>JARHVA010000130.1:3860000-4270000 GCA_037957365.1 Torreya grandis
TTTTTGAAATTTCTAAGCATCTCAAGATGGTCACTCATGTTATTTATGAGCATTTTGCAGACCTGTGTGCATTTTAAGCCAAGAAATGGCTTTTTGGTGGACTCCCCTAAATACTTAAGGCTTAAAAAATTATATATATATCCCAAAGACATGATTACATCATCATAATATCTCATTAAGATCTATAAATGAAAATAACCCCTCTTTTGAAACTAGGCCTAGACCTTGTTCAATGGGTCTATTTGCACTTTTGAGAAAAATGACCATTGTTGACACTGTCATGAACTTACATAGTTTTAACACCTCATTTATACCCTAATTAACATAATCCAAATCATTATAATTATTTTCAAAGGTTTAAATTTTGAATAACCTCTCAATTGGAGTTAGGCTTGTACCTTGCTCACTAGGTCTGCCTGCAAGCCTTCTTGTCTGGACCACCCTGTCTAGTTTTAGACCTTATATAAATGTTAAATTTTTTTGTATATGTGTGTTAAAAATATATAAATCCTCATCAAGGCTCTCCCTGACTTCCATCCCATGATTCATCTTCATCTCCAAAATTTGTAGGGTTCATGCAAGGGAAAAGTGCCCCCCATCAGAGATAAAACAAGGGGAACTTCCCCAATTTGTCTCACCAAACCAAACATTAGAATGGATTATTAAATTCAAAATTATTATCTCCATAAAAAATTATCTCCTAAATCTAATATTTTACCCTCAAACAACACAAATTCCAAGATTGAGTTTGCCTAGGAAACTGTTTGGAGGGTTATTGAAACATTGACTGTGTTTTTTGTCATTTAGAGCCTCTTCATTTAATTGTCATCATTATGAGAGTATTGAATGGTTGAAATTATTGTGTTGAAATTTTTTATACCTCTCCTTATCCCTCCATTCATCACATACCCTCCCACTTGACTCAAACAAGATTGGGTTTGTCATCGCTAATTGTGACAACCCTTGTTCATCTCTACTTGTAGGTGTCCTTGTCTAGTTTGAATTGATGAATTGCTTGAAAATTTTATCTAAGATTACATGATCATTTACATTGGTTTGGATATATTCAACACCTATTTGAGATTAAATAATCACTTTATAGCCTAGTCTTGTTCATTGTCCTAACACCTAACTGACTATGTTTCTCTACCCTTTAGGCTTACCTGTAGATGTTGGTGTATGATTAAGCCTCAAGTTTAGATTTTAATATCTTGTATTCTTTTCCTATATATATATATATATATATATATATATACACACACACACCTCATTTTCCTGATATACATGTCTCATTTGAACTCAAATAGTTCTTTGTCTTTGGACTGAGACACTTTTGCTGACGCCTGATGTAGGCCACTATTAGGCTTTGTGTTGGGTATGTTAGGGCCTTTATGAACTCCTCTCTTTAAGTATCATATCATATATTCATAGTTTCATTCCATTTAGGTCCACTTTAGATAGCTAACACTATTCAATCTCAGTGTTTAAGTTACTGTCCACTTGTCTCAGTTGACTAAGACATTTCCTCTCAATACCCTGTTGTAGGTGTTCTTTATTATATGAAGCCCATCAATCGTTTGGATAAAGTTCTCAATCACTTAATTTTTCACTATATCTTTCTTGGAATTCAATATTCATCTTAGACTTACTAGATTAGGTACTTCCTTGAATGACTGAGTAACTTTTTCATACCCTACTGCCTATGGATGTATGTTTTGTAGCCTATGTATAGATAAGATATAGGATTAAGAAGTCATCACACCAAGTTTTATCTTTTCCTATGACATCTTAGTTCATAAGCACCAATTGAACTATTTAAAATCACTCCCATTATGGTAGCATAGTCAAGTTTCAATCTTTGATGACAAAGACCTCATTTTTTGGTCTCAAACCTGTAGATGACACTATTGTAATTCAATGTATTTATGAGCTTATTGGGAGTCTTCAAAAAATTACTTTATCTTACCTTTTAAACTTCATCTTTGGCATGGGTGTTGTATTATTATAGAGATATAATATTTACCAAACTGGATGTCTTGAAATTTTTTCTATCATGTTAGATGTTTTCCTCAAAAAGCTTATAGACCTCTGTTTGGTGTTTTCTAGGTAGATAATCCCAAAGTCTCAGTCATCACTCTTGGAGGTGTTTTAAATTTACAACTAGCCATATCATATATTGGATGGGTCTATCATGGATCATTTCATCATGCAAGGGTTCTAAGTGAGGCCTTATTTCACTTCCACATTCAAATGACTATCTCAAACCCCTATTTAGGCCACCTATAGGTGGAGATCTAGTACACCATAGTGAATTTTAGTATAACCAACATGGAGACCTCTCATAAACATGAATTTTGATGCTTCCATCTAGCATCCTAATGAATTTATAGAAAAACTAAGAGGTTGAAAAGCACATTCATCCTTCTATACACCATTATGATGTTAGCAAGGTTCTTGTAGAGGCCAATTCTGAGTTATAAGGTAGTGAGAGTAATCAAGAAATAAGGACAAGCCTAAGAGAGGCTTTATTAAGCATCTGATAACACTCATTCTAAGATGATGATAGAGAAATGTATGGAGAGGCTTTTAGAAACACATGAAATAATCAAATACATCAAACCAAAGCAAATTATTTTGAAATTATCGCAAATAGTGACCCCTCTTAGATGAAGAAGCATAAAAAGCTACCTACCTTCTTAATGATAATTCATAAAGGAGGATCTATGAAACTAAAACTTATTTCTATGGATTTGAATCTGACTCAGACCTCTTTCAACCCCTGAGATCACTCCACCTATATAAACTGTACCAAGCATTTGAAATTGACTCTCCTTGGCTTGCAAAGGCAAAAAGGAAGGAGAAGAAGCAAAAATTGACCTCTCTGATGAAATATCTACACACTAAGTATGGAAAATACTTTAGGGAGGTGAAGAGGCAAATCCCCACATTTTTATCTGAAGGTAGACTTCTCAAGTCCATACAAGTGCTATTAAGGGGTAGTTTTGAGGAGTTTCTCCTATTTTCAAGCATGAAACTATTTATTGAACTAAAATATGAATGATAAATAACATGTACCTCATACACATTTAAAACTCCTTTGGTGACAAATTGATTCCATTGAAAGTCTATATAAGTCATTTAATAAGCCAAAATGTGACCAAAAAAGGCATTTTTGCATATGAGACATGGTAAAGGACAAATTTATGACATAGGAATAATTTAAAACACCTAAATGACCATATTAGGATATTTATAAGATAATTTTAACCTTTGGACATGTTTTAATAGGGTTGACCAAGGTTGACTTTGATTGACTAGAGAAGCACAAGTAAGATGGACTTAAACCAAGGCTAGAGCAAGGATAGGTAAGGTATATAGGACAACATGAGACCCCATAAAACATGTGGAAACATTATAAAAAGTTTAAAAATTTATGGTTTGACCCAATTTAACTAAATGTTAAATTTGGTCAACATAATTTTCATACAAACTATAGAAATTACATCAAATAGGCTCAACTCATGCTCAAATATAAAAAATTAGACTATGAAAGTTAAAAAAATTACAAGGAAAAGAAAATGGCCAAGTCCTCTACTCTAGATTCTTAATTCTAAATAGAACAGCCCTATCAAATCCTTTTCATGGTCTTTAAATAGCCATTAGTCCAATGACCTAACAAAATTTTCCCTCTAAAAGTGGTTACAAATACTTAATGAAGCATGTCCACCTCTGTTCAAATTTGACACAAGCCATGCATGATACCAAGGGGATCAGAATTATGCCCCAAAAATTTATTTTTTAATTTAATTATAGGTGGTTGGATTTATTGGAGGTATCCTCATGTTAGTTATTTGGGCACACTCTACTTAGCTACAACCATACCAATTAAGATGACCTGCTATTGTTTGTGTCCTAACTCAATCCCAATGGATATGCCAAATTTTATATTTAATGCCAATATCTTATCTCTTGAGGAGAATATAACCCATGGTTCCTTTAGTCACTAAAATATGAAAAAAGTCATGATTGTTTCTATCTAAGTAGGCCTACAAATGTTTTCTATGATTTAATGGCTTAGACAAATAAAATGGGTAATACATGCATCCATTTTAGGTCTTCAATACATTTGTGGAGGTCCACTATAAGCCTTGGGAATTTTTCCCTATGTGTCAACTTATCACTACTTGAGAAACCAAGGTCATATTATGTAACACCTTTTCACTAATTTTTAGCTTGCTAAGGGGCCTTGAATTTTCTTTATCTTTGATGCAATGCGATCTTGATAGGTGGTGAGATTCCATTGCATCAAATCTCCACATGCCCTTATCCTTTGTTCTATGTTATGACCACTCTCGAGCCCCAAGATCATGCCATGAGGTAGGATCTTAGGGACTCAACTGGTCTCAGTCATGTCATATTACTACTCTTTGACTTGGAGGCACATAAAAGTGGGATGATGCGATGTGAAATCATCCTATTTACCCGAAGGGTCCCCTGATTGGTTACTATGAATTATTCATCTCAAGGCCTAGAGAAGTGAAATCATTCCATGTGGAATGATCCAAAAAACATGGAGGTTTGAAAGGCTTGGATTTCAATCTAAATTCCTTTAGAAGAGAGGATATCTAGGATTGTGATAAGTGGCCATCGCTTGGTGAATTTGGGCATGCAAACAAAACAAATAACTATTAGATTTAAAGCTTCATAATGAAAAAATTAAGGGAAAGCTTCATAAAATAAAATAAAAAAAACACTAAAATGTAATGATTAAAAATGGGGGATTTTTCCACAAATATAATCAATTTAATTAGATAAATGATCAAGTTCTTAGATCAAAAGAGCAAAAAAATCAGTCAATTTTGGATATTTTGATCCATTTAAGGGATATATTAATCTTATAATCCAAATATTTTAGCACACTTAAAAACTAAATTGAAAGGAGAAAAGGATGTTGGGTCTATGATAGTTTTGATAGGCTAAATGACTGTCAATTTTAAGCCAATGAAAAATTGATGCAGAGGCCAATGTAATGTCCAGTTGGCATTCGATACCACATGGCATCTAATTACTCACCCAAGTCCTGGTTGAGTGCTTAGTTTGGTTGATGACCTATTTAATTTTGATGAGGGGAGATATTGACACTTTTCAAAATCTCACTCATTTGGGACCCTAACTAAGACTTCTAAGCAAACAAACCATCTCATATGCCATATGGCATAATCCAAAACATTCAAAGGATTAAGAAATAATGGGAAGTATAAATATTACCAAGGGCTAGAGATATGGGATCACACCATTTGGCATGATCTTTCACATTTTTGATGTCTAATACCTATTAAAAAAATGAGGCTTAGGGGGAGCGAGGATACAGGATTGGTCCACATGACATGATCCTACTTACTTGAGGGACTTGTAGGAAGCGAAAAGAGTCGTTAAGTGATAGACTCAAATAGGTATCCATTTAAATTGAAACTTAACCCTACCCAAAAAATTATTGATTTTATACTTAAATAAAGGCAAAAAGGCATAAGAGATAAACAAGTATAAGACCAATACCTTGCCAACTTGAAATCTAGACTTCAGTTATGAAATGAATAAATGACAGAGTCTTGAAATAAAACCATACAAATGATAAGTAAGTTTAATTCTAAAATAAGTAAAAATAGAGCAAGGGGAGATAAATTAATATAAAAATTATCCCCATTTGATTCAAAATACAATTAATTTAGTCTAGTTATCCACAAAAGCAACTAAGCTCCAAAAATAAAACTTAAGAATATAGATCATGAATGATAAAGGGATAAAAAAGTATATTAAGGTGCTCAAGGAATGGATGTAAAAACTCTAAAAAAATTGGATAATCTACACAAATCTAAGATGAGATGGCCCCAAAAGTGGAAATTTAAGTATTTTCAAAATATAACTTAAGGTAGGCCAAGACTTAATAGGTTCATGAAAATTTAGGTATTTCTATTAATGAAGCCTTTTATGTAAACCCCTTTAGGTTAAGTACATACAATATATCTTCTAGGATCATATTCATTTCAAAGAATGAAGCCAATAGAATATCAAGACTACAACCTCTAAAAGACCATATTCAATTAGATCAACTCGTAAAATAGATCCAGACTCCAGAGAGAAATAGGTTCCATGATTTATGAATAAATTAGGGCATGTTTTTTAAGAAAAAACTAATGAAAAATATGCTAAAAAATACTCCTAATTATTTTAGAATACTAAAATCCTATCTCCAACCTATAATATTTGGTTAATCTTGATGCTTAGAACATGAAACAATGTATGTAAAGACAATAAGGGGGAAGGCTACAAGATCCAAATCAGATAATCTTTATGAATGGTGTGTGCTAGTGTATTCATCTCCTTTATGAAACTTTCAAGGACTAGGTTCTATAGTTAGGGTCATCTAGCTAGTGAATTCTACCTTGGAACGAGCACTTGGACATTGCTTCTCTACTAGCTAGGCATCTATATCCCCGATAGAGTTACATATGGTCCTACACAAAGATTTTATCTATTTCCAATGAGGCATCCATAGCCACATTAGAGGTTGTTTGAATAACACTATACTAAGTTTTATGAATTTGATTTTTCTTTTTTGATTTATTTTTCTATCTTTTTCTCATTTATTAAACATTTTTATCCTAGATTGGGGACCACCATGGTAAACGAAGAGCAAAATTATATATTTTTAACCTTCAAACCTTAGATGCAATAGTTTCATCTAGAAAATTTTAGGAATCATTAGAGTTTTATTTGTGGTAGCTCTTGAGAGAAGGTCCTCATGGATCAAACAAACCATTCCCAACTTATCAAACACAAACTTATTCAGAATACAGGTAAACAACCATAACTTTCATACCTAAACTGAAGACTAAATTCAATGCCACAAAAATCATAATACCCACACATCATAATATCATTTACAATACTTGCTTGTAGAACTATCACTCTTCACCATGACATTTATTAAATTGGAACCACAAGAAAATATAGTTTGGAAATAGACCCAATAAGGCAAACAAAAAAATAAAATAAGAAAAGAGCCCCAATAACACAACAAAAATAGAAAACAAAAACAACAAGGGAAAGAGATCCTGAGCATCCAAAGGACTGATGAATAATGGGAAGTACAAATATTAATTGTGGGTTGGAGATAAGTAATGTTACATGGTGTGATCTCATGCAATTGGAAGACTTAAGACCTACTAAAAAAAGAGGAGGCTTCAGGGGAGCAAGGGTATGGGATTGTGCCACATAACATGATCTCACTTACCCAAAGGATTTATAGGAAGCCAAAAGAGTTGTTATTCCATAGATTCAAATAGGCAACTATTTGAATTAAAATTGAACCCTTCCTAAAAAATGACTAAGTATAGACCTAAATAAAAACAAAAAGACGTAAGAGATAAACAAGTATAAGACTAATACCGTACCAATATGAAATCCAGACTTCAGTTTCAAAATGAATAAAATGATAAAGTCTTAGAATAAAATAATACAAATGCTAAGTCATTTTAATTCCAAAAGAAGTAAAAATGGAGCAAGGGGAGATAAATTAAGTAGAAAAAGTACCCTACTTGCTTCAAAATAAAACCAATTTAGTGTAGCTATCTACAAGAGCAACTAAGCCCCAAAATAACACTTAATAATTAGATAATCTACAAAAATCTAAGGTGAGATGGCCCCTAAAGAGAAAATTTTAGTACTTTCATAATACAACTTAAGGAAGAATAATAATTAATATGTTCATGAAAATTTAGGTATTTATATAAATGAATCCTTCCATGAAAACCCATTTAGACTAAGTACATACAATATATCTTCTAGGATCAGACTTAGTTCAAAGAATGAAGCCACTAGAAGGTCATGATTTCAACTTCTCAAAGACTTTATTCAATTCAATCATCTCATAAAACATGTCCATAATCTATAAAAACATATAGGTTCCATGATTTATAAATAAATTAGGGCATGTTTTGCAAGTAACAACACATGTAGTTCTCACATTCTATGGTGGTGTGTGTGAATGAATGTATAATGATAGATGCTTGTGCAATTCTAGTGTATTTTTGTGATTTAACTATGAATTGTGACCTTTGGAAGTGTATGTAGACTTAGATCAGGGACACTAGGGATGTATGGAATTTGTATTGTAAAAAATATATGTTTTTTTTTATCTTAATGTGTTGTTAGATGCTCTTTTTATTTTCCATGTGCAATCCTATTGTGTGTAAAATGACTTGAAATCAAAGATTTATAGTGATTGATTATGAATTCCTTCAGATGGGGATTTCTAAAAATATGGGGTGACCCATTACATAACTCTTAATTTGAGAAAATAGCCATTATTTGGCTAGAGGACATGACTGACATAGTTAGACAAGATGGGGGAAAGGGATAGTCCAAATGGTGGTGCAGCCTTATTTGAGGAGAAAATAAAACTAAACTAAGAGTATGGATTAATCAGGGGATAAGTTTGAGTTGTTTTTAATGAATATTAGGGAAATTTTGAAATCATTAGTTACTTGTATGAATGGGTTATCTGCATAAAATGTGAAGGAAGGGTAGTCAAAAGACCATGGAATGAGGCATGAGCTAAGTGCATACAAGGAATGGTCACAAGTATATTATTTAAATTTAAATATTAATTTATGTGTCTACATTTTATCCCTTTTATTATAGTAAAGTATCAAGGTAAAAATAATAAAGTAAAATGAAAAACTATATACCTTGAATTACCTATGTATAAAAAGTATTGAATGTAGGTCACAATGTTGAACTATGCTTCATACAAAACTTATAAATAAACATGTATAAAATCAGTCCTTACTTAAGATAGAAATTAATAAATAAGAAAATAAAACTTATATAGCTAATAATAAGGAACAAATATTTAGTAAAAACAATTGGTGACTATAGAGAGTAGGACCCTTAGAGATTTCTTCTTCATTGAATAGCCTGTATTGGACTTTGCATGCCCCAATCTTCATTAGAAAGAGAGAGTGCTTAACTCAAGGTGTGCTTGAATCCATCATTGTATACCCAAAGTGGTGAACTAGTTTATAATAATTGTATGAATTATAATGGATCATTCTAGTGTAAAAAGGGTGAACCAACCATTGTAGATAAAAATAAGGCTCATTTATGATGTAAAACTAGCACAAAAGTGGTGTAAAAAAATAGTATGATATGATTTTGGTGTATACAGTGTAGTGAATGAAATTAGTACAAATATATATGTAAAATTAGTGAAAAAAACTAAGCAAGGAAGTGGCCATGTACTGTACACATGCCCCCAATTCGATATCTGAGTGTATATAGATTATATAATTGAATAAATATCATGTGATTTTTTTATCAAAATATTTGTATGAAACATTGGAACACATTCCATACATGATTCCCCAAAATTGACTAAAATATGAAAAAAATATAATAACTTATCTGAAATGATTCTGTATACCTATTATAAACTATCTTGTACTGATTGTGATTATGAGAATTTATAAAAAAAAATTATTTTCTATCAGTTGAGATAATAACACATTATTCTAGATATGGCCCACCTATGCCCTTGTTTAAATGAAGTGTCATTATCTAAAACTAATTTATGCGTGATTTATAGGTATGAATCATGATCAACTATGTAAAACCTATAAATCTATTTGTGTATTATTCCATTAGAGATTAGTCTCTAAGATAAGAGACTATGTATGCCCCCTCTTTTGAGGTGAGTTTGGAGCTTTCACAATAATTTAACTCAAAATAAAATGTTATGTGAGAGATGTTATGAAAAATTATAAATCTGAGTATTAATGATAACATTAAGGAGCATGTCATCATCATATAAACATTAAACTAAAAATTGATATAAGATGTATGTTAAAACAAGCATACACAGTGACATTGTCAAGATAAATGTTAATTAAATAATTTCAAATGTATACTAGATGTGCAATGTATAAGATAGATATAGATGTCTAATTAAAGACAAAGGCACACACATTTGACGTAGAAACTTTTAACATGAAAAACATTATAGAGGTACAAAATATGGTTGATATTAATTTATTGAGAAACCACATCCCAATATGTAAATCCCTCTCTTCTCACTTATTCTCTATCTGATCTTCACAAAACTCTCTAAATAATATTTTATACACATAAATATATCAATGTCACAATAATAAAAATCACTTTGTGTTTTGTGAATTGTGAATGATTTACTAAAGGGGTAAAAAAAAATTGTACTAGAGTGTGAAGGTGGATTTTTGTAACCAATGGGTCCAACCTCTCCCCAAGAATAATTAAAATAATGGTAATAAATAAATGTATTTTATTAGGTTCTTAATTCATATTAATAAATAATAAAACATTATTATTTAATTAACTGACATATACTAAGGGTCCATAAAAGGCACCAGTTAGACATTAGATATTTCCACACTCCCCTTTAATACTAAGTGAGGATACGTGCCATAGTTACCTTAATAAAGGAATTATACTCCATGAATCACCTATAAAGATTTTATGAGGCATTTAAAATTTGCAGCATTTAAAAATCTTCATCATGTCAATATCACATTTTGAAATAAAATGAATTATAATCCATAAACTACTATAATTAAGTTTATATTAGCATGATCGTAATACTATAACTCATAGTTTTTTATGAATAATCAACCAATCATTTTTAGAGCCTTTTATAACATAAGGACCTCCATACTTCTAAGTATTGGGTACAAAGTAAAAACTTCCACACAAAGTTTTACCAAAAATCATATAAAATGATATTTTACAATGCTTTATAATGAGAAGAAGTATATACAAGAATAAGAAATCACATGGCCATTAGGAAGTAAGAATGTCATGGACACTCCCCCTCAACGGCAACTTCAAGAGGCTCAACATTGCATGAAACTAAAAAAATTTGGTAGCATCAAGTAGTTTTATGAATATATTTATCACTTGTTCATGTGTAGGATAAAAGTGTAGATCAATATCACAATTGATAACTTTCTATTAGATAACATGCACATGAAATTTGATATGCTTAGTTTGTTGGTGTTATACTAGATCTTTTATCAAAGCTATAAAACTTTAGTTATCACATAGAAGGGTGGTATTATGATAAACATCCAAATGAATTTCTCTTTATAACCTTCGCTACCACATAACTTTTTTATCAACTTTCATAACACTTTTATACTCTATTTCTATAGAAGAGATATAAACAATATGTTGATTTTTGCTGCTCTAAGTGATATAACTTACACTAAACTTAAAAAAATATATATAAAAGTACATTTGAAATCTATAATATCACTAATATGGTTAGTATCACAAAAACCATATAATTTAACATTATCTATGGAAGAATTAAAAAAATCAAAATTTATAGTTATTTTGATTTACTAAAGTGTTCATTTTATTAATTTTCAATGATTTAAATATGGATCCTTCATGAATATGGAAGCAACAATTATAACATCTGAAATATTTGACTTAGTAATGGTTAGATAAATCAAACTACTAATAAGTTAACTATAAAAATTGAGGTTATCTTTGTTACATGCAAGTTTTAGACCAAGAATAATACCAACTTCTATAGGAGTAGATGTAGGCTTACAATCAAACATAATAAACTTAACAATAATATTATGAGCATACTAAGATTATGATACAATAATTAAATTTTTATCTTGAAATATAACCATTCCTAATAAATGATAAAGAATGTCTATTTCAAAAGTATAAATTAATTTATTTTTATATTTAAAAAATTAAACTAATTAGATTACTAGTATTAAGAAGATTATCAACATATAATATAATTAATATTAAATGATCATTTTTAACTTCAATAAATAGATCATTATTAAAATAACAGTTAGATAAACTTAATTATTTAAAATAACTAGTGATTTTAGAATATCAAGTTCGATGAGTTTGATTTAAACCATGAAGTGATTTCTTTAACTTAGAAATATCGTGTTCTTTGCTAAAGTCAATAAAACCTTTTAGCTATGTCATCTAGACTTTTAATTTGAAATCACCATTTAGAAATACATTTTTTACATCTATTTAGTATATAATCTAACTATTTTGAATTACAAAATTAATAAGTAATCTAACAATACTCATTTTTACTACATGAGCAAATGTTTCAACATAGTCAATACCCAGTTTCTGAGTAACCTCGCAAGAAACTAATCTTGATTTAAATTTATCAATTTTACTAATTAAATTATATTTAATTTTATAAATCCACCTACAACCAATAATATGCCTTTTAGGTAGAGTTGGAAAAATATCCAAAGTTTAATTTTTAATCAAGGCATTATACTCACCTTTCATAACAATTTTGCATCTATCATCTTGAATCGCTTACTCAAAATATTGAAGTTCATATTCATACATAGTCAATAAGACTTGATAAGAATGTTGACTTCTATTCAATTTATTAAAATTATCAAGATTACAAGACTAAATTAATAAATATGTCTATTTAAATATTTTAGACTGAATATGAAATTCATAAGGTTCTTTAGATTCTAAGTTGTCTAAAATTGGATCAACTTCCTCTAGGGCCTTAGTTTCATCATTAAAAAAAACATGAGAGTTAGGTTCATCAAAAGAAGAATATTGAGGAGGTTCCATAAAAGGCTCACCATTTTTTTCAATGATAAGAACATTCTTATTATCACTTATTTGTCTTTTAGACATATCATACAATCTTAATCCTTTAGTTTTACCTCCATAACCTATAAAAATTCATGAATAGGAGGTAGGATCAAATTTCTTTTTTTTTAATTTAAGAACAAAGATGAAAGTTGGACTACCAAAAATCCTAAGATGAGCCACACTAGGTTTCTTATTAGACCATATTTCTATTGGTTTAGAAATATGTAAATATTTACTAAGGACTCCATTTATAATATGCACAACAATATTTATGGCTTTAACTCATAATAAATTAGAAAATTTATATAATGTAACATTGTTTTAACTATTTTAATAATGGTGCAATTTTTTCTTTTAGTAATACCATTTTGATATAGGGAATGGGGATTTGTTAATTCCATTTAAATATCACAACTAATAAAAAAATAATCAAATTATTTACTAATATATTCACCACTATTATTAGATCTTAATCTCTTAATAGAAAAATTAGAAGCATTTTCAACAATAGATTTAAATTCTTTGAATTTAAATAATACTTTAGAGTTATTATTAATGAAATATGACTAAATTATTCTAATATGATCATCAATAAAATTAATATCATATAAAGAACTATTAAGATATGTAACATAAGTGGTCCTATAATATCACCATGAATGAATTGTAAAGGATGTGAAAAATTTACATCATAATTTTTGTCAAAAGAGTCAGTATATTGCTTACCACATAAACATCCCTCACAAGCTTCATGATTAGAAGAACTAGAAGGAAAATAACAAAATGATGATGAGAAGACATATCATATAAAATTTTAATATTAATATGACTTAATTTTTCATGCTATACTTGAATTCATTCTTATATTACAATGAAAGACAACATGCAAAAGAAACAGAGAATATGTATAAACCATTTTGTTGAAAACCTATAACAATCAAAGAACTAGATTGATTTTTAATAGATTTGTTATCCTTAATTAAATTTATAATAAAATTATCATTCGTAAATTGAGAATAAGATAACATTTTTTTCTTAAATATAGGAACATAGAAAACATATTTAATGATAACATTTTTAAAGTCTGATTTTTCTTTTTTAGTAGTTTCTAAAAATAAATTATCTCTTAAATAAATATTTTTAAAAATAACTCTAGTATTAAAGAAAATATTAGATAAACAAGTCATATTATGCAATGCACCACTATTTAAAATCCATTTATTCTTATTAGAATTAAACAAGACAACATATAAAATAATAACATTAGAATTCTATTTTTGATTGTTGTTTTGATTATAATTTTGATTCTTCTGATGATTTTGATTAGATTTCTCCCCTTTATTATTTTTATTGGTTTTATTATTATCTCTATTTTTGTTTTAATAATAATCTTCTCTTCTATGACCAAATTTATCACATAGATTGCAATTCTCATTAAACTTAAATTAATGATTACTATTACCAAATTTCTCGTTCCTATTTTTACCATTAACAAAATTAGGGTTAGATTTTTTATTTCTATTATTTTAAGAAACATGATTGAGAGAAAAAAGTACATAAGTGGAATTATCTTTAGATTAAAAATTAGACATCACTTACTCTTTTTGAATTAGAAGAACTAAAAGGGTAGTGAGGGTTAGAGGTATCGCACTCTTTTGGTATTTTGAATTCAAAATTGAAATAAAATTATGATTTTTTTCATTAATATTTAACTAAAAATGACATAAAAATTTTGATTTTGAATTAAATAAAAATTACATCTATCTAATTAAGTTTTAATATTTTTAATTTTAATAAGAAAATTAACAACTTTTTCATCACATTTCATAGGTGTAGTAAGCAAATCAAAGATTAACTTAATTATTTTAGTGAGATGATTGCCATTATGTATAGACTCAAAGAGTTTTTAAACATCATTGTAGACTCTTGATTATCGACATGGAGTAGGAATTTAAGCTTAACACTCCTCAAAATAATTGACATAGCTTCCTGTGATTTCTATTAAAATGTATTGGTAAGCTCAACCGAGACATTCTATCCTGATGGGGTTTTTTCAGTCTCGACCATAATATTCAAGACAAAAACTTAGTTTTAATGTAATTTTTATATATATTATAGTTATATCTATTAAGCATTTGATATTTGTCTACCATAAAATTAAGAGAATCCATTTCTTCCCTTTAAAATTAATACTACAACACTAGATAAAAGTTTTAAATATAATTTTTTTAATGTGAGTTTATAGTCTATTTTAAAATAAAGTAAATTTCTAGTGAAAAAAAGTAATAATTAATTAAATTTCTATAAAATTTTGAAAATATTATAATAAATTGGATTAAATTAAGTGTTGTATAATAAAAAACTATCTAAACACTATTATTAAAAAAATTGAAAAAATTATATTAGGAAATTTAAAATAATAAATAGACCATATCAATGTCTCCATAATACCCAAAAACATAGAAATTAATTGCTCACATAATCATGGTTAACAAGGGATTGTCTAGGTTAAGTGTTGAAAAAATGTCAAAAAATGGCGGGTTTTGAATGCGAGTTACTAAGCATGCAAAATTATAACTAATTGATTAAAAAAAAAAATTGGAATAACATTGAAGAATTTTGAACACAAGATCTCTCCATTTGTAAATTTTATCAAAACAAGTGCAACCAACTCTCCTACTACCCTATTTAGAAATATATATGCACAATATTATTTTTAAACCTTATTTAATTGAATTTTATTTAAAAAATAAAATAAAAAACAATAAATATTTAATGCACATAAAAATAATTTAATAAAGTTTCACTGTTTTTACTAGTTGGATAAAAACTAATTTCAATGTGGGTCCTACCTTTTACTTTACATAAAAATAGTGATTTTAATAAAGAAAATATTTATTAAATATTTTTCACAAACTTTATACTAACCATGGATGTTTCTTGTAGTAGGCATGGGGCTCCAAGTGAAGCAGGGGTGCTCAAAGCAGGTGGAGTAAGCCTCCAAAAGCCATAAAACTTTATAGATCTCCCTCAAACTTTCAATCTGAGGCATAATATGAATTAAATAATTGAGTTAAAAATAGTATTTCGCAGCCCACATAGGGCATACTATGGTGCTCAGATGGTTGTGGAAAACACTAGAAATAAGTATGATTGCTTCTTAGGGTATAGCAAGGATTTTGATAGGAAAAAATGATGCAGATCCAATGTTTAAACACCAAAAAATAACACTTAATTCTTTGGAAATATTTTTTTACAAATTTATTCAAGAAGGAAGCCATACAATAGCTAGTAATGGTGTCCTAGGCTGTTAATATCTTTGAAAATTTGAGTTGAATCTTTTGATGAGTTCTTTAGAGTGTTTACAGGGCTCAGTAATGATGATTAATCCAAAAGAAACTTGATAATCAAGAATCATAAGCAAATAAACTATTTTTTTGATATTTTCAACCTTCAATATGCCATAGAGGGCTTACCATAGATTGTACAAGCTAATTCGGAGTGAAAATTTGTACAAAGAGATCTTAACAAGTCTTGCCACTAATTTACCACATCACATAGCTTTGTTACCATGAAAGAATTTGAAATGTATATTGAATATGCAATGTATAAGATAGATCTAGTTGTGTAATTAATAATAAAGGAACACACATTTGACATAAATAATTTAATGTGGAAAACCTCAGAGAGGTAAAAAACTATGATTGATATTCATTTATTAAGAAACCACACCCCAATACATAAATCCCTCACTTCTCACTTTTTTTCTATCTGATCTTCACAAAATTATCTGAATAATATTTTCAACGAGCAAATATCTCAATGTCACAATAATAAAAATCACTTTGTGTTTTATGAATAGTGAATTATTTATCAAAGGGGTAAAATGCTTTTTTATATTAGGATGTGGAGGTGGACTGTTGTAACCAATGGGTTCAACATCTCCTCAAGAATAATTAAAACAATGATAATAAATAAATATGTTTTATTATTTATTTACACAAGGTTTTCAACCCATGTTAATAAATAATAAAACATTATTATTTAATTAACTGACATATGCTAAGGGTCCATAAAAGGCACCACTTAGATAATAAATGTTTCAATAATTAGCAATGAACACATAGATAAATAAACAAAATTGAGTATTGAAAGTTGAATATAACTATTGGGGAGGGATTCTTGATATTTATTATGACATTGGGAAATGAGGAAGATATATGATGTTCATCATGACATTGAAAATTGAACAAATAAATGAAAATAAGTGGCATGGCCATGACACACACATAAAGAGTATACATAAAGCACACAAAGCATGCAATAAAAGGCCAAGGGGCTACATATAAGTAACATATTCAAATATCACTCACCCAAATATAGAAACATATAATAGGCTTAGAACTACATGTAAAGATATGTTAAAATGCCCATAAGATAAAACAATGAATACACAAAAGACATGAAGCGAGAAAGCAAACATGAAAAACATGCATGAGTATGTGTATTTAATTAACATAGGTAATTTGTAACATCAATATATTCAATAACTCAAGTATCTAAAAAGATAAAAATATGAATGTAAGTGATTAATATCGATAGATTTTTTAAAATGTAAAAAATTGAGGTATTAACAACAAAGGATTTCCAAAGAATGATAAAACCTGTGTATGATATTTCTCTAATGAAATTGTTATTATATAAATAAGCTTTAGAAGACCTGCATCTTATTTGGAATTGAGAATTGATATAGCCTATGTTAACTAGGACAAGTCATACATAATCAAACAACAACATAATGCATTGTTGTCTAGGTATAATGATTTTATTTATTTAATTTGTTTGATTTTGAGATAGATAAATAACCTACAACTATGTCTGTAAATAGAAACCTATATATTCTATATTAACTCATAGAAAATTGTGAATCACATTTGATATAAACTGGATATATAGATAAATACTAAGTATAATGAATACAAATTAATTAGTATAAATAAACTACATAAATCACGCATAGATATTGATTTTTTATTTTTATAGAATATATATATATATATATATATATATATATATATATATATATATATATATATATTTGTATATATGAATAATATGATCATCTAAAAATCAAACAACACATCCAAGGGATGTGGATAATTGAAAGGTGGAGTTGGTGAAAGATCATGGAGTGATGGATACCAAATATTTTCAAAATCCTTTACGTCATCATCGTTATGGTCATCAGACCATTCATGTTCTATAACTATAGCCTTATCTTTGGAATTATTATGAATCATATGCATTTGTACGACATGTTACTCTACTTTATAATAAACCTCATTGCAATTTTTTGATGAACCAATTTTGATCCCTATCTCATTTTTTGAATATGTGATTATCATCCATACCATCATGAAAAATTCAAATTATATTATCCTCAAATTTGAAAGTAAGACATTTTCTATCTTATCAATTGTTTCTTCCATTTAATGTAACCATTATTTCCTAATGTAACACGTATATGATTTACTATGTACATAAAAAAAATTAATGTGTCCACAACTTTAAGATCACATGAAAGTGGTAGAATAATATGTCCTATTAAATATTGATATTATATATCTTTCTAAAATTCATCCTAATCATGCATTATATGCTGAATAAATAAAAGTGTTCATATATTTGGCTCTGTGTCCTCATCTATTTCCACTTTTTATGTATGCTCATTCTCAATGAAAACTGGAATAGTTAAAGGATTGGTTCTTTAATGCTTTTAGTTTTTATGTATTGTGACCCTTTTGCTGATCCCTAATAGGTAGTGGTATGGGTTGTATAGTCTTAATAGTGCCTTAAGCCTTATATTTATGAAGTTTCTATTGTACTGACATAAAATTATTCATGGCATGCCCTGTAATATTATGAAAGTGACAAAAGTGTTTTCCCTCTTAATTTGGCAAATTACTAGTAGATATATTCAATTTTATTGGTAAAACATTTAATTTCCTATCAAGTAAGATCTATAACATCACATGTGGCCTATCCTATGTACTTTAAGCTTGTATTCTAATAATAGGTTCTATATCCATGAACTCCACATTAATACTAAATTTTTTAGATTTGATAAAGACATGTGTCCATCATTTCCATAAAAAAATAGTGTTATGTGTAGTAGTTATATTGAAACAAATATTGTTTCCTTTATCAACATCTGAACTTACTATTTTTCCTTTATTTGTATTTATAGGAATGATTACCTTTGAATTATATTTGTATTCTCTTGGAATAACTAGTGTGAAATTTAAACCACATAAATAATCATCAATGTCCTTGATAGATTTCAAATTTGGATATTTTCAATTGACTAGTAAATTTAATTCTTGTATTTCCTTTTCTTGTGTTACCTTTGTAAGTGAGTGTTGTTGTTCTAAGGTATCTATATATTTTAAAATTTGATCATTTTTAATAGAATCATCAACCTTATATGTGTACATTTTCTCTATAGGTATGATCTATGGTGGTGGCACTGTAATAGATTGAGGTGCTCCCAACTATGATTGGTTTTTAGTAGTAGACTCTATAATCTTATAATATCTAAATGGTTGATTATCAACTAGGAATGTGTATAAGTATCCATCATGTAAAAATTTGACACATATATGTATATTATAATTTACATATTCCATTTCATGTATCCATGGCTTACCCAAAATTAAATTATAGTGAAAATTATTTGGCATTACTTGGAATTGAGTAGATAAAGTTTTTAGCCCCCATTGTGATATCCAAAGTGATAAAGACAAAATATTAACAATACACATGATTGAATCCTTTGATATTATTATATGTATTTTGAAGATAATCCATGTTAATTACCATTATTTGTAAGAATGGGAGATTGTAAATATTCAACCATGAATAATTATCAATAAAAACTCTTTTCATTGGTGTACTTTTGATTTGAACAATTGTATGAATAATGGAAAATTTTGATCAATAGTTGACTATGAAGTCTAGTCATAATTAATAAAAGAGATAGCATCATCAATATCCTTCAAAGTGTTGAAAACAAATTCAAATTAATAAGGCTCTATGGCATTAGGTGTAGGTGTCTGATTCAATTATTAGTATATATTATACTTGAAAATAATATATTTTTGAAGAAATTCTAACATGAAAGTCTTATCTCATGTATTCCTTAACTAATTAAAAATATAATATCCATTGGTACCATTTTATTGGGTTGGGGATGAGGAAAAATTTATTGATTTTGTTCTTCTTGCCTTGCGTGAGGCACCTGACCTTCTCTAGTAACAATAACTTGGACCACATGAGATATTATAAGCCAATGGTGAATAGTAGAGGTGGGATATGAATGAAGTTAGTTGTGAGGCCTAGGGATAGGAGGAAAAAAAAGAACCATCTAAGCACTCTTATGTCTAATAGTAATAGGTGGAAAATTAAATTGATCCATACAACAATAAGCATCATATAATCATTCATTACTAAATTTTTGACTGATATAAGATGTTATTTTAATCTTTATATTATGTATCCATGGGCTTATATATATGTGAAATATTTTACATGTTATAAGAATGGAATATGTAAATAAAACTAAGAAACTTTGAACTAAGAAATGATAGATATATTCAATCATTATGATAATGATGAATATGTAAATCATAAAATCAAGAATTTTAAACTCAATAAAGATGATAAAATATAAGGAAACTCTAGGAACAAGTTAGGGTTTTTTCAATGTTCAACAATAAGCAAGTTCACCAATATATTTTATCACATTTAATAAATATATGTGAATTAATTTATCTAATTAGATAAAATTATACATAAAATCAAAATGTTATAGATATGTAATAAATGACACAAATTGATTTGGAAATTTCTAAACTTGAAAATATGATTAAAGGTGAAATAACAAAGATAAATTAATTCACTAGAAATTTGACAGTGTAGGATTGAGACATAAACTATAAAATTGATCGGGAGGCTCTATGATGATGCTGTGAATCATGAATAATGTTTGACTTAGATCTGGGATAAGGCTACTAGATTTAGAGAGAGATGGGGAGAACTATTACCCTTAGGGTGCATCAACATCTAGTGAGGATTTGTGCTCTATGATTGATATGACATGTTCACTTTGCCTATGTTTTTTGTTAGAATGTGTGGAAGCTCTTGATCTATCATGAAAACCACTATGTACCTTCTTATTCATTCGTATCCCTATCTCAATTGACCACAAATGATAAAAAAATAAAATAAAAAAGGGTATAGTAGTTAAAGTTGTGTTATACATCAACACCCCCTATGTTTAGCACTACTTACATACCAATACTTTAAAGAGGGATCAAACTCTATGTAGTTATCTCATATTATGGTGGTGTGTGTGAAATATTATTGTAATGAAATATGCTTGTGTGATTATAGTGTATTTATGTACTTCAACCATGATTTATGACTTTTGGAAGTGTATGTAGACTTGGCTCAAGGATACTAGGGCTATATGAAGTTGGTATTGAGAAAAATAGATGTTTTCTCTCAATATGCAGTTAGATGTTCTAGTGATTTTCCATGTGTGAGCCTCTTGTGTGAAAAATGACTTGACTTTATGTCTTCATAGTGATCGATTAGGAATTAATTTGGATGGGGCTTATTAAACATGTAAGATGACCCATTAAATGATCTTAAATTTGAGAATCTGGATATTATTTAATAGGAGGATGCAGGTGGAAAAGTTGGACAAGACCAAGGAATGAGATAATCCAAATGGCATGACTTTGTGTAAGGAGTAAATATAGATAAGCATGGAGTATGCATAAATTAGGTATAAGTTTAAGCTATTCTAAATGAGTAATATGAATATTTTGAGATCATTAGTTACTTATAGGAATGAGTCATTCACCAAAAAAGTGAAGGAAGGGTAATTGAAAAGCCATGGAATGAGGAATGAGCTAAGTTCATATAAAGAGTGGTCACAAGTATAATATTTTATATTAAATGTTAAATTATGTGTTTACATTACTCTATTGTGTATAAAAATAAAATAAAATAAAAAATTTAGAGATAAGGGTACTTACCTTATATTGTATTATAAACACATCCATATCTCTCTTAACTCAAGTGATACTTTATGTCAAAATATAAGTAAGAATAACTAAGTATCCTTAGTTGGTGACTCTAAAGAATAGTTTTACCTATCTAATGCAACATCCTTCTCAAAAATATAAATACCTTGTGTAAATATAAACCTCCCTAGGAATAAGTTCCTTTACTATGATTCCTTTTATTCTACTAAGGTAGGGTTTCATGCACAAATAGTACATAAAGGTTTTTGTTTCTTATAAAAAAGATTTTTAGGAGTCTATAAATATGGATCCAAATTCTAATATTGACCTATAAAATATGTTGATAGATTCAATACATATCGATATAGTATAATGATCAGAATAGAATATAATACTACATTAACTAGAGTCAATATAGTAAAGAAATGCATACAACTATATATAGAGTGGGGATAATGTAGCTGGAAAGGAGAACATATAAGAAAAGGAACTATGTTGGCTATGGAATATATAGTTGTAAACATAGGGGCTAAATATAACTAAACTGATCCAGGTCAAGTTAGTTGAGAGAAAGCTTGAATCTAGGTAGAAGAGGCAAAAATAAGAGAAAATAGTACCAAAGAAGGTTAAAATGAACAAATAGCAAGATAATGAGTGTAAATAGGTAGAATATTTGATCATATGATGAAAATATTACACAAAGTACCATTATTTTACCCAACCTTGATCACAATGCACTCTTTAAGATGTGCACTTAGGGACAAAGATGTGCCAACGAGTCTTGCACAAGAAATCACCAATCATTGATATATATAGGTGTATTAACTCCCCTCGTAAATATACTTAGAGAATGTATACTTTTTTCAAGATGAAATAGTTTACTATAATGGGTTTTATAATTTTTCATAGGTTCATATCCACACATCATGATTTTAGGTGTTACACCAGTTTTTAATGTTATCTAGATGTTATACAAATGGCACAAGACAATATAACTTGTTATAATGATCCACATAGAATCACAACTATATATGACATTTTAAAGTTTTTTTGTACTAAGGATTGGTGTGTTGAATCTTGTGGTGATGGTTTGATGATTAGGTAGACACTACAAACCTCTTGAGGTGATTTTAGAGTACTACATTTAATTCAAGTATCAAATGAATGTATATACTACTTATTATTACTCATAATTAATGTTTTGTTTGGTGTATTATTTCTTGTGAATGTAGGTTATTTTTCATAAGATATTTACATAAAGTGCTTGCTTTGAGCTCCACCATGAGTAATATACACCTAAAATCACACATGGAGATGAGAAATGTTGTTAAAGTATAAGATGTTTGTATACATAATATTTTTCATTTTATCATTTATTGATGCTTTCCCTTGTAATAGCCTATAGAGCTTCAATATCCTTTAGTACATGCATTAAAATATGCATTGGGAAATAGGTGGATAGGCCTTTGGTGCTTTATGAGAGATGTTTTTGTTTATGTCATGATCATATCATTCCTATATCTAGTTTAACTTCCTCAGATTTGCCTTGCTACATACCTTCTTCCATCATACCTCCCTTAGATATATCATTTTTCACATTTACTATGACATCGACCCAGGTTGATACCATCTATTTCACACCTTTTCCCTTCTTGCACTATATCAACCTAGTAAATTTCATTTTGTGCTAGTATTTTGGCATTCATACTATTTCATCTTGGCCAACATAGTTTAATGTCAACCGACTCCTCTTGACTACATCAAATCTAGTTGATGTTGTCAGCTTAGCCTTTAGGGTAGGTATGGGTATTTGATCACTATATATACAAGTCATATTTCATTCCAATCATATCATATAACACTCATATGATCTACTTTCACTTGTACTTCTACCCTAAATCACATTTAGAGGAGTCAGAGGTAAAATCTTGTTTTGAAGGAAGCTTATCTTATGGAAGCCTTAGAGAATCATTAGGAGGATTGCTTTTATCCTAGAGCTTGATTCGGTATTTGAGGTCTTCACAACAAAATAAATATATTGAGAAACACCATTGGTCAAGGGAGATAATTAGTCTTGTAGGGTCCACTCCAAGCTAAGTATTTATAACTTTATACTCTTTCTTTTATTTCATTTAGTAGATATATGTTTCTTGTTGCTTAGAGAATGAATATGTGTGTGTATCCTTGTTTAGGTTCTATATACACTTATAATTAGTGTGGCTATATGATTTATTAAACTTTATATCTTCCAATTTAGGTTTCCTTGCCCATTTTTATCATTTTAACCCTTCACCTTTACTTTACTTTAGTTTACTTGTACAACTACTTACATTACTTATTTGAAATATATATTACTTACATAAAGGTCTGGTTAGATCTATCTCATTATCTCATAGGCCTAAAGTATTTTGACCCATTTCATTTGATATTGGTGATATAGGTACCCCTCTTTTTAGGTTTATGGATCCATTGGTCAATAACTAAACATTAAGTATCATGGGATCTATTTGATTTACCTTTTATAAGTTTGAATATTTAGAGATAAGATAGTTACATGTTAACATTAGCCTATGCATACAATGCCTACTTAGACATGAGTCAATGTATAATAAAAATAATTAGGTATTTATATATTAATGTGGACCAAAATTATCAAAAAGGGATAGGCCACTCATTAGAACACCATTCACATTGGAAATAATCACAAAGGGGACCCACTAAACATACAAGCACATTTAAGATATATTAATAACAAATTCTAATATATGTCCCTCTAACATTATTACCACTACTAATGAACATAAAAATATCAATATTTATCTCCATATAAAAAAATTATATATGTCCCTCTCACATGATTACCAATACTAATGACCATACAAATCTCAATATCTAGGAATAGCCCCCTTGCAACTCCACACCCATGACCACATAAACCTTGGTTTCTCTTATTACTAAGGCCAAGGAAATGTTTTTTTAGGGTTATAAGAGATTAACCTCCTTCCTTATGCTATAACTCATATTACCTCACAAAACATGAGGGTGATAGAATCATGCCAAATAATTTGATGTAGATTATATATAGTATACAATATACAATATATCATTTAATAAATGTGGTCTGAATAATGTGGTATGCATGTAATATTATAATATACAATCATAGCTGGGGATATTAGTGTGTTATCTAGTCATAAATATAATACATAATCATTAAATTACATTTAACTTAACTTGAACAACTTAAAGTAATGGAAGGATGATATCTCATACAATAAAATTTGAATAAAATTTGTATCTCTTTTGAGATTTTTATATTATATGAAATTTGAATGAAGTATTATCTATCTTTTACATAAATTTTTCTAGTAATTGAAATTATTTAAATAAAATTTAATAAGTAATAATATTATTTTCAAAGATACTGATATTAAAATAACGGTTGATGATTTTTTACTAGGTAAAACTTATTTTAAGAGTAATGTGTTTTCATTGTGTATGTGTATTAGAAAATATTTTTATTACTTTTGAATGTGCCATAATGATGTAACTACCAAAAGGATTATTTTCAAAGACACTAGTATTAAAAAAGGCTTGATGATTTTGTATTGGGTCAAACTTATTCCAAGAGTAACATGTTTTTTATGCAAATGTATTAGATAATATTTTTGTTACTTTTAAGAGTACCATGATGATGTAAGTTCAAAACGTTATACTGGAGATGATACAATGAATCAAAATTTTCCAATTTATATTGGAGGAAGCTTGAATATGAAACACACTAAAAATTTATAGTGCATATAAGGTGCAAATATTATTTGATTATGTAATCACAATTGATTGATTCTAAATCAAGTGAAACATCTCAAGTTGACACTAAAAATTGTAAAAAATGATATTTTAATTGGTTGATAATGAAATTAATAATGTTAAGGTTCTATTTGAAAAATAAATAAATCTAAAGGAATGTCAAACCTTCATGTTGAAAAATGACTTCAAATTAAAGGCACACCATACTATTTTAACCTTTTAGGGTTTTACTATTGTAAATCCTAAGTTTGATTAAAGGGTTGAGTAGCCTAAATTGATGAAATAATATGCAATAAATAATCACTAATTTATTATAGAATTTGACTTGTTTTAAATTTATAAGAATAGTAATAAATATTTGAAAATAAAGACTTATCTAGAAAACACATCACAAAAAATCTAAGTGCTAAAAACTAGGATACAAATAGGTTTGAATCTCATCAATAGGATCCTTGTGTCAGATCTTCCCTTGGATAATAGTGCCACACTTGGATAGTAGTGCCATGTGTCTCTTCTTATCCTAAAAATGGTGTTAGTTTCCTCCATGTAGGACTATTACTAAATCATGGGTGTACCTATGCCTATGTTTCTAGGTTCTATTCCTGTAGCACAAAACTTGAAACTCTTTATTGTGCATGTAATAATTGATTTATGATGATAACCCTAATCTTCCTTACAAGTAGGGCATGAGCTAAAAATGTGTGTTCATTAGTAGGATATGTTGGACATCTTCAACACCCCACTATGAATAAAATTGTATACATATCAATACTTTGAGGAGGTATCAAGACTAATGTAGTTCTCCCACTTAAGTGTTGGTGCAAGTGCAAATGATGCCAGAATGATAGTGGTCTTGAATTCCTTGAGTGTGTTTGAGATTGGAAATCTAGAAAACCTGAGCTTAGGGTAGTTTTATATGGTAGTATGCATAAGTATGTAAAAATAGGGATTAATAACCTTTATTTTGCTCAACTTGCTTCATGTTTGAATAGGTATTTTGCATCTATTTTCCCTCTAATGGATAGAGGTCTACAATTCATGTATTATAATGTTTTGTATCTTGTGTGGATAATAAAATGTGCTTAAACTAACCTTAGGAGGGTTTAAATTTTTTAAATATATCCATTTGGGAGATTTAAGACAAGGGACACTAGTGCCATGTTGGGGACACTAGCTCCATGTGGCTCTAGCATCCTTAATATGGTGCTAATGTCCAACTACTAAGTTTCTAGGCATGAAGGGCCAAAATCTAAGAATGAAGGTCTGAGACTATGTTTTAGCTGATTAGGGATGCCAGTGGTCCACACAAATGTTTGAAAAGTGTGATAAAAGGATATAAGATAGATCTAGGGATAAGATAAGAATAAGTTATCTCAAGTAGCACTCTTAGCATCAAAATACCACTTTTAGGTGATTACATTTCCCTGATAAGAACTCATATGTTGGATTATAGAAAATCAGAAAATACTAATTATATTAAATTTGTGTTCCTTTTGTAGGATTAACTCCAAATCATGGGCCACTTTTAAGGGGCTAACTCCTTTGATCCAAGTTCAATTACAATAACTCTTTGATGCCTTATAACATCATATGCCTCTATACTTATACTATTTCTTACCTACCCCACTCCATAATCTAATACATGTGGGATTATTCCCTATACTATTATACCCCTCTAGGTACATTAAATTCCATCCCCCTTAAATATTTTTTCCCTCAAAACATGATAAGAAATAGGAAGAGGATCAAATGAAATCCAAACCAAAAATAGGTTGAAGACTCGATGGAAGCTTTGCCATGCATTTGTTTTTGCTTTCACTTCTTCAGTATGTATTGTGAGAGGAACATGTACCATAAGAAGGTGAACATAAGCACTGAAATAGGTGGTGGATGTGCATAAATATGGATGAGTGGAACAACCACGACTAGAAAAGGTAGTGAGAGTCAAGCAATGAAAGTTGAATCCTGGTAATGATCACCTCAAATCTAGAACATGGGTGCACAAAATAGTTATCCTTGTGAACCAAATAAGGGTACATGTCATCCCCATTAGCATTTTTTTTTAGGGAGGTCTATCCTTGATTACTTTATTTTGATATGTGATTATCATCTTGGGCTCATCTAGGGTTTTCTCAAATAAGGCGGTGGCCTAAATGGACTCATTGGAGGAGTGCTCGAGCACTTCTAGTGCTTGCTCTAGTGCTTTTATTGTTTGAGGGGGCATTGTTTGGAGATGTTTCCAATTGATGTAATATTTAGTGAGCTTGGATAATCCCATATCTTCCATGATTATGTGAGTATTGAACATTTCAACCTCATGTCAAATTCTATCGTTAAGATAAGTAATGAAACAATATGGAAATAAGGCATTGGAGAAGCCTACAGTCTGGTTGGTGAGTACTTCAAATGTGAATTGATATTCTCAGATGGTCCTTATTTGATTAATTTGAGTCAAGGCCATAATTAAATTACCTCTAGATAAAATAAGAGTTCCCATGATTCAAGCAAATGGATGTCGGTTTCAACTAAAAAATGCATCCATTACAATATGACCAATATTTCAATTTTTTTACAATATAGATATTCACTAAAACTATGATAACTTATACAATACTAAACAAAATTTAAAGTTTCAAATTTTTTTGAAAATATGTAAATGAGGCTCAAAAAACCCAAAAATTGTTTGAAGTGATATATAATATTTTAAGATCAGTTTAATAAAAACCAATCAGGTTTTTTATGAGAAAAAATTGAAATCAACACTTGAAAATTATAGATTTGGGCTTCAAATTTTTATTGATACAAGAGATAGAGATGTAGATATTATTTTTGAAAAACCTCTAATATGTAGTGAATAAATTAGAATTGTTTCATGAAGCTCCAAAATATACTTACAATATAAACACTCACTACAAAAATATCTCAAATTTTATTATAATAGAAAAAAATTGGCCCTAGAAAGCACTCTGATACCAATGATAAGAACCCATATGTTGTAATATAGAAAATAAATAATACTGATTATATTAAATTTGTGTTCCTTTTGTAGAAGGAGCAACTCCAAATTTTGAGGGGGCTACCTCTTTTTATCCAAGCTTAATTACAATAACTCTTCGATGCCCTATAACATCATATGCCTCTATATTTATACTATTTCTTACCTACCCCACTCCGTGATCTAATGCATGTGGGATTATTCATCTAATGTATTACATGCTACTATTTCTACTAGTTATTCCCCTATATAGGTACATTACATTCCCCCCCCCCTCACCTTTTTATGTTAGAAATGCAACAAATCAAAATGACTAGTATAAAATAAAAAAGAAGCATACCTAAACTTACCTAGGAAGTGAAGCACGTGTAGCTGAGTCTGAGTATGTGAAGTTGGGTCTACATATGTGGAGCATAATCCAAATCTTTACCTATAATAAAATGTGCATAAATTATTCCTTAAAAGATATCAAAAATAAAAGACTATGATGAATAAAGAAGTAAAATTAAATAAAGTTGAGTAAAGAGATATGAAAGAGGAAATGAATGAATACACCTCATTGGGTGTGCAAACCAATGCATGAACCTGATAAAAACTTATGTGTGTGTGTACATAGTGATAAAATAATTGAATATCTTGGACTAAATTGATATCTTTCTCAATGCTCATATGTGGGTGGCTCAAGAACTCAATCTAGTTTTGACTCCATCATTGCCCAACCCTGCTTGGTGGATCATGACTTGTGAATAACTTGGATTGGACTAAAATTGTGTCTAACCCTCTCATGTGAGTTGTTCAATAAATCAAGTAGGATATGAATCCATCATTACCCACCCATGTGTAGTAGATGCATCTAAAATTGAACTAGACAAAGTTATATAAATACCTGAGTATATCTAACTATGTATATCAACCCTATGGCCACTTGAGAATGCCAACCACTACAGATGGATTAAGGCATGAAAATGGTGACAACATATAATATGATGTCATGTGTATACAATGTGGAGAATGACATGAATTTTTCTGTTCCATCTGATCATCTTATGTGTAGCTGAGCATATGGAAACTGTGTCGTGTACATGCCCTCAATCTAATATCTGAGTATACCAATTCTAGACTAAGTTGTAATGATTGTATCTAAGTATTTGAACTAAATATGGGAATGATAATTCCACACATGATTCCTCCAATCTAAGCATTTGATATGAATATGAGGTAAACTACTATAAATTTGAGCAAAATCTGAGCAAAATTATCAAACCTATAATTGTATATGTGCAAACATGTACTATACCTGATGTACTATTCTAGCTAAGATAAACTACCCTAAAAGTATGGATACTAGACAGTAGTTTCATTTCTTAGATAGTAGCACCATGTGGCACTAGTGTGCCAATCTGGGTGCTAATTTTTTTTGGTTTAAAATTTAAGTCACTAAACTACTTTTTGAGTCCCTATTTTTTCCCGTCTTTCCTATTTCTGATTTCTTGAAATTGAGACTATGTGCTGAAAATATTTTGTGAATGCAATGTAAGATCCGAATATCTATGACAAACCCTTATTAATGACCCATTTTTTGAGTTTATTATTTTATCTATGCAAAAAAATATCCTCAAAATAAATATCTCTATAAAATGTGTTAGCTGAAGCATATATGATAACTACATGATTATCCAATACAATGTCTAAACATAACATCAAAATATAAGAAAATATAAGCATACATATGTAATGAATGATGTATATTATATCTATAATTTCAAAATGGTATCAATATAAATGTAATTAATATTTATAATAAAAAATATGAGTAGCTACCTAGGGGGATGGGGCATGATGTCCATCACAACACCCAAGTAGGATGGGTTAATGCATGAAGTCCCTCATGGCATAAAAAACTAGTGTGTGTAACAACCAAATACAAGTTTCATGGCCATGATGAACATAATAAATCATACATACAAAACAAATGAGGCACACAAAATAGGCTAAGGTTCCATAATACAAGGGATATGGGCACATGCCACTAAATCTGAGAAAAGAAGACATACAAGGACTTGTTCAAATGTCCACATACACAAGAAATAAGTAAGTTGGCTTAGAGCCACATAAAAATACATATTCAAATGTATGTATACATAATCAGGAAAACACACATAAGGGACATGGGTACATGTCCAAGCCACACATGAATAGAAGTGGCATAGAGCCAAAGAACAATGGCATATTCAAATTCCCTCGAATAGAAGAAGCATAAAAAAAATACAATCAAGTATAAACTAGGAAATATAGAAATGAAATCATGAATGAATGTATTAAAAATATGTTTAAGAGCTAAGATGTACATATGCTAAGGCTAAAATAGTGATAGTCAACATAAAATATAGGTATGAATAACAATGATCAATATCAAGATATATCAATGTGAAAAATAAAATGTAAGGATAAAACCTGGTGATAAAAAATTGTGTATGAGATGCCCCCAAGTGGGAAGATGTATCAAATGAATAAACCTATATTGGTGTATATGCCCCTAGTGGATAAATGATAGAAAGTCTAGATCAGTGTAGTGGACTTGAGTCCTGTAACCAATTTGTAAGCACTTGACAAGAATAAGTGAAGCATATATGTATAATAAAAATGACTATAATAAGATAGATAGCATATGTAATATCTAGAAAATATAATAAATGTAAACATATCAATGCATACAAGCTATAAATTTTGTATTTTCTGAGTAATTTTTAATGTTTTTATATTTTGACATGTTATAATATTTTTGTATTTTATGGATATAATCTATGTACAAGCAAATGAAAAAAACTATGTACATAAGGTTAATAATAATACTAAATAATGAGTCTCATCAAAGACTCACTATCACTATGACTAGTGTCAAATAAGGGAACTATGATTGTGTATGTTGTGTGAAAGGGAAATTATGATCCCATAACCTACTATGTAGAGTAATATGTGTTTGTATCTATCTATGTAGTGGTGATATGAATTTGTGGCATTGATTGTGATGCCCTATGAACTGTAGGGGTCTTAGGAACCCATCTGGTAGAATATGTTGTATGTGACATAAGTGATCTATGCTAAGAACCTTCATAATCTAATAATATTGATCATGGTATAAACTAAGTGTAGGAAGGTCCTATAGAATTCATGACATATATTTGACATCGGGGTCTCTATAATAATGTTCTTGATGGGAGAGTATGTGTATATGTTGATACCGTAGGAGTAGACCTCACCTACACTAGTGGCTCTATTTAACTCTATGATGTATGTAGAGGAACTATACTTTGAACTGTAACTGATAACTATGCAATATTTAGTAATCATGCTAGAACTTTAACTAGTAACTGTGTTAGAACTACCTATGGGATGGGTAGAGGATACTCATAAGAAATAACCTAAAATTTGACCACTTGATTTGTTTATATGTACTTCAAGCATTTGTGTACTATATATGGGATGGATCAAAGCTACTATAACTATGGCCTACCCAATAACATATCAAATATGCCTGCACTAGGTACTACTAGGAACCAAGTGGATATATGTGTTGGTCTAATCTATAATGGAAGCACAATATTCCCCAATGGATCTTTGAATGTGACCACTAAAATCACTAATGATTCTATCTATGGGGAATATATCCTATTATGAGTACCCAAAATTATATTAGAGTGTTATAGTGCACATTATAATGTTTAACCCATTATCAACCATAACACTTTGAATAGGATGATGATCTATATATGCTCATATAGATAGTACATGTAAATATATATCATCATCAACAATATCTTGATCTGAGAATGTGATTAGTGGTCTAGGTGGAACTATAGTATGGTATAGGCCAATAATGTTATGGAGTGGAGGCGTCTCCTCTGAAATAATATGATATGAAGCTAGTAGTTGATGTGCCTAATATGTGTAGTAAATACCTAATGTGATCCCTACCTCATTTTTTGTGTGATTTGGAAATGGATTTGAGAATATGTTTAGTGCATTAGTTTTTATTTCTTGTGCTTTTGGTTCTTTTATGGGTGTGCCTAAATTAATAATGTTATCCTCAATCAAATCTTGTATCTTATGTTCTAGGCTTATGCATTTATTTATTATATGGCCTAGTGCCCTATGATACTTTTAGAATGTATTATAATTGTAGTTATTTGATTAATACCATGCCATATCAACCTATTTAATGGGAAGGAGAGATATGACATTGCATTCCAAGATTTTATATAAAACTTGTGTTGGTGACTCTGGAAGGTTGGTGAAGATTCGATGTTGAGGATCAGATAAAACTAATCTAGGAGATGGCTCTGAAGCTACATTGATTATGGCCTTTCGATCAATCTTGTTCTCAATTAACCTTACCTTATATGGAGGCTTATTTAAACTCTTAACAATTTATTCTGATCCATTCATATATTTTAGTTTTCCCATTGATAAAAGCTTTACGTCTCTTTCTTTTATTGAGTGGCATAAATTTGTGAATGTAGAAAAATTATTAAATAATATAGCTTTGTCTAATGTTGGTAAAAAAATTTATTTAAATATGTCATGAAGCTCTCTGTCTACCATGGGGTTAGATAATTTAGATAATATAGTCTTTTATCATAATACATAATCTGTGATAGGCTCATTTAACTTTTGTTTCAACTATGCCACTTGAGCGTATGATATCTTATCACTAATATTGATGGATAAATTTTCTAAAAACATGTTGTCCAAAGGATTGAATGCTTTGACAAATTGATTTGGTAAATCATAAAACCATTATAGGGCATAACCTTTTAAACTGCATGGAAACAAATTAATGAGAATCTAATCATTGGACATGTAGTCCAAACATGCTACATAAAAAGCTCTAAGATGATGCTCTAGGTCACCCTTACCATCATATGATGTAAGCTTAGGTACCATGGAACTAGATAGAAAGGGAGTTGTCTATATGTGATGTTCCAAAGGTGTATGTAAGATAAAATTAGAAATGAAGGCATGTGATATCATAGTGACTCCCTTATCAAGATGTAACACCTTAAACTATAGAGTATAAATCTCATGCATAAGGGATTGTACATCTGGAGTGGAGGAAGTAGCCATAAGAGGTGTATCTATCATTGAAGGTTGTTGAATTATAATTTTAGGTTGTGCTAGATGAGTTGGCCCCATTATAGGTATAACAACATTATTAACTAGGGGAGTTAGATATTGACCAGTGTTTATTTTATTCTTGATTATATGGATTGTAGTATTTATGCATGATCAAAAGGATGTTCCCAAATTATATCTCTAAAGCCCTGTAATATCTCATCTTTTTTGATAATTATGTCGTCATTATTAAGAGGAAGGAAACATCTCAAGTTTCAATGTGTATATCATCTTGATCTTGATTTTATTGTTCATCTTTGGATGCATTATCATTGAAATCCACTTAATCATGGTGTGAAAGTTGCATAGTTGGAGTTACGATAGGTCCCTTATTCATGTTATAGGCTCTGATAATAGGAATATGAATATACTTTATAGGATTACCACCTAATATAGCACTTCTTAATGGAAGAGAGATAACTTTTTTGAATGGAATATAGTAAACAAATTAGAATAGAGATACTAAAATAGAATATATGAAATCTTAAAAATTTAAATCATCTAATGAAAATAGGAAAAAGAAGGATATAAACCCTAAAAGTATATAGGGTTAGGGTTTGAATTAGGGTTATTTTTTTTAAAAATAAATTATATTTAAATAAATGAAACCCTAATGTGATATTTATTTAATGAGCTAGGTTATGCCAAAAATAAATTTTTGTAACCCTAATTTAGTGCACAAAAATTTAGAGAATGCAAACTAGGGTTTTGAGTAATATTTGAAATAAGTCAAGTTCACCAAATATTTTAACCTTTTAGGTTTTTAATAATGTACAAAAAAATTTAGAGAATGAAAACTAGGGTTTTGAGTAATATTTGAAATAAGTCAGGTTCACCAAATATTTTAACCTTTTAGGGTTTTAATAATGTAAATCCTAAGTTTGATTAAAGGGATAAGTAGTTTAAATCAGTGAAATAATATGTAATAAATAACCATTGATTTGTTAACATAATTTGACTTACTTTGACTTCATAAAAATAATAATAAATATGTGCAAATAAAGAATTATATAGAAAACACCCAACATGGAAGATATGAGTGATAAAAACTATGATACAAATAGGTCTAAGTGTCATCAACAGAATCCCTGTGCCATATCTTTCATGGATAGTAGTGTCACATTTGGATATTAGCACCATATGGCTATAGTGCCCTAAAAATGGCATTAGTGTCCTCTGTGTAGGACTATTCCTAAATTCTAGGTGTACCTTCACTTGTGTTTCTAGGTTCTATTCCTATACGTATGAAATCTAAAACTTTGTATTGTGCTTATGATATCTAATTTATGATGTTAACCATAATCTTCTTTATAATTAGGGCATGAGATGAAAATGTGTGTTCATTAGTAAGATAGGTTGGACATCCTCAACACCTCACCATGAAGATAGTTTCCTACATACCAATACTCTGAGGAGGGATAAATCTTGATGTAGTTCTCCCACCTAAGTGTTGGTGCAAGTGCAAGTGATATTATAATGATAGTGGTCTTGAATACCTTCAGTGTGCTTGAGATTAGAAATCTAGAAAATCTTAGCTTAGGGAAACTATATATGGTAGTATGCAGAAGTAGGTAGAATATGGATCAATAATCTTGATTTTACCCAAATTATTTCATGTTTGAATGGGTATTTTTCATCTATTTTCCTTTTAGTAGATAGAGGTCTAAAATTCATGTATTTATAATGTTTCGTAGCTTGTGTGGATAATAAAATATGCTTAATTTGACCTTAAAAGGGTTTAAATTTTGAAAATATATATGTTTAAGAAAGTTAAGGCAAGAGACACTAGTGTTATGTGGATCTAGTGTCCTTAATGTGGTGCTAATGTCCAACTAGTAGGTTGTTAGGCATGAAGGGCCAAGATCTAGGAATGAAGGTTTGAAACTATGTTTTAGCTGACTAAGGATGCATGTGGTCCACACAAAGGCTTTAAAAGTGTGATAAAAGGCTCTAGGATAGGTCTAGGGCTAAGATAAGAATAGGTTGTCTCAAGTAGAACTCTTATCATCCAAATACCACTTTTAGGTGATTACACATACAATAAAAATGAATTGAAATTTGTGTCTCCTTTGATAATTTGATATTGGATGAAATTTTAATGAAGCATTACGCATCTTTTAGATATTGTTTTTAGTAAATGGAAACTATTCCAATGGATTATGATAATTAATGTAAACTATTTTCAAAGAAACTAATAGTAAAAATAAATATTTTCTATTGGGTCAAACTAATTTTAAGAGTAACACATTTTCAATGTGCATGTGTATTAAAAAATATTTTTGTTACTTATAAAAGTGGCATAATGATGCAAAGCCCATAAATTATAAGTAAGATGAAAAAATAAATGAGAATTACTAATTTTACATTGGAGGAAACTTGAATATGAAACCCAAAAAATATAGAGTGCATAGAATATGGGAAGATTATTTTCTTGTACAATCACAATCAATTACCTCTATATCAAGTGAAGCATCTCAAGTTATAGAAAAAATGTAAAAAAGAGAATTTAATTAGTTGATAATGAAGCTATTGATGTTAATATTTTTTTAATAAATAGATAAACCCAAAAGAATATTTAACCTTTATATTAAAAAATAATTTTATATTTAGTGTTGAGTTACTTCAACCCTAATTTTAGTTCAAGATTTAATAATAGTCTATAACACATTTCTTGATAGTGGAAGGTTGAAAATGTAGAGGTTTGAGCCTATGATAACATGTTAGCTTCTCAATTCAAATAAGGGTGATTATTTTTATCCATAATTGAACTCATGTGGTACTTAAAATCATTTGTGATCTAATATGCCATGAATTTTACATATATTCTATATTTTCTTTGTGAACATAATGACAAGGTTTGATTCATTAAATGTTTTCATAGTTTTAATATGATTGTACATAATATTAGATAATCCTAGGAGTAATTGTAGGAGAGATTTTATCTCGTAGTGGTAGATGGAGAGCCTATGTAGGAATCTGAATAGTCTTCTTGGAAGATATAGTGAATAATCATATGTTTGGATATAAACACTATAATCTCTTCATTTATTTAATGCAATAGCTTTGGTTTGCACCAAATTATAATTTTATTTGTTATCCATAATTCCTGGCCTAACATTGGCATCAGAGTATAGGATTTTTAATTTTTTCTCCTCCATTCATCCTCCTTATTGTAAATTTTCAAGCCATCAAAAACATTCAAACTCATGTTATTCAAGCATTTTAGCTAATTTAGACTGCATAAAATGAGGCATTTCACATGTTGTGGGCTTGTAGCTATTAAGAACTATAAGAAGGTGTCATAATAAATTTTACCTACTATTTTAGACTTGCATGGCATTCTTTTTTGTTGTTTAATTGATGTTTCAGATATTCATGGTGATTTAGTGGTTGCCTTGACTATGTTCCACTTGTGTGGCATCATTTTATGTTGTTTGAGGATTGAGCACCTATCAATGGCTAAGTTGGATGTTAGAAAAAGTGTTTTAAGTTAATTTTGAGATGCTAAGTGGTGACTAAGTCTACGCTTTACATTGTTTTGTTAGTATATTCCTACCTTGGACTACACATTACTTCACATTTGGTTGTATTTGCTAAGTTTAGATTGTTCCTTGTATCATTTTGGCTACATACGATCACTTTGGATAAAATTTTAGGATGTTAGTTATTCAAAAATTATTATTATTTCCTATATTGAATTTGAAAATTCTTTAAACATTCCATTTATCTGCATTAAGGCATCATATATGGTGTTTTCTTAACAAGTTTGATGCCATAGCCACATGGGAAGTTGAGAAGGTAAATATTATAAATCAAGTTTGATTATTTTTAAAGCTTTTATGTTTTTTTATTTCAAATAAAATCATATTTTTATGGAGTATATTCCCTTATAAGAATATATTTTTGACTTATTTAAGCCCATTAAAATAAATCATTTTATAAACTATAAATTAATTTTATTTTTCAAAATCAAGTAAATTTTGAAAAATAAACTTTTTTTTGCAAACAAAAAAAATAGAGTGTTTAATATCAATAGTGCCTCTAGTTTGTGTTTATGATTAATTTATTTGAGATCAAATTACTAAAATTATAGACTAATATATCTATAATAATAGAGTTTGTGGCATTATCCCTATAAATCATCAGGGAGAAATAAGGAAAATTTTGATTTTCTGATTGCCTTCGTTACCCATTTATGACCATTTCTAGACATAAATACCAAAAGTAAAAATAATATTTGTATATCGAGTTATCATGCCCATGTACAAGGACTTATCACTAAGTGGGTGTATTAGATAGATTAGATCCTTTTCCTACACTACCTAGGTACCACGTACCATTCTACTCTCATGTGCTTTAACACCTTTTTCACATATTGCCTAGTATATAGAAAGAATAAGCTTCTTCCATGTGCAACCAAGTATATAAAAAGGAAGAGAATATAGATAGGTTTTGTATATAATTTATGTGATAAATAGAAAAGGGAACCTTTTTGGAGCAATAAGGAACCATTCCATCTCCCTATAAAATAAACATGAATTTAATCAAAACTATTTTTGGCACAACCCTAACCAGTAAAAACACATTGTTAGAATGGTCAAGATAGGTGGAGAATAATATCATCTTCAATGACTTATGGTTTGACATTTTTTATGGTTTTTCACAACTTGATGAACCTAAGGAAGTAAACAAGATACCATCTTGAAGTTAGAAAAATTTAAAATCATTGGTCTTGATGTGGGCCTTAGTTGATGCTGAGGTTTTTCATCAAATATAGGGGTTAAACACTCCTTATGAAGTATTTCACAAATTGAATAACCTATATGATTCTTATTAGGAATTGTAGTTCATATAGTTATAGCTGAAACTATTTAATCTTGAGTTAAAAAATAGTGATGTTATAAGTTTAACTTTTGAAATTCATGCTATTAAACATGATGTTGATGTTTCTAGTGTAAAAATTGATGTGTATATGACCAAATTCATAAAGGATATTATACTTACATACTCAACCTACTTGATGTTTTTTCAAGTAAATAATCTATTGAAGACTCTCACCTTTGATCAACTGGTTGAGAAGATGGACAAAAGAGAAAAAATAATTGGAAGAAAAACTAAGTCCACATGATAAATAGTTTTATGTGATAATTAAAAAGGAAATTATTCCAAGAATGTAGGAAATGATAAATACAAATTAAAAAGTAAAGGGTGAGGCAAAAAAACCATCAAAAATAATAGTTAACATCAGGAAAAGAAAATTGACAAATAAAAATTATTTTGCAAACATTGTGAAAGGAAATGAAGTCATGAGACCCATGAATGAAAAACATCATTGGATAATATTGAAGCCTTAAAAAAAATTAAAGAAAAAGAAGAAAAACGCAAACCTAGATTCATCTCAAATCTTTAGTGAACATGTGCTTTCCATTTTTGATGAAGAAAATAATGCCTCAGAGAATTCAACCTAAGATAATACTTGGGCTATAGGCACTGGTGCCATGTAACATATGACCTTGCAAAGGGACTTCTTTGAGGAGTTTCATGAATAAATATGTGGTCCAATATATTTTGCATATAAAATAAGTATGTGACCTGAAGGTAAAGGTTCAATTTGACTCAAGTCACCATGGCTTCTGAACTCCATTATCTAAAATGTACTATAACTTTATTAATTGAAAATAAACTTATTGTCTCTTGTGATAATTTGACAATAAGGCCACTCTATTTTATTGGATGATGGATAGGTGAAGATTAAAATAAAATGTGATAAAATAATTTTTATAACTAAATACAAGGAAGGAAAATTGCTAAAATTTTGGGGTGAGCACTTAGTGCTAATAAATTTCATTCATTTCACTAAAGAAGGAATACTAGCAAGTATTATCTAAGTGGCACACACACTATTAAAAAAAATTCAAAATGCAAAATAATGGAATTGTAGGCTTAAAAACATTACCCAAGAATATTAAAAAGTGTTAACCCTAGATATTAGCCAAATATGAAAGAGAACCATTTCAAAAGTCAAAATGGAAAGACAATACGAAATTACAGTTAGTTCACTCTGATTTGTGTACTTTTCTAATTATTTACACTGGTGGTCAAAAGTAATTCATGTTATTCATTTATCATTAAGATAAAATGAATTGGATATAATTTCTAAATAAAAATTCAAAAGCCTTCAAATTTTTTCAAAAGTTTCAAAAATGGTTGAAAATGAACTCTAATTTTATAGTGGGACACTCAAGACTAAAAATCATGGTGAATTCATGTAAAATCTATTTGAAACCCATTTCAAAAAATAATAGATTCAAGCATAATATCATTTACCTTTACACTCTTCTACAAAATAAATTAGTTAAGTGGATGAATAAAATTGTTATGAACACGGTTCAAGTAACATACTTCAAAGGGGGAAATATGAATTTTTGGGTAAAAGCACCTCAAATAAAAATATATCTACATAATGGGTTACCATCAAAAACCTTTCAAATGCATACTCCATATGAACTCTTGTGTGGTCATCTCCCTTTAGTGTAACATCTTTAGATTTTTTGGATCCACAAGTTATGCATTAATTCCCAAGGAGAAAGGAAACAAAATATAACACACCAATAATAAATGCATGCTTTTGGGATACTCAGATTCCTCAAAATCATACATGGTATTTATTGAAAATAATAATAAATTTCTCATATCAAGGGATGTTTTATTTTTTGAAACTATAAAGACACCATAAAAATCAATTAATAATTGAATCAACTTGAGAAATATGACAAATTTGATGTTTTCAAGGAGATTAATATGGAGGTTCTAAATAGTGAAAGGGGACCCTATAATTGGGAAACAATTGAATCTCTATTAACTCCTATAATTGAAAATGATACTCCCTCTACATAATAAATTGAAACTTCATCATAAACTATAAAGACACCATAAACATCAATTAATAATTGAATCAACTTGAGAAATATGACAAATTTGATGTATTCAAGGAGATTGATATGGAGGTTCTAAATAGTGAAAGGGGACCCTATAATTTGGAAACAATTGAATCTCTATTAACTCCTATAATTGAAAATGATACTCCCTCTACATAATAAATTGAAACTTTCAAAAAAACTTATGCAGAAAACATAACAACAATGATTTTATGATTTAATCAAATGAAAAATGAAACACATAGTGAATAATTAAATTTAAACTAATATATGCCATATTTAACACAATCCTCTTAAGTGGGCCCCACATTGGTTGAAGTTATATCATAATTCATCCCTGTTGTTACAACGATCTACTTAAAATTACTTCTTATTGTATTAACAAACATGTAACAAAATGAGTATTTATATAATTAAATTATAGAGTTACATAGCATGATTTAATATTATCTAGAAATTTATCAATCATTATTCCTTATCTATTACTTTCTAACCTATGACATACTACCCAATATTTAAATAGAGAGGGTAGGTTCTTATTTTTATCATCTAGTTATAACAATTTTGATAAACTACATTTTAGCTATTAATAGAATCTAGGATAAACAATATGAACATATGCTATGTCAAATTTATAACTAACAGTCAAATAATATTAGAAAATAACACAAAATAATCTATTTCATGGTTACTATTGTTTGTAGGTGTAGCCCAATAGAGGATTGATGATGAGCCATTCTATGATTTTCCCTTTTCCTAGATTATAGGATCTACCTTGTTCCTCAAACTATGGATGGAATTAAATTCACACTAATTGATAGCTATCATAGTCTCATCTAGGTGTAACAATAAGTGTTACAAGTTAGACTTAATTGCTACATCTATTAATATGGTTTGGAAAAATTATCATGGATATTACTACAAGTTGAAATATTTTTTTATGTCATTAATACTAGTTTGAAGAACTATCTCTATCATTACTATGGGTTAAAATAATCATCATTATTGTTGCTATAGTTTGGTCACTTAATTAGTATGGGTTGGCCTACTTAGTCAATATAGGTTGGCTACCCAGTTGCTATGGGTTGTCTTGCCTAGTTTCTACTAGCTAACTTCCTAGTGAATAATGATTGGTTTGCCTAGTTGTTAAGGGTTGGATGCACTATTGTTATAAATTATCTTACAAGTGATTTAACTATGTTATTAATCTAATATAGGTACTTTATTTACTTCATGTTTTATCCTTAAGATATGTATACATTAGATTAGTAGTAAATCCAAAATAACAATGATTATAAGTGATAGAATCTCATTAATAGAATAAATAATTTAATCTTAAAACAGTAGTAAATCCAAAATAACAATGATTATAAGTGATAGAATCTCATTAATAGAATAAATAATTTAATCTTAAAACACCAAATTTATAGACAACATGTTCATTAAGTACTATTTAACATAAAAGAATATAAAAGGCATCTTTGATATGTTATGACTGATTAAAAAATGATTAACAAAATAGGTTTCAAAAGGTCTTTCACAGTTGATTTATCAGCTCATCACACCTCCCAACTAACTAGTTACTCACCCTTAAACAACTTAATTGAGCATATAAATGAAAAAAATAAAAGGTTTAGATGAACCCTCTCCTTGCCTTTCTTCAGAACCATTTATTTCTCTTAATTTTTTCCATTATTTTAATTTTTCATATTCATCTAATTATTCCTTCCTTTTCTAGTTAAAGATAGGAAACCATAATGGCTATGGATAGAATGTGATGGCCAACCATTGAATCCTCTACCTCCTAACAACTTCAATATACTTATACACTCTTATAAGTGTTGGTTTGATATTATATCTGGAGAAATTTTTTTCCTTTTCAATTATGAGGTTAATTAATTCCATCTTCTTATGCATGAGACAAAATTTGATCTACCAAATTGATCTAAATTTGTGAGATAATGATTTGGGATATAACATATTTTATCATAAAATGTAAGGCTACATCTAATTTTTCCATTAGGGTTTTCTAATCATCTTTTGTCTCAACTATCCTAGTGGATTTTCCCCTTATAATTAACTTGGCATCTTTCTCACTTTCATGATATTCTAATATTTCCTTGATTATTTTATTTCCATTGAATATATACGAAGAAAATGATTTTATTAGTACATCTCTCGCATATAGGTTTAGATTCCATTCTAGATTATAAATAACAACATAATCACGAAAATACAAGTCACATAGTTGATTTTGAACTTTAGGGGTACTTTTCTCATAAAAATTAAAGGAGTGGGAATAAATTACTATTGTAGGAAGATTGAAATATAGTTGCATGAAATTTAATTTCAACCACTACTCCAAGTAGAGGGCATAGATCCTTTCAAATGGTCTGCATACTATTAATTTAACCCTTCCATTTTTCCTTTGAATTTAGTATTTTTCTAATAATTTCAACTCTAACTCTTGAGTTTTCCCTTTATAGTCTTATTTGTTAGGAATAAATTAGAAATCAATTTAGAACAATTTCAAATAATCATAGTAATAATATCTATGAATAAATATGCATAAATAATAGAAATAAAAATACACAATAAGAAGACAAGATTTAATGTGGTTCACCCAATGTGGGCTACATCCACCAAGAAACACTTGATCATATTTTTTTACAAACCACACGAGTATAATCCACTCTCAGATCTATCTTATCATAATTACAACACACAAATATTTTTTGGAGCTGCACTCTACAAACTCTCCTGAATTTGTACGTAAATCACACACTCTGTTCTTCCTTCTCAAACCCTTGTTCTCATGATGTATTACCTACTAATTATCCATTTATATCATAATACCATAGGAAGCGATTCATGATATCATGATATCATAAAAATTGATCCATTATTTTACATAATCATGAGGTTATAGTCATGGTTATGTAAAACCATGAAATGTGAGTTATGGTATTATCAAAGTCTTAGTTTAGGGTGGAATCATAATTTGTGATATTATGTTAGATGGGTGTAGGAGTGGATAGAGGGTATGTGATTCTAGGGAATTATGGGATAGGAAAGGGTATTTAGTGAGTAGGTAGATGAATAGGATGATTGGGGGGTGCGGGTGGCGTTAATAATGAAAAGGGGTAGGTTAAATAAGTTAGGGATATAAGTGGGGTAAGTTAGTGAGTTAGTCAGGATAATAGTTAGTTAGGATTAGTTAGAGGATATTATGATGGAGGTTGAGGTGGTTTATAGTTTATGGGTTTTTAAGAATAGGGATTAGGATTAGGAAAATATGAATTAGGGAATGATCATAGGGAGGGATTATAGTGGATGATGAGTTGGTTAAGGTAGTAAGGTGATTAGGTAAGATAGTGCTAAAAGTGAATGTGTGATTGGATGCATTTAGTGATAGGATGTATGATTGGTGAAAGAATATTTAAGATTTATGTTGTCTCAATTATGGTGGACCCAAGTACTTCATGATTTGTACTTATTAACCCTAGAGGAGTATGGTGTGTTAGAACTAGTGGGATTATATTATGTTGCAACCATACCCATGGTGAGGATTGACTTAGCTCTGATTATTGCTTTGGTAGAGAGATGGCACTCAGAGATGAGTACCTTCCACTTTATTATGGGAGAGATGATCATCACCTTAAAGGATGTATACCATATTTTTTGGTTACTAATGATAGGGAAGAGAATCTATTGGTGATCACACATGCTCAGTATGATAGTATAGAGATTAATAAGGAGGATACATATAAGTATACAATATGCATAAGTGGACATTAATAGATGTCTAAGGGAGGGGACCATTGATATACTAACACTGGTAGTGATGTCTCTTGTGATTGGTATAATCTTGTTAGATAAGAGTAGACAATTGTTTCACTTAGGCTTGGGGATGTAGTATCAGCATGGTTCGAGACTTTAAAGTATTTGCTTGGGGTCTAGTAGAATTGGTGCATTTATATAAGGAGTTACACGTGGGAGCATACAGGGGAGCCATAATTTTGGGTCCTTCATTATTGGTGTATATGGAACTGGGAGCACATAGTGATACAACATCCCCTAGGTACTCATGTAGTTAGATAGCCACATGAACTGATTGTCTTTGGTTGGTATATTTTGTTAGGGGTACAAAGAGGCCATGCAAGAGAGATGAGATTTTACAGGTAGGCATTAGATGGATTACAACTAGAGCACGTCACTTAGATGCCTTATAGGGGGATTCAGTTTGGATGGGAGGAGGAGGTAGTGGTCACCCAATATATGTGATGCAAGACCATTAGGAGAATACCATTATAAACATGTAAATAAATCAATTTGTGATAGTCTTGTTAGGTCTTAGGGATGTGCAAAAGTCTTGTAAGGTTAATAAGCATATTTAGAATGCTTCATTTGTTTATAATAGGTCAAGTTGATATAATTTGAATATGTAAAAGGTATTATGGAGGGTTTTGACTACTTTCAAAAGATATGTAAATGGTCCTACAAGGCATAATAATCTATTGTAATATACTTTGCCTATGTGTAGAATGTAAAATCATTAAGACCCATCTAGAAGATATCTATCTACGTTGGAGAAGGGATAAATAAAACAAGACTAAAATTAGGTCTTGAGAGAATCTTAGAAATATCCTCATCCAAGACTAAGTTTGTACATTGGGTGTAAAGATAAGTTCTATGCCACTTAGTTAGGAACGTAATAAGGAAAATAAATAAGTATAAATCATACCAAGTCTTAGGAGTAAGTAGATGGGTAGAGTGAAAAATAATAATGAGGAGTTGAATAGGAGATCTAGAATAGCGAGGTCAGGGCAGATGCTTGTTACAAGTCTGTATGAAGAATTGTATTATTTTGATAAATAAAGAAAGCATATTTTAAATATTTAAAGTTTGATTGACATGCTATGAGATATGGATAGAGAAGGATTAAACATATATGTGCTTGCATGAAGGATAAAAGTGTTAGTAAAGGTGAACTTTAAACATATATAGAACTTTGGAATTACATTAGTTTCGATTGATGTAAGGAAAAGGTAATAATGTTATCCCCACTGGGCTTTTAGTCTAATATTTGCAATAAAACTCTAGATCATGTAAAAAGCTGATGTCTCTCATTTCAATACTAGGAATTTCTTAAATTTGCATAGATAGGTTAGGAATGAAGATTCAAGTATTATTTGATGTTAGATGTCTTGTAAAGGGTTTTATATAGGATTATTACAAATTCTACCTATAGCTAATCAAAATAAAAAAAGGAACATTGGAAAATTCATGCATTAAATGGTGAATGATGTATTCCTCAACTCAGAAGACTGAGTACTTTTATTAACGTTGAATAACACATAGTAGAGGAAATGTGAAGAAGATTATGGGATGCCAAAGATGTCCAAGGTATTTATATTACTAAATAAATTTTTTATATACGATATTTGTTATAACTAATGAGGAGTATGTTTAAATATGTCCTAAAAATATGGATTATAATGCATTTACTCTGTATGATAAATTATGCCCATTTTACATGTCCATATGGATGATGTGAAATATTATCCATTTTGATACAATAGCTAATCAAGTTGTAGAAGAAGGTGTTGGTTCAAAAGGGTAGAAACTTGTTCACTTAAGATTATTTGCATAATGCTCAAGGGTCTATGCTAATGAATAAAATAATCAATGTCTTGGTGATATGTTCAAATTTCATATATGGAATGAGCATCCTGATAAATAAATGGAGTCGGGTCCTAATCAAGTATTTAATGATCTGTAAAGTTTGACAAGGTAAGAGAATAATTTTGAATGAATAAAGGAAACTCATTTTGATTTTTATTAAACCTATCCAATTGTATTCATGATTAGAAACATCTTATCAAAAAAATACATTTGAAATGATATCAGTCATTTCAAATAGTGAAAACATAGAGAGATTTATATCACAAATTATTTAAATTGTTTAATGGCACAATAAAACTTTGACAATGTAATAAGGATTTTGAAACAAGAGGTAGCTGACTATATTTTATAGGTTAGATAAGGACATAATTCTCAAGGTTTAATAAATTTATAATATATTGAAGTGGATGAATTACTCTCTTGAATAGATATGTGGTTCTTATGAATAAGTGAAAGGATCAAATAATGCTTGACTAGTTTTCATTTCTTAAACTGAATTGTATAATCAAGTGTGAGGCTAAATTGTGAGTGGTAAGTGTTTAATTACTTTATGAAAGTGATGAATGAAATAATTTAAGGATAAAATCTATGTGCATATACCTAAAGGATTGGATATAAGAGATCTACCTTGAATAAATTATTTGAAATGATCACTAGCAAGATGTGTATAAGTTAAGTATCTTGGGATATTGTTATCAATATACAGATGGAGTGATACCTCATAGGTCACATAGATTATATAATTGAGTGTTATAGACTAGATTGGTGTAAAGATAGTTTGGGATACCTTAGGATGTTCCAAGGGAGGAACACCTATTTTCATGGAGTGACTGGGAGAGGTTACAATAGGGAACATTAGTGGATAGATATTTAGCATGTGTAAATTATCATAGTATCACCCCTATATCATGGAATTTTCATACTCTTATCCTATATCTTAGTGTGATAATAGCTTATATGACATGGTGGACACAAAGGCTACCAATGAGGTTACTTAGATGTAGGGCTAGAATGATGAGGGGAGTGGTGAGGAGATTATTATAGGCATATACAAGGCTTGAGAGGTGGTAAGAGAGGAGAGAATAGGTCCTAACTCAAGATACACAAGATGGACAAGGAGGTCCATATGTTATGGACATATATGGTGGGATCAAGGAGGCCCAAATAGCAGTTAGGTTTTGGTTTTAGCTCAAGCTAAAGGGAATGGTACATAAGATGGTGGTAGCAGGGGTGGGGATGAAGTAGGACCATCCTAGCTTCCTTTTATTGAAGATGAGAGGTCCTTATTAGAGTGACTTAGGATTTAGGTACAAGCATGTGTCTCTAAGATTATAGGTATTAATTTAGAGAGAGACCCAATCTAAGTCTAATTACAAGGGAAGATAACATAGATGGATGGCCATTTGGCTAATGCATAGGGTTAAATTATATGATGACAAGGATAAGTGATCTCTCTACAAGCTTAGATAGTGATCCTAAAAATCCATATCTAAATTCATGATGCATAGATTATAAGTTTATAGGCTTAGATCAGATAAATGTAGGTTCAAATGAGAGATCTAAAAAGAGAGGTACAAGTGGATGAGAGGGAAAAGTAAGAGGTAGTTGGGGCTATGAAAATTGGTGGTATGGATGGGCTGATGTATAAAATCATGAGACTGACATGTGAGGCATAGTATTATAGAGACTTATATGAGGTGGCAGTGCCAGATGATTAGCATACAACCACTTTCAAAGCTAACTCATCACAGTCAGTGCATCAACATCCTAGTGGACCACCTTGACCATAGTCAAGATGTGTGAGATGTGATCTAGGAATTTGACTGAAGAGAGGATGGTTAGTATGGTGTTAGTTCCAAAATAAAAACAAGATAAAATAAACACACTAATATCATAACATTTCTAGGCCTAGACACTAGGGAGAGCTTAGTTAACAATCATGAATGAAACAAATAACTAAAATTCAAAAGAAAACTCATGTACCTTCTTTGGATGCTCCAAAATTTTTGTTGTATTCACTTACGCAGCTTGTACTCATGAAGTCCTTGGAAATGGAAGCTTGACAACCTCCATCTCTCTTTAGCACCTTTGGCTTGGGGCTTGGCTTGTCTTGGAGTCAATTTGGCATGATAACACTAGTTGCTTGAATCTTTTGGAACCAATCCTACATTATAACCTTGCACAAATTAAGCTTTGAAGATATTTTAGCATAATAACTTTACACCAAAATAGTTTAGAAATGATGTTGTGAGGCCTCCTATTTACAGATTTTTGAATTTGGCAAGAATCAACCTAAACCATCCATCTCAAGATTGAGACATGTGGTTGAGGATTAATTCAATTTTTGGAATTAATTTTTTAATTATCCTCATCATGGCATTGGAAGAAGGGGAAATTAAGAGGCATGGAGGGAATCATGGAAGGCATTGATGAGGTATGAATCTTGATATTTGTGGCATTTATGGCATAGGGATGTCTTCCCACGAAATGAGGTCACTTAATGATGTAGATATTCAATATTCATTTTTAAAAATAAGTATTGAACAAGTTTCCATGGAATTATTAATTAGGGCTTGATTTGGGTTAATTAGCTCTTAAGCATGATTAAGCACTTTGTGCACAAAGTACTCAAATTGATCGAAATGCCTTGTTATTGGTCCATAAATTTGACTGGATTGGAATTAGACGGTGACATCAATTACATTGGAACTGTATTCCCATTTAGGATGTTACCAACAATAAATAACAAAGGCATGTGTCTTGTGCAAGATATTTGATAGGAAAGATCAATCTAGAGCACCTAGGTGCAAAATTGGCATTTTGACTCAAAATGATCAGATCAAAGTTAGCTAGCCCATAAATTGCATTACCCCATTTAGGGATACCCTAGCCAAAATTGACACTTGAATATGTTATTTTCACATCATTTAGCATGTTTTAGTGTTTTTAGGCCAAATTGTGCATTTTAGGTGGAAATTAGCCAAAAGCTTGATTGGAGGTTATTAGTGGCCAGATTTAGGTGTCTATAGTTTGCCCTTGTTTGGGAAGGCATTGTAATCTATAAGCACAGTAACATCTTCTCAAAGAATGAAAAGGTATTGTATACTTACAATTGCAATAATGATAAACTAACTATATGATGTCCCCTTGAGGGAATGATTAACAAAAGTAGGTTGACAAATGCTCCCTCAAAAAATAAAGAAGCAAAACAATGAGACCAAATAAAGGAAAGATGATGGGGTGAAAACATAATGATATTTAAAAAGCAATCAAAATAATTGAGAATGCAAGTGGGATGGTGTATAATGGTTTTTCCAAAAGTGGTTATTAGCATTGTACCCTGATAGTGGTAACATGGTATGATAACACAATGATTTTCCCAAAGGTGATTATAATCATTGAGAAGATGGAGCTATCCCAGTTAGGATAGACAAATAATATACAAACATGCCCATGTAGGTATAAAAAGTAAAGTGGTGATAACACAATGATTTACCCAAAGGTAGTTATAATCATTGAGAAATGTAGGTGGGATGGTGTGCAATGATTTGCCCATAGGTGGTTATAATCATTAGACCCCGATTATGGCAAACATAAGAAACTTGGTCTAGGATGATGATAACTTAGCACAAAAGGTAATGATGAATTATAAAAACCTACTAGTAGGGAGATGCTCATATAAACTAATAAAGGTTGAAATTCTTTTATAGTTAATTACTTTGTTTAGGATATGATTGAGAGTGAATCAGGATATCGGTGCCGAAGAGATGTTGCCATTGTTGAATAGACTTCTTGAAGCTGAGGTTTTTGGTATCATGTGATGGTAGGCTTCATGATAAAACACCATAAAGACTTGGCCAAAATATACATGAGGACTAACTCCTGTAATATAATACTCAATAAAAAATAATGCACCAATGATAGAAACCATGATGACAATGTAAACATATGAATATGGATGGATTCAAGTGTAAGTGTGGGCAAGGAATCACCTAATGAACACACATAAACTAAATCAAGGCAACAGTGTTGAAAATAAATAAATAGGTAGACAAATAAAAAGATAAGTAGAAACAAACAAACAAACACTATAGAAACCCTAAGAACATTGCCCCTAGAAAATAGGTGAAAACTTAACAAACAAACAAAGTAGGGGAATAGAAGAAAAAGAAGGGGTGGCCGAGTTGACTCCATATTCACTAGGCAAGTGGATGCTTCCTACATAGTTCCATGGATGTAATATCCAATAAAAAACTTCAAGTCAAATATAGTTCTCCTAGGAAATGGGAAGAATGTGATAACTAATAAAAACAAATAGAATGGATGTGATAGAAGAATAGGAATAGTCTTGAAAAAGGGGAAAGTGTGTGAGATAAAAAGGCCAAAAAGGATGGGGAAACTAAGTGACAAGTCATTTTCTTGTAACTTAGTAAGGGTTCCCAGAATCCTTAACGCAAAGAAGTGGTCAATGTTTTTGTTCTTTTCTAATGATTTTTCAAATATTGTTAGAATTGTCTTGGAGTGTCTCAACTCAATCAAAAATGATGAGACACTAAATGGTTCAAGCTCAAAAAATAGTGAGAGCATTCAAACTTAGATTGTTCATAAAATGGTGAGAGCATGGCTTAGGTTTCTTATAAAATGGTGAGAGCATGGGGTAAAGGGTGACTGAGCTAACCTCAATAAGTATTGATCACTACTTACATAGTCCCATAGTAGGACCTCAAGTCACTATAGTTCCACCATTATAGTAGAGGAATTTGACTAGTGTAGTAGTCAATTCAAATAAAACAAGCATAGTAGGTAGAAAGGTATAGTGCAACATTAGAAGTGGCAAGTTGGTATGTCAATGTTTAATGTTTCCCCTAGTTTTCCCATAGGTAGTTATAATAAGGACACAATGGCATAGATCAAAGGTACTAATTTTCCCAAAGGTGGTTAGAATTAGTATCAAGACTAGTGGTAAGAAAGAATAACAAATAAAGGATGCAACTGCCAAAACTTCTATCACACTATCCCAAAATACAATCTCTATCTGAAGTACTAGAATTGATTGATGAAATTGATCAGATACCTTGATGCTAAAAATGTGAAATGAATGAAAAAAACCAAGGTTAAACAGGATAGGCTATAGAACACACAAGGTTAATAGGCTGGAAATGGAAAGTGGAAATGGTTAAGAGGATAGATAAAGATGATATTTGTATAAATAAAAATAGTGATAAAATGGTCCTTACAGACAATACACCTTAGTGCTCAAGCATAGTACTACTTGAGATGAATAATATTCATCAGCTCTAAAATTTCCTCTCCATTTGGTGCGGTGATCTTGTATGCTCCTGATCCATAATTTTTAGTGATGATGAAAGGACCTATCCAATTTGGTTTGAATTTCCCTTTATGTTTCTTTTAGCCATGGTATTATTTTGGTTTTATTTAAGAATAAGATCACCAAGTTCAAATGTTATATATTTGACACACTAATTATAATGGCCTTTGAGTTAATTCTAATATTCTTGATGGTTTTTGAGTGTGGCCATGCATCTCTCATCCAGTAGGTCTAGCTCTTGCAATCGAGCTACTCGATAGTCATGATCATCTAAGACATGCTTGAAACAAATGCATAGTGAAGGCAATTCAACCTGAATAGGAAAGATGGATTTAGTACCATAAACAAGTGAGTATGGAGTGGCTCCAGTGGGGGTATGATGATTATTATAATATGCCCAAAGGGTGGGGCATATCTGGAGGTGCCAATCATGATCAGCATCATTAACAATATTTTTGAGAATATCAACAATGGTTTTATCGGATGCCTCAACTTGGCCATTACCTTGAGGGTAATATGCTATAAAAAAGTGTTGTGTGATGTTATATTCAAGACATATTTGATCTACATCCTTGTTCTTGAATGATCCTCCATTATCAGATATAATGTCAGAAGGGATATCGTAGTGGCAGATTAGTTGGTTGAAGATGAATTTAGAAATTTGCTTTCCAGTCATGTAAGTGAGGAGTATAGCTTCAACCCACTTAGTGAAATATTCAGTGGTGGTAAGGATATGTTTATGGCCATCAGATGAAGTGGGGTTGATCTTCCCAATGAGTTTAATTCCCCATGTATAAAATGACCATGGTGTTAACATCAGTTTCATATTTTTTGATGGGACGTGAATCAGATTAGCATGCCATTGGCATTTGTCACATTTCTTTATATATGTAGTGGCATCTGTGTCTATTATGGGGTAATAGTAACCAATATGCAAGATCTTTTTAGATAGGACTACCCTAATAGAATGGGATCCACATACTCCTTCATGAACTTCTATTAATGTTAGTGTAGACTCTATTGAAGCTAAAAAATGAATCAACGTTCAATCTAAACTATGATGGTAAAGGGTGGATCTAAGTAGCATATAATGAGAAGAATGATGAATGAAGGATTTGGTTTGTTTTCAATAGAGATTAGGTGGTAGAACTTGGTCAGGAAGTTAGTTGTAAAGGTCTAAGTATCAGATAGAATTATGACCAACAATATCACAAATCATGGCAACGATTGAAGATTCATGAGTTGGTGTTGACAAATTCTCGATGAGGAACTGATACTCTCTAGATTTATCTATTTGTTAAATCAGAGAACTAATAGTAATCATGGCATCTATATTTATGTTATTAGCACTTGGTATGTGCTCAAACTAAATGTTGGAAATTTTTTATTTAAGAGTGTCAACCATGTCTTTATATGGAACCAACTTGTCATCTTTGGTCTAAAAGTGATTTATAACTTGATTGATGATTAACTAAGAATCAACATAAACTTGTAGATGAGATATATTCCAATGCACTACTTTTCAAAGTCCTTCAATAAGTGCTTCATACTTGGCCATGTTATTTGTACAAGGAAAGTTGATTCTGAATGATTTAGGGATTAGATCCCCCTGAGGTGTAATAAATAATAGGCATACCCCCAATCCATGTGTAGTGAATGAACCATCAAAGTACAGCTTCTAGGGCTGATCCTCAAGGGGTGTATCAATGATGGTCATGATGGATTCATCAAGAAATTATAATGTGAGTGGTTGTGTGTCTATGAGAGGTGCTTCAACAAGTTAATCTGCAAGAAATTGTCCTTTAATTGCCTTATAATTGACATACTCTGTGTCAAACTCATTGAGAATCATAATCCATTTATCCATTCTACCTTGTAAAGCTATTTTGAATAGTAGATACTTGAGTGGATCTACCTTTGAAATAACCTTGGTTTGATTATTCAACATGTAATGATGTAGTTTTTGAGCTATAAAAATCATGGTTAGACAAGCTTTTTCAATAGGTACATAGTTATGTTCATATGTAACCAAAGTATGGCTTAGCTAGTATACAACATGCTCCTTTCCATTATCATCATGTTGATCCAAGAGTGCCCCCAGAGCATGATCAGTAGCTGATAGGTATAACAAGAATGCCTTTCCTGGCATAGGAGGTAATAAAATAGGTGGATTGACAAGATAGTCTTTGAATTGTTGAAAAGCTATTTGGGAGTGATCATCCCAATGAAATGCAACTCCTTTATTCAAAAGGTGTGTAAATGGATGACACTTATCTACTAACTAAGAGATGAAGCATTAGATTAATTGGATCTTACCCTACAAACTACAGAGTTGCTTTAAATTGGTTGGTGGTAGCATCTTGGTTATAACATGGACTTTAGCCAGATCAACTTCAATACCTTTACAAGATATGATCAAGCCAAGTAATTTTCTTGAAGTTACACTAAACACACATTTTTTTAGATTGATTTTGATGTTCTACTCTTGTAATCTTTCAAATATCTTACATAGCACTGCTAGATGGTGGACCCTAGTCTTGGATTTTCCTAATATGTCATCGACATAATCTTCAATAATATCATGCATCATATCATGAAATATGATAGTCATGGCCCTTTGATATGTGGCTCCATCATTCTTAAAGCCAAATGGCATCAATAGATAGCAAAATGTTCCCCACAGAGTGGTAAATGTTGTTTTATGTTGATCTTCTAGTGCGATTCTAATCTGATTGTATCCTAAAAATCCATCCATGAGTGAAAGCATCTCATAATCTGTCATAGAATAAATGATCATGTCAATATTAGGTAATAGAAAATCATATTTAGGAAAATCTTTGTTGATGTTATGAAAATTAGTACAAATTCTAATCCCTTCAGGATTTTTGCTAATAGGTACCACATTAGAGATCCTTTTTGAGTAGTCAATTGATCAGATACATCATGCTTCTAAGAGTTTTTCCAAATCTTTCTTTACCAATAAAAAAATGCAAGGATGTATCTTACTTAACTTTTGTTTTACCAGTTTAGCATCAAGATTAACCACAAGGTGGTGTATAACTAAGGTGGGGTCTAAACCTAGCATGTCGGAATAAGCCCATACAAAGATATCTACAAAATCTCTCAATAGAGTTGTAAAGACATCACATTTCTCCTTAGTGAGGGATGCACCTAATTTTATCAATTTCAAGTCTAATGAAGTCCTGATGTTTACCTTTGTGGTATCTTTAACTAGAAGGGTTGAACCATATTCTAGGATTATAGGCAATGACTAGAACCATTTGATTATGTCAGGGTCCTTTGTTATGACTTGCTCTTCAACTTCCCCTAGGCATGATGAATTTGATTCCCCTAATGGTAGATCTATCCATGTGACAAAAACAATCAAAAATTCTTGAAGAATTTGATCAAATACTTGTTGTTTCTCAAAACTAAACTCAGATCCATAGGCAAGTTCATCATTGATGGTCTCCTCATCTAAATTCAAAGAAGATTGAACATCCCCATCTAATAACACTTAAAATAGGTTTTCACCACTAGACCGGCCTTTTATCTTTACTTTTTCCCTAGCTAGAAAGTTCATCAAAGAGGTTTTCACTTTGGGATCTCAATGTTTTATTTTTATTTTTTTGGCTAAGGGTGTTCACTCTCTCTCCAAAATAGGCTACAGGATCCAATGTGATTGAGAATCTTGATTTGTGATCTCCCAATAGAACATTGTCTCTAAGGCCTAAGAAATCATGGAATGCCTCATCATGTTGGAACTCATAAATTGACAGACTGGATTCTTGTTGGTCTCAGTCTATTATTTGGGGATAATATAATGGTAATGGGTTGCGATGAATGGCTAAGGTAAGGGTACAAATGAAATTATTATCAAATAGGTTGGTCTCAGCTAGGTCATCAAAAGTGAGGCTATGATCAGACTCTGCTTCACTGTCAGCATCATCATCACTAGTCACTGGTGATGGAGTTTGGATAAGATATGTGGGATGACCCCTAGGTGGTTTAAATCCAAGTCCATAAGGTCTTTCATACTTAGTCATAGAAATTGGCTCAATGGTTCCTTACTGATTTGGTTTGAGGCCTCTTCCTTCATATTTTTGATGTTCCATGATCCTATTGGGAATATGATACTTTGAATTTTTATAAAAATCATCTTGGTTGTCATTTTATAACCATGATTCATCTCCTTCAAGAGGGTCAAGTTCTAGGCCAGATGCTAGTACAAATGTGATAGGTTCGGTATATTTACTCTTTTGTTTCCAATGCCTATGTGGGGTGACTTTAGGTCACCCAGAGGTTTTTAGATTCTGAGGAAGATTGGCAATATGAAATGTATCATGGATCACATATTCTCCTATTCCATTATATAAAATGGTGAAATGATTAGAAGCTTTAGGAGGCATCATGTGAGAAAGGTAATCCAAGGTATTAGGATCTATGCAATTATCTAGTGAAGGATCAATAAGTATAGCCTTTTGTTTATCCTACTTGGTACTTGGATTCATGTCATACTGATAATTATAGCTTTAAAACTCATCCTCAAGATGATTTCAATGTTTATATGGGTGTAAATTTATTGAAATATTCACCTCCATCCCTGAATGGGAAAACTTGATACATTGGTGCAATGTTGATGGGACTGTATGAATCTCATGTAACCATGGCCTACCTAAAAGCATATTATATGATAACTCAAGATCAAGCACATGGAAAAGTGTATCATGGGTCAAAGGCCCAATGATAAGTAAAACATTAATGGTGCCTTGTGATTTTATTTCTTGATTATCATAGGCTTTGATAGTTATTGTTTCTAGCTAGAGATCTATCATTGTGTACCCAAGAAGTTTGATGAGCTTGAGAGACACTATGTTGAGGTCAGATCCATTGTCTACAAGGACATGTTTCACTTTATGCCATATTATATAAACATTTATACATAATGGATTGTTATGGAGTGAGCCAAGGGAGGACATATTGCTTTGGTTGAATGTGACTTATTGGATTGAAGCTAGGTGTCCAACCAAAGCTTGAAATTTATCGGGGGATATGTCATTAGCAATAGTGGATTGGGTCAAAAACTCATTCAAGATGTTCTTTTGGATTATTTACATTCATAATAAATCTAAAATGGAACTTTGTGCTAGTGTCTTCTGTAATTATTCCATAATATCAAACTTCTTATCTTGGCCAGTAGTGAATGGTTTATTCTGAGGTTGAATGGCTGGTTGGATGACAAGTAAAGTGGTAGATGGTTGTGGGCCTAGGATAGTAATATTTAACCTCCAAGTTATGATTACACAATTAATATTAAATACTAGACCATTATTTCTAACTGATGGTGTGGGACCAAATAAGACAAGTCTCAGTTGCCTATGCACTTGCATGTGGTCACATGGCAAGAATGAGTTATTTCTATAAGATCCAAAAGTGGAAGTCCTAGTTTGTTGGTTTGCTTGTATGTACTCCTAGGTCAAAGAAGAATTATCCATGTAATTTGGTTGATAGTAATTTTTAGCAATGGTCTAGGTTGATTACTACTTGGTCCAGGATTAATGGAGATGTTATTAATGTTACCCCCTATAATATGAACTACAACCCTATTATAGTCATGTACAACTACATGGTAGGTTTGTTGGTTGTTACTATTCTGACCTTGGTTTTGTCCATTGTTTTTTCATTATGGATTCTACTACTGATTTTGTCAATTTTGTTAGTTTGGCATTTGATTTTGATATAGTTGATTTGGTTGATATATTGGTTGTTGTTGTTATTGTTGTTAATTATTTTACTATTGTTGATTATTATGTCGAGGAAAGGGGTTTTGATAAATCCCAAGAGTTTGATTGGAAGTGGAAGAACCATTATCCAATGTTATTTCCCCATTCTCCAACATATTTTTAATTAAATGCTTGATTTGGACACATCATAGATTATGCCCATTGACCTGATGATAGTCACAAAATTCATTTTCATAGTACCAATTAGGGTAAGGAATGCCTTATGGATAATGCTTTGGTATAGGCCAACTAATTAGATTAGTGGTAGCAAGATTTCAAAATACAAATTTAATAGGTTTTCCTAGGTCACTAAAGACATGACGTGCATGCACAATTCTCTTACGAGGAGGGGTTTGTAATGGTAAAGGCTATTGTATTTATTGTGTAGGTTTTGGTTATTGTGATTATGGCATCAGTTAGAGAGGTTATTAGGTAGGAGTAAGTTAAAAAGGTGATGCAAATGATTTTTTCACATGATGAGATTCAGTTACTCCATTTCCCACAGCATTCCTATTTTGGTTGAATTTCTTCAGTCTTTCTTGGTTATTGGCCTGTGCCAGTTGTGATGTTTATGCTTGATTAGGATGTTGCTATTGGCTATTTACCCAATTGGTGGAATTAAGTTTGATGACCCCTTTATTGATGAGCACCTACTCAATCAATAAACCTTTATCAATGATCTCTTTAAATGTATGTGCACATTGCAGTTCCAGATGATAGGCTATCTCACTATGCAAATTTGTAGTAAACATAGTGGCTAAATATTTATTTGCTAGATTATGGGTGAAATGACTTGTAAGAGTTCTCCTCACTATAAATTAATTACAAAACTCTCACCAACTTTTTGATTTGCTTGTGTCAGATCCACTAATGAAATCTCATGCTTGATATTATAGGAAAAATGCTACACAAATTTATCAGAAAGGTCATCAAAGTCTATTATTGAATTCTTAGGTAACTTTAAAAACCACTCCAAGGCTTGTCCAATCAAGCTCTTTGGAAACAATAGCAAAAGGTATATGTCACTATATGCCACTGGCTGACATGCAATAAAGAATTTAGTCAAATGGGCCTTAGGGTCACCTTTGCCTTTGTATTTATTGAATTTAGGTGGTTTATATCCTGGAAGAAATGATATCTAAAAATACTCCATGTTGAATGGATAAGAACACACATCATCCAATTTGAACTTTTTAGTTTGCTTCTTGGCCTAAATAGTAGCAATTACATCCTTCATCTATTATAATTCTTGGGATAGGAAACTAAAAGGGATATTGGTTTAAGGGAGAATGTTGGTTTGGGTAAATGGCTAGAGGGTCACAAGTGGGACACTTTTACTAGGGTATGATGGAGAGACCTATTAGGGTATATTGGTTCTGTTGGGGAATGGACCAAGAATACGCATATGTGGATTAAGATGTGCTTGAAACTACACATTTGGCTACGTGATATTTTGTTTTGGGTTGGTGATAAAGGTTTGAATTAGAGGATTTTTTGATTGGGATGGAGGGATATAGCTATATTGTGCCTATTATGGTTAAAAAGGGACATGTTGCTGACTAATCAAACCTTACTATTGAGTGGGAAATTATGGTCCAAGACCCTGTCTCTAAATTTATGGCACATTCCAAACCATCGGTTGTATAATATGTGCTTGAGAAATATGGGGACCTCATTGTTTTATGAATCCCTAAGGAGAAGTGAAAATAGGTTATAGATTTGGTAGCTGTCACTGACCAATATTTGCACGTTGTTGACTAATAATTTCTTGGTTTTGAATTTGCATATTAGTTTGTGACTAAAGAGGTATGTTTGGCATTACCTATCAAGGAGGAATATTAGTTTACCCTGATTGAGGTGGCAATGTATTTTTTCTCTATTGCATTGATATACTAGACTGTATCTACTGTTGTGGAATACTACTCTCTACTTGTTGAGGATGAGTAGGGTTCATCACATTTTGTCATTGAGGTGTGACATTAGATGTTGTTTGATTACCTAATCCCATAGTTTGTACACTTGAGGAAGTAGCTAGTTGAGGCTGGGATGTAAAAACTCATATTCCTTGATATGATGATTTGTTTGTGGGATTAACTATAGGCACACCTTGTTAGCTAGTTGTTTGTGCATTAGCACCACTTTGATCAAGATTGGATTTTATTTGCACATTGTCCACTATGTTTGGCTCATTATTCAATGTAGATGCTGAAGACACTTCTTCAATAACAGTCATATGCATCAAGTTATCTATCAAATCAATTTGTCTGAATAGGTTAGAACTTGGATTCTCTTGTCTAGTTAATTCCATCAACCCTCCAATTGAAAGTAATAGGTAAATGAGAGGCTTACTTACCATGTTCATTTGATTGAAATCATGTGCTAAATTTAGGTAAGTATGGTATGTTATTTTTATTTGGTTAAAGTGATCTTTCATGATGTTTTTGCCTCGATTGGATATATTGGGGTCTTGATACGTTATTCAAACTAGAGACATAGGATTGATAGAAGAAGCCTATTGATCATAAATTATATTATGGGGTACTCTTACTAGACTTAGTAAATTTTCATGGGAGAAGTTTGCTAAAAACTTGGACCCTACCTCTATGGCTCTAACCAAAATATCATCTTTGTTCTCTAATAAATGTCACTCAAACAAAAATGGATCATATGTGGAATCTATATTAGTAGAATATGAATCTTAAAAAAATGGCTCATCTACTATCGATATTGTAGCTAGGTATTACACAGTTTGTTCTTGGTCCTATTCTAAATAAGCTGATGTATTAACTAGGTAGTTAGCTAATGGATCTTAGCTTTGTGCCCCTAATTGAGTATTATAATTGGGATAAGAATCCATCTCATAAGCAATAATATCTGCATATGGGTCTTGCACCATTTCTTCATGTGCTTCTACATTACTAATCCCTGGATTGTACATGAGTCCACTATGAATGTAGGACTACATGTTGGGATCCATATTCAATGATTTGTGATAAAAGTTCAAAGATTTATACAAACTCTAAAAAGGACATCATCTAAAACAAATGATGCCTTCAACTTGGTCTAGATTTATCAAAAGGATCAAAAGGTTTATGCAAATATTTATGAGGAAACAAGCTATCATAAAATATCTAACATTTCACTGTTCACACAAAGATAAGCAAGTAAATGGACCAAAAAATTGAAATGCCAAATTCTAAGGTCAAAGTATCTCAAATCAGTCTAATCTAGGAATTTAAAAGTTGCTAGGTCTTTTGTCTAAATGCATCATCAAAATCTAGGCTCAAATAAGGCATGTGCTAGGAATCTTGGCCAAATGGCATCAAAAGCTAGACTTTGAAAATAGATGAAAGTTTTAATCTAACGGATTTGAAACACTTCTAGCAAACACTAGGCATTTGATTCTTGGTCATGAAATTGATCGACTAGGTATAAGATATGAAACAAAAGGCTCTTTAGCAATAATTTATTTTCTCATAAATAATGGTATAAAACTTGGTTCTTTTTTATAAACAATCTAGACAAAGGTGAATAGTATAATCATGCTTTATACAAAGGATAAAAGGTACACTTGGATTGGTCTGAAAATGTAGGAAAAAAATTGGAATTCTCTGCAACAATTTTTGAAATATTTTGGGCAGCATAATAATGTTATACTACCCAAAAGGTGTGGTAAAAAATTTTGCTTCAAAACTCTCTAAGGAAAAAGATAATTTTCCATAATTTTGATAGCATAACACTACCCTTCTTGAATTAAAATGTCATGAAGGATAGACTCAAAGTGTAAGTCTTTAGCACAAAATGGCTTAAGTCTATTTAATGATGATAATGATTATGAGTCTTAAATGACATTCAACCTAAATTGGAAATTAAACCTAAGTTCCCTCAAGTTTAGTGCAAATGGAAAACCCACTTAACACATCAACCCTATGAACTTGTAAAGGTGTAATCTCGAATTTAAATTATAAGTGAAGGACTTAAACAACATTGGTAAAGGTCTAGATTCAATTGGGTAGCATAACTACACCAAAGTGGATGATATGACTCTCAAGCTTTTGATGAACTTTGAATAATGTAAATTGATGATTTTACATAGGTAGCATAATGCCTCTTTGTTTAAATAAAAATTTAGACCATGTGTTTGGTTTGGATTTGTTTGTTTACACCAATTTCTGACTCTAAACATGACTTTGAACTAGGACAAGACCAACTAATTAATCACCCTTAGATCCTAAATTGACAAGGTTGCTTGGTATTGTTGGAATCCATCAATATATGTCATTTGAGAGGATTTTTAAGTGTTCATCCAAAAGTAAATGTGCATTATATAGTGGGGTTTTTACACCCCCTCTTCTCTCAAATGATAGTACTATGATATGGACTTTGAGGTGCACCTTTCACAAAAAATACTTCCATAGCAAGTGGGGATTTCTCTAAAATATAACAAGTTTCTGAATGATCTAGGGAAATCAATTGCACAATGATTTTCACCCTAAACAATGCAAAATAAAAGCATAGATTTTGGGTCCATATCACTTGGCTTATTGTAAAAAGGTCTAGTCCTTTTTTCAACCACTACATCTTATTGTTCACTCAGTGTAGTGTGATGTCCAAAGTACCACTATGTCCCATGTGTAACTCTAAAAGAGTTAAATAAAGTTAATGCTAGGAGATGAAACCATGGATTAATGCTTCCCTAAAGAATTTGCAGGAGGTGATGAAGTCCCCCTCACAAGCCAAGATACATAAACAAATAAAACATAAAAATAGAATGACTTTAGGGTCGCTTTCAAGGTCACCCAAACTTTGATGAGTTTGTGGGGAGTGCTTTAGATGACTTTATTTCTAAGCCTTGGATTGGGCTATTTGCAATAGGAATGGCACTTTTGATTCCAAGGGTTCCCTATAGGGGATAAATAGAAGAGCATACATGCAACATTCCTCTTTTTTTCAAACAATATTTGATTAAATAATTATTGCAAACAAGAATTGACAAGTGTGTTCAGTTTTTAAACCCAAATGAAATATTTGGTGGTGTTCATTTGACCCCTTGGTCTTAATTGCAAACTTTGAATACATTCACCAAAAACACCTAAATGTTTTGTTAAACACCCAAAACAAGGTTCCTAATTAATTTTTACGCATGAAAAGTTGTTTTAAACATGTTTTGAGCAAATTATAAACTTGGTCTTGCAGCAAATTTGTTAGCATGTCCTTTAGATTTGAAGCTCTTTTTGAGTTTGAAATAATAAACTTTGTAAAAGTAGCTCTCAGGTCTATGTTTTTTAAAAAACACAGTGATCAATGTTGGTTATTACCATCAACATCAGTTACTCTAGGTAACCAAGATCTAACCAATGTCAATTTTGTTGACCAACATCGATTAAGTCAGGTAACCAATGTCAGTATTTCTTGTTGACATCGGTTACTATCAGGTAACTGATGTCGATATTTCATACCAATGTCAGTTATTGTGTAAAATCATAGAAAGTAAAAATGGAAAAATAAAGTTAGAAAATCAATTTATAAGAGTTTTAAGATCTCAAATAAACATTTTAGAGTTGCAAAAGGATTTCCTTCAAGTGTGAGATGCATTTGGTCCCATCGGGTGTGCCATTATGTGATTAAGAAATTTGACTCAAGAGAGGATGGTTAGTATAGTGTTAGTTCCAAAATGAAAACAAGATGAAATAAACACACTAATAACATAGCATCTCTAGGCCTAGACACTAAGGAGAACTTAGTTAACAATCATGAATGAAACACACAACTAAAATGCAAAGAAAAACTCTTTTACCTTCCTTGGATGCTCCAAAATTCTTGTTGTAGTGGCTTTCTTGGCTTGTGCTCATGAAGTCCTTGGAAATGGAAGCTTTAAAACATCCATCTCTCCTTGGCACCTTTGGCTTGGGGCTTGGCTTGGTTTGAAATCAATTTGGCATGATAACACTAGTTGCTTGAAGCTTTTGGAACCAATCATGCATTATAACCTTCCACAAGTTAAGCTTTTAATATATTTGAGCATAATAAATTTGTACCAAAATATCTTAGAAATGATGTTGTGAGGCCTCCTATTTATAAAATTTTGAATTTGGCTAGAATCAAAATGAACCATCTATCTCAAGATTGAGATGTGTGGTTGAGGATTAATTCAATTTTTTGGAATTAAGTTTGTAATTATCCTCATCATGGAATTGGAAGAAGGGGAAATTAAGAGGCATGGAGGGCATCATGGAAGGCATTGATGAGGCAAGGGGGGAATGAATCTTGATATTTATGTAATTTACGGCATAGGGATGTCTTCCCAAGAAATGAGGTCACTTAATGATGCAGATATTCAATATTCATTTCTAAAAATAAGTATTCAACAAGTTTACATGGAATTATTAATTAGGCCTTGATTTGGGTTAATTAGCTCTTAAGCATGATTAAGCACTTTATGCACAAATTAATCGAATTGATCAGAATGTCTTATTATTGGTCCAAAATTTAACTAGATTATAATTGGAAGGCAACATCAAATGCATTGGAACCATATTAATATTTAGGATGTTACCAAAAATAAATAACAAAGGCATGTGTCTTATGCAAGATATTTTATAGGAAAGATCAATCCAGAGCACCTAGGTGCAAAATTGGCATTTTGATTCGAAATGATCTAATCAAATTTAGCTGGCCCATAAATTGCATTGCCCCATTTATGGATACCCTAGCCAAAATCAGCACTTGAATATGTCAATTTCACATCATTTAGCATTTTTTATTTTTTAGGCCAAATTGTGCATTTTAGGTGGAAATTGGCCAAAAGTCTGATTGGAGGTTATCAGTGGCTAGATTTAGGTGTCTACATGAGATTTTATACTTTGTGATGGACATTTTGTATATTGTATCACATTGATGCCCATGGGGCCCATATTTTATATTTATATATTTTGACATGGATTCCATGCAGATATTCTAGACTATTATATATGATGATGATTATGAGATTATGATGTTATGTGATGTGATTATTTATAATTATGTTGCATTGATGTTGTGATTATGAGACATATATGTTAGATGTGATTATATTTGAGTTATATGATGTGATGTGAATGGTTAGTTATATATTGATTATAGACATGTATGTATTTTATTAGATGATGATGTGATGGATATATAATTTTCATGAGATGTTATTATATTAATTAATGTTTATATTGATGTGATGTTATTTGATATTAATAGGATGTGTTTATTTTAAAATGTTTAAATGAAATGGGTATGGTTTATAAAAAATGTTATGAATTGGATTGATCAATGTGTTAATAAAGATAATCCATTTTTTAATTTCATGTCTCACAAATTATGGTTAGGTAACATTCTTCCTGCACCAAGGAGATGGGTGGGGATGTGGTAATCAATAAGGATGATTAGGTTGGATAGTGATTTGATTAGGTGGATGGGATGAAAAATATTTTGAATCCATTAGTGATGTAAGCAGTCTAATTTGATATTGCACTGATGAATAAATGTTTGCCACTAACATGATAGAGCTTAAGGGCACATTGAAATCACAGTACCTGGGGAACTCTATTTTAGAGTGACTTGCCTAATTTGAGTTTGGATAGTCACTTATACCTTCCTCATTCCCATTAAGTAAAAAGATAAAATATAAAAATATAATAAGACAACTAAGGAAAACAAGATGATTTAATTAATTATAAAAAATATATACAAGACTTGATAATTTAACAAGCAATACCACACATTCAAAGACAAAATAGACTAAGGTAACGATAATTGATGGATGTACATGTGATGGTATTAAATAATTTTAATGAAATGATTATGTATAATGGACCTAATGAAAACATGAAATATGTACATGGGTAAATTGTGCCCAAAAGTGTTTGAGTGAGACAAGGATCCACTTTAACCATAAATAATTGTTTTATAGGGCCTAAGATGATCGATCAAGATTCAATTGTATAGTGTATGTTGGATCCCAAAGTAAGACTATTACTTGACCCTACCATAATGATTAAATTAGTGGGATCTTGTATACCATGGATTATGGATGGATAGAGATAGATATGGAATGGATACAAGTTGAGGCTAGTAAGAGACATAATCATCAAAGAGGATGCAATGGGATATGTATGAGGGTGTGATAGGATGGAGGAAATATCAAAAGTGGATAGAAATACTCTAGACTACTCCTTAATAAATTTTCCCCTCACACAATGAAAAATTAATTACCCCATTTTGAAATATCTATCCCTTGATTCTGCTTAAGCCTGTAATATATTCCCACTTTTAAGACTAGGGTCAGTGATGGGATGGAATGGAGTGAGGATAGAAAAAGTGGAATGGAATTGGATATTCAACCAAGAGTGGGAAGCCATAAATGGAGGTAGATGGAACCTTTAAAGTATAAAAACATTTTAAATGTATTATGCTCATGGGATCATTGGGATCTTCACCTTCAAGTGTAACTAACCTATAGGCTCCTGATCCAAATTTAGCAATAATTATATAAGGCCCAAGCCAGTTTGCTTCAATTTTGTCCTTTTTATCCCAGTTTGCATTGGCATTATTTTGATTCTATTTAAGGACTAGATCATTGGCTTGAAGGTGATTTAAAGCATTTTGACACTTTTCACCTAGAAATTACATCTCTTGTAGCCTTTCTTTTATGAGATTATGGTCAATAATGATGCCTCACAATAAGATACATAAAGACAGGAGTTACACTTATATAGGAAAGATGGTTTATATACCATAAAATAGAGATTATGGAGTGGCCCCTGTGGGTGCCAAAACACTAGTTTTGTAAAACTAAAGTACATGATGAAATTGCAAGTGCTAGTTTTTTCCTACATTATTTAATATTTTATTTAGAATATTGATATGAGTCTTATTATAATATTATTATTATCCATTCCCCTAGGGGTAATAGGGTGTATAAAAAAAATTCTTGATGTGATAGCACTTACACAGGTCTTCAACTTCTTGATTTTTAAAAGACTTTCCATTATTTGATAGGATTTTGGCTGGTATGCCAAAATGGAAAATGATTTGATTTAGGATAAATTTGGAGATATGGAAACCTATGGTGTAGATAATCAACATATCCTCAACACATTTGGTAAAGTACTCTATAGCTATGATAATAAACTTGTGTCCAATCAAATGGCATTAGATTTATCTTGCTAATTAAATCTAATCCGTATATAGAAAATGGCCATGGACTCATAATATGTTGAAACTCTTATACTGGGGTATGAATAATATTACCATGTTTCTATCATGATACACACTTACACACATATTGGTAGGCATCTTGATTTATTATAGGCCGATAACAACTAGTCCAAAGTAATTTATTAGCTAGGGCCATTCTAATAATATGGCCATCACATATACCATCATGGACCTCATTGATCATAAGAGCAGCCTCTTTTGAGGTCAAGCATATCAACAAGGTCCCGTCATAGCCTATCTAATAGAGCATGCTTCCAAATATGGTGTAATAGGATGTCTAGTGGATAAAGGCCTTGCATTGATGGAGATTTAGGTTCAATGGAAGGATGTTGTCATGGAGATAGGTATATATATTGTGATACCATGGGAGACTAGGATCATGAATGTCATAAATTTAGAGGTGAGCCATAAACTAGTGGTCTGGTAAGATCAAATGTTTAATTAGAAAATTTCCTTCAAGGGCATCTTTAGGAAAGATTGATTAAAGACCCAATACTAGCCATGGGGTTAGCTACCTTATTACTTACCCTTGGTACTTGTTCAAAGGTAATGGTGTGAAATTTTTTATTTAACTGATCCACCAACTATTTATAGGGGAGTAATTTTTTTTCATTTGTTTGGAACTCCTCATTAACTTACTTGATTATTAACTATGAATCACCAAATATGTGAAGGTGTTGGATGTTCCATTGGATGGCTAATTGGAGGCCATCAATCAAGGCTTCATATTCAAAAATATTATTAGTATATGGGAAATCAAGATGAAAAATCTTAGGGATGAGGCCTCCTTGTGGGGTTACCATAAGGGTACCTACACATGACCCATGCATGGTGAAAGATCCATCAAAATATAGTTCCTAGCCATTAGATTCTTTAGTACTCATGATGTATTCATCTAAAAAGGCTATGACAAGAGGTTGAGTATCTGCAAGAGGTGCCTCTGTAAGTTGATCCACAATTACCTATACTTTGATAGACTTTTGATAGACATATTTTATGTCAAATTTACTTAACAATATTATCCATTTAGCCATTCTACCAGTGAGAGCTAATTTTGATAATAGGTATTAAAAGGGGATTAAATTTAGCAATGAGTTGCACTTAACTATTGAGAATATAGTGCCAAAGATTTTGTGAGGCAAAGATGATGGCTAGGCAAGATTTTTTGATGGGGGTATAATTCAACTCATATGAAATCAATGTGTGGCTAAGATAATAGATTGTCCAATCTTTTCCTTCATCATTGTGTTGTGCTATAAGGGCACCTATTACATAAGGTGTTGTAGATATATATAGAAGTAGAGGCCTTCTCATGACTAGCAGTGATAACACTAGAAGATTGGCTAGTTATTATTTAAGATTGTCAAAGGCTTGTTGGCATTCAAAATTATAATTAAAATGTGTCCACTTATTCAAAATATGGGTGAAGGGGTGACATTTATCTACTAACTGAGAAATAAAATAACGAATGGCCTATAACTTGCCTTGAAGACTTTGGAGTTACTTCAGATTTTGAGGAGGCTTTTCCATAATGGCTTTCACTTTTTTTGGATCAACTTTGATACCTCTCTTAGACACTATGAATCTTAATAATTTGCCCAAGGTAATGCCAAACACAAATTTCTTTGGGTTCAATCTGACCTTATATTCATGAAGCTTCTCAAATATTCTTCTTAAAACCACATGATGCTTAGATCAAAGTTTTGACTTACCCAAAATGTCATCAACATAATCTTCAATAATGTAATGCATCATATCATGGAAGATAATAGTAATTTCTCATTGATAGGTAACACCTATATTTTTGAGACCAAAGGGCATCACTTGATAATAGAAGGTTCCCCATGGAGTAATAAAGGTTATCTAATGCTAATATTTGGTCCTAATTTTGATTTGGTTATAGCCTAAAAATCCATCCATGAGGGATAACATCTCATATCCCACATTATAATCCATGATCATATCTATGTTTGGTAGAGGGAAGTCATATTTAGTACATGCCTTGTTAATGTCTTAGAAGTCAGTAAAAATCTAAATCCCACCTTGTGGCTTGGCCATAGGAACAATATTGGATATCCAATCAGAATAATCAATCAGTCAAATAAATCCTACTTCTAGGCATTTTTGTAATTCCTCCTTAAATAATAAATCCACTTTAGGGTGCATCTTACATAGCTTCTGCTTAATTAGTTTTTCATTATGGTGGTCAACCAAATTATGCACAACCAAGGATGGATCAAGTCCTAGCATGTCTGAATAACACCATGCAAAAATATATATAAACTCCTTAAGTAGTTCAATAATGATTTGGTATTCCTTAGGCATAAGATTTGCCACCAATTAAACAATTTTAGGATTTTCCTTTATTCTAATGTTGATTTCAACCACCTCCTCAATGAGGGAGGATGATTGATCCTAAATATTGGTTGGAGGAAATGGTAAATCTTAGATATCTGAATCAAAAAAAATTGGGAACTCTATGTCCAATTATGCATAGAATTTTGATTCCTCTAGAATGGGTGAAAAAGATTTCAAATTTTGAGGGGGATCTTCCTCTTTGTATTATTATTATTTAATTTGATTGAGGGATGTTTGTTGTTACCCAAAATAGGTTGACTAATTGAGATTAATAGAGAAGCCCCTATTATGATATCTAAAAGGCATAAAATCCCACACTCCCAAATATTCTATGATGTCCTCATCACTTTGGAACATGTCAAAGGATAGCTCATGTTTTTGATCTCAATCTATTAAAGAAGGGTAACAGAGGAAGATATTAATAGTGGAAATCGTGGTATTGTGGAAAATGTTAGTGGGAATAAGCTCTTCATAAAGATTATAAAAGGATCATGTCTTGACTTCTTCATTAGAAGAAGACTCCTCAGGGATCAAAGTAGTATCCAAAATGATATTGTTTAGGTCAATGTCAATAGGTTTTTACCTCAAAGCAAAATATTATGGATGTTCTTAAACCTCTATAGGCTCAATCCCACCTTGTTCATGTCTCCCTAGTCCTTTTCCCTAATAATACATATTTTGCAACATTTTATGAATTTGGGGGTATTTCTATCTATGAAATGTAAGGGCTTCATTTTTTGGAATAATCCACAACTCATCAGGCTCATCAAAGTACTCTTCTAATAATAGACCTATAATGGAAAAGGCCATTGGTCCAAATTGATAACTGATAGGTTTATCCTTCCTCATAGTTGGGGACCCATAGCTATGTGGGGAGAGAGGTAAATCTCTTACACAAAAGGTCTTATATTTATATCCCCTATATCTTGTGGGTGTGATTTTAAGATGGGTGACATCTAATGATGGATTAGAAGTAGGCACTAAATCATCAAGGTGGATATATTTGGTAACTATTAGATTTAGAGTAAAACTATGTGTGCTAGGAAAATATCATGTGGGATTAGATTGACCCATTAGGCAGCTATGAAAATGCTTGATTTCCCCAGGTATTATGACTTCCATGTTGTAATGAGGGAATTTCAAATATTGATAAAGAGTGTAAAGGACTGATTGTATTTTATAGATCCATGAGCGGTCTAGAAGGAGATCATATGGAAAATAAACATCCACCATATGAATTAAAGTTTGATGGACAATGGGTCCCACAAAAATAAAAAGATAAATGGTGCATGTGGATGACCTTTCATAGTCATCATATGCTTTAATCATTATTAGAGTAGGCCCTAATAATGCTTCATAATACCCCAACTTCTTTAGGAAATCTAGATTACACAAGTTTAATGTAGACCCTTCATGTATGAGTACCCATGGGATGTGGTGGTTAGAGATGGAAATTTATATGAATAATGGGTAATTATGATGCAGACTAATGGGAGGCATGTCCTAGGCATTGAAATTTATTTACTATGAAGGAGACAAATGACCCACCAATGCTTGGAATTGGCTAGTGTCAATATCTCAGGGGACTTTAAGATCATTTAAGACTTTGTTGAGGATTTCTTGATGCACAAATGATGTTTTGATAAGGTCCATGAGTGAGATTTGAGTAGGGGTCTTCTTGAGTTGTTAGATTATATCATAAGGCTTTCAAAAGATACAAAGACTTTTTTAGAGATATTGACCTTTTGAGATGTTCATGTAGATGGGTCCCTTAGTGGTGCCTCCATGAACTATAATTTTGCTACATTGTGTAGTGATGACATAGTAAATTATGGCCCAGTTGATCTTTAGTATGGTGTATGGTGGTGGAATGGGCTCTTAAGAGCTATGAATTTTGATGGTATTGACATAATGGTATGGGATGGCATGATAGTCTATATGATTAGAGGTGGATGACCCTGGTCTCCAAGTGATTTTCCTTTCCTCTGACCATGTTTGGGTAAAGTATCCTGATAAATACCAAGCTACTAATTTTTAGATTGATTAGGAGTGATCTCCCCCTCAACTTTAATGTCTCCTTTCTCAATAAGATATTGAATATAGTGTTTCAACTGCATTAATTTTTTAGTGTCATGACCTTTGACTCTATGATAGTGATATAATTCATCCTCATGATACCAATTAGGTTAAGGTTTGCTATCATCTATAGGTCAAATCTTGGGGAGATTAATCATGTTTGTAGCTATCAATCATTGAAGGACTACTTCAATAGGTACCCCAAGACTGGTAAGAGACTTTTTCCCTATTTGAGGTTTTAGTTTACCCCATAGAACTCTGATGGAGGAGACATTTTGATGATTAGTGGAGTCCTTTTTTGCACTATTTGAACGTGTTATTTTAAGTATGTAAATCCAGCTCCCAAAACATTTTAATTTTTATTGAATATTTTTGGTTTACCCAAACATGAGTTATATTGATTGTGGTTTTGTTCATTTCAGGTGTATAATTTGATTATTCCCTTTTCAATGAGGGCTTTCTCAATTTGGATCTCCTTTTGAATAATATCATCAAAGGATTTGGTATATTGTAGCTTCAATTGATATTTTAATTATTACATTGAGGTTTTCAACAAATATTTTGGCCAATTCTTTTTCTATAACTGTACAACAAAATTGGCTCACTTAACTTCTCTAACATTGTAAGGAGGCCAAACTTTCCCCATTCTTTTGCTTAGTATTGTAGTGATATATGATAGAAACACCATGTTCTATATTGAATGAGAAATGTCTCACAAATTATTCAGTCAATTCTCTAAAATTGGATAGGACCCTTATGGTAAATGCATAAACCATTCTAATGCTAGTCTTGTGAGACTTTTAGGGAAAAGTCTTAAGAGATAAACATCACCGTATGCAACCTCATGGCATGCTACATAAAACTCTTGAACATGATCACATGGATCTCCTTTCCCTCTATATTTTTCAAATTTTAGTACTTAAAAATGAGGTGGGAAAGGGATTTGTAAAATGCTCATAGCTAAAGGAGAGGATAAAAAATATTCATATTTATATTTCATCGCTTGCATATGAGGGTCAATCTATTTCAAAGTTTCCTTCATCATATTCCACTCTTTTGAAAATTATGGATCCACAAGGGGATTATAAGTTTGGTCATGACTTGTGTGTGGTCTAGAATGATTAGAGTTATAGATATTTTATCTTGAAAAAGATGATCTTTGATTTTTTGTGCAAAATTGGGAGGCTGAGGAATTGATTTGTTGTGTGAGTTAATCCAACTAGTCCTCTAAGGTAGTTTGTCTCCTAGTAGCCTCAATTTGGTTATTTTGGAGAGGCTCTTTTTGTTATTGCTCTTAAATCTCTTGTTCATGGTTGAAAAGGTCCTCTTCTTCATGGTCTTGATTATTATGGGTATGATGATGGGGAGTATTAGGTCGAGTGGATGGACAGACTAGGTGTTGTAAGAGATTGTGATTGAAGCTAGGGGTAGTGTTCCCCAAATTCCAATGAATTAAAATAATATTTGGTCATGGTTTTCATAAATATATTGATCAAATTATGCTCTAACTTCATTTTTATGGAAACAATCATTTTTGAATCTGTCTTCTTCTCTGAGAGTGTGCATGTCACTATGCATATCATCATGATCTTGATTTTGGTAACCTAGTTTCCCCAAGAAGTCATTCTCTTGGTTGGATCCTTGTCCCATTCTAATATTTTGGGCACAGGTACACATTATCATGATGGATGATGGAGGTGATGTAAGAAAAGTTATTATATGTGTTTTTAATGTAGGGTGATGAAATAAAAAGTGACTTTAAATATTATTTTTGTCTATAAATCAAAACTAAGAGTGGTCTATCAAGCATGTTATATATGAATATAAAGGCATTTTTGAAATCTTTCTAATAGGTAAGCATTCATCATACCTGTAGGGAAGGGAATGGGATTGCTTACTGGTTTGCAAATAGGGGAGTCAATAATGTGGGTAAAAAAACTTGGATAGGAAATGAGGATCTCCCTAGGGAATTACTTGTAAAATTTAATACTGAAGGAAATAAAAACGCTATTAATTCTATATATATGGGTGTACCCTCAAATTCCTAGAGGTGACTTATTTATTTCTAAGGTGAATCAAGGACTTAGGTCTTTTGATGGGATTCTTATGGGTTCAAATTAGAATCCTCAAAAGATCCAAAACAACTTGTTGATAATGTTAGTGTCAAGGAGATTGAAAAGAACAAAAAAAACTAGGAAAATATTAGAAAAGTCTTAAAAGTGCTTCAAAATATTATGGGCCCAACAAAGGGAAATGAGGAAATAAGGGAATAAAGGCCCACATTATTTGCATAATAATAAGGGAGAGGAGACTATCATAGATGTGGAAAAGGATAATGAGGAGATGGAAGAGTATCAAAAGGAATTGAAGTAGGGAAGTAAACCCGATTAGGTTCTAAATGTAGCTAAGAAGCAAAAGGGGATTAGGGAGACAATAGATACCTTCCCATAGAAAGGGGAGACCTCCCTGAACCAAAAATATCAAAATGTGGACTTTAATAATTTGGTTTCTTTACTTAAAGGTAAAGAGAGCATAGATACAATTATAGAATAAATTGACCTATATAAATCCATCATGAGGTGGTTTATGCAAGGGATTACTGAGCTAAAGGGAAAGGTGAATGTGTTACAGTAGGAAAATGCAAGGATGATACACACATTGGCAGCTATAAAGGAAGAGAACCAAATTCAGTGATTAACTTTTAGAGTGGAGTTGTTGGAACATGCTAATGAAAACCTACGTAACAATTTAGATTTTGAGTTAATTTCAATAAAGCAATAATGTATAAAGGAATCCAAAACTTTGAAAACTTCAAGCACATCTCAGAGAACTATTTGAACCCAATTTTATAGTTAAAGGGAAGGATAAGAAGGGATAGAGTAGTGGTTCTCAATACACAGTTGATAATGAAAATTTGTTGATGTAAATTGATATGAATCTCAAGAAGATGAAGGCATGTTGGGAGGATGTGTCTGGTAGCTTGGATTTATATTAGTGATTTTGTTATTCTATGGATGTTTCAAGGCTATTTTTTAGATGTTTTTTGGACTGTGTTAGTCCTTATTTCTTTTCTTGACTTGGTTAGCCTATTATTATTTTTGTACTTGAACTTCTTATAGGGTTTGGAGACCCTAGTTCAAAAAAATCCCCCCGTTTAACCTAAAAAACAAAACTAAGATTGGTCAAATAAGATGATTTAGATATGTATTGATCTTAGATTTAGAGAGAGAGGTAAATACTAAAATGACAAAAGATTATCAAAGCCAAAACCTTACAATGACTTAATATAGCAAGGAGACCAAGGAGATGAAGTGAGCAAGTACCTTTCATACTAGAAAAATAATGATTGGAGGGTGTTATGAATTAAATGAATTCAAACTAGATTTAATCAATCATAAAATCTTAATTTAAAACACATAAACCACATTTTAAATGTGTAAAATCAGATTTCACTTTGCACTACTTGCATCACAAAATCAATTCCTCAAATCACAGTAAATAAATACAATAATGGAGAAAATAAAACTAACAATATCACATAAGATAGATATATTGTGGTTCACCCAATGTGGGCTACATCCACCAAGAAAGTCCTCAATAAAATTAATAACAAATAACCTCCTATAGAAATTGAATATTCACACAAGAATTCTCTAAATTACTGATCCAAATCTGAAATTTGTCAACAATAATCCATAGATTCTATGTCACACCTATACCTATAAAAATCATACCACAAGATGCTATACCACACCCTATAAATAAACACATCACCCTGCAAAGTCACACCACACATGTATATAAACAAATGAGGATATAATCCACCAAAAAAGGAGAAATATGCCATGCTTATCTAGAATAGGCATTATCCACAAGGAAACACCCATCCTCTACTCAATCATGCTTTTCAAAAATCCCACCTAAGGAGGAACACGTCATCTTCATCTCTCCTCCACAAAAGTCTCTCACAACTTTCAAGGAGATAATAACTAACTCCACAAAACATGGAAGTCAATCCAACTTCCACAAAACATGGAAGTCAACATGGAAATTATTTATCTAACAACTAATTCCCTAAAATAAAGAAGACATAAAAATTAGAAAAATATCTAAGAATATTCCACTCACATGGAAACAAGGTTCCATAAAATGTGGAGTGGGGGAAAATGCTCTCCCCACATTTGTGGATCTCTCTAAGCCCCCAAAGTATACCACCATGGTCATGTGATAGCCCTAAAGGGATCCACACTCAATAATCTCCCACTTGGAGATTGTTTCTCCTGAATAGAATCTATCATTGCTACATGACCACTATGGCCAACCAAATCTGAACATAATCTCAACTTGTCTAATGTGACCACCTTGGTCTTCATATTTGTAAGATTCTAGCTAGTATGAATCTTCTCCATCTTCACCAAGTTGTCATTCAAAGCTCCTTTGATGAAGTGATAATGTAACTAAATATGTTTCATCCTTGAGTGGAAATCAAAGTTTTTTGTCAAATGAATAGCACTCTGACTATCACTATGTAGTATCCCAACTTCCTGCTCATACCCCAACTCTCAAAATAACTATTGTAACCAAATCATCTCATTATTAGCCTCTATGATAGCAACATAATCTACTTCCATAGTTGAAAAATCCACAACCTTTTATATCTTATAAATTTAACTAACCACTATATCTCCAAAAGTAAATATATAACTTTTTGTACTTCTCCTACTATCAATATCCCTTGCCATATCTGAGTCCACATAACCATGCAAAGTGGTATCTGATCTATCATAACATAATGCAACATCCATGGTTCCTCTCAAGTAATAAAGAATCCATTTCACTACTTGCCAATGATCATAACCTATATCACTCATATACTTGCTCACAACTCCCACTACATGGGTAATATCTATCCTATTACAAACCATGGCATGCATCAAGCTGCCAACTATCGATGGGTAAGGTACCTTAGACATATTAAGTTTTTTAACTTCATCTTGGGATAGTGCACCTTTGATAATATAAAGTGTCCTACAAAAGGGATACCAATGGATTTAGCATCCAAAATGATAAACCTTTCCAATACTTTCTTCACATACTATAATTGGGATAAAATCAGCTTCCTCTCCTTTCTATCATGAGTAATCCTCATACTAAGGATTTGCTTCACTGCACCCAAATCCTTCATAGAAAAGGATTATTTAAGCTATCTTTTGAGTATATAAATATGTTTTATGTTTTTTACTAAAACTAACATGTCATCCACATACAAGCATAATATAATAAAATAACCATCATCAAAATGATTGATGTACACACAATGGTTAGAATTACACTTTTGATAACCTTGTTCCAATATAAAATAATAATTTTTTTATACCATTGTCATGGAGCTTGTTTTAGGCCATACAAGCTCTTCTTTAGTCTACACACAAATTTATCCTTCCCTTTGACCTCATATCCATGTGGATGCTCCATAAACAACTCTTCATCCAAATCACCATGAAGAAAAGTAGTTTTCACATCTAACTGTTCTATGTGCAAATCCCTAACTACAACTACACCAAGAACATTCCTAATAGAATTCCTTTTTATAACAAGAGAAAAAATCTCATCAAAATCAATAATTAATTATTATACAAACCCCTTGAACATCATTCTAGTCTTATACATTTTTTATCCCTTCATCCTCTTCTTTTATTCTATAAATCCACTTGTTTGGCAATGCACTCTTAACCTTGGGTAGCCTTACCAAATCCCACATTTGGTTCTCCATGAGATATCTATACTCCTCATCCATAGCTTTCTCCCACTTCTTTTTGGCATCTACTTTCATTGCTTTCTCATAACACACTGGTTCTTCATTGTCAGTGAGTAATAAATAATTCAAAAAAGGAGAAAAATGTTTAGGTTTTCTTCTTACCCTAGAAGACCTTCTTACCATAGGATTTTGGGATCCTTATGTAGAAGGTTACTAAACTGATTCATTAGATACTTTTCCATACATAATTTCATCCAATACTATGTACTCTTTCTGTTCTTATTCCTGTTCTTATTCCTGTTCTTATCCCTGTTCCTACAACTAATTCTTATACATGAATTTTTCATTAAAGATTACATATCTAGACTGAAATATTTTCTTATCTTTAAAGCTTCATAAATAGAAATCAAAGTCATCCTCACCATAACCAACAAATGCATATTTTTTTGATTTTGCCTCTAACTTGTTCCTATCCTCTTCCTTACTAAGATCAAAAGCCTCACATCTAAAGTCTCTAAGAAAATAATAAGAAACATTATTATTAGACCAAGATTGTTCAGGAATGATTCCATCCAAAGGCATTGAAGGTCCTCTGTTAATCAAGTAAAATGTCATACTAACTTCTTCTACCCAAAACTATAAAGGCAACCCTGCATGTAACCTTAGACTCCTAGCACATTCTATTATTATTCTATTCATCCTTTCAGATACCTCATTATGTTGTGGAGTTTATAAAACCATCCTTTACCTATAGATTTTATTTTTAGAAAAATAATCAAAGAAAGTATTACTACAATACTCACCTCTATTATTTGATCTAAGACATTTCAACTTGAGACCTATTTCATTCTCAACCAAGGCTTTCTACTTATTAAAAGTGTCAAATACATTAGATTTATTTTTAATGCAATAAACCCAATCTTTCCTAGTTGCATTATTAATAAATGTGACATAATAATTGAAACCACCAATAAAAGTTACCTGAGTTAGTTTCCATACATCTAAATGCACCAACTCTAACTTATGTTCTTTCTTTGTAGGTCCAAGTTTTAAGAACTTAACTCACTTCTATTTCTCATACACACAATCCTCATATAAGTCTAAATCAATTTATTTTAATCTAGGCAACTTGTCTTTTAAGATCTCCATGCCATTATGACTTATATGATCGAGCTATAATGACACATAGTTGCATTTCCATCTGCAGTAACTAAATCACAAGAATCAACACTACTATTCAAATATAATGTACCAACTTTCTTACCTCTTTCAACCACAAGATCACCTTTGGTAACTTTCCAAGAATCTATAGCAAACATTACCGAATAGCCCTCACTACCCAATTGCCCCACTGAAACCTAATTCCATCTCAACATAGGCACATGTATGACATCCTTAAGTAGCCACATGTTCTCATTCTACATTTTCACCTAAACATAACCTTTTCCTACTATCTCATATGGTTCATCATCACCAAGATAAACATGTCCCAAATTATTTTGAATATAATCAGTAAAATAATGCTTATGTGGGGTGGCATGAAAAGAAGACCCTAAATCTAATACCCAAGACTCAAAAAAATTATCCAAAGAAATAATTAAAGCATCTTAACATGATTTACCTGATGTCACATTTACCTCATGAATTTATTCTTTGTTGGCATTCTTATCCTAAAGTGTCCAACAATCCTTATTTGAGTGTCCACTCTTCCCATAATTCTAACATATCATCTTGGCTCTAGATCTGGATTTAGATCTACCTTTTGAATTTACATGGTTTCCTTTGCTCTTGTCCTTTTTCTCCCTCTAGTTTCAATAGACAAAGCATTACATAAAGATGATTCACCAGTGCTCTTCCTTCATATTTCATCACTAATAATCATACTTACAACATCCTCAAAATTTAAGTTTCCCTTGGTAGGGACTACATTACTCACATCCATAACCAAGCTATCCTAACTATTAGGCAAAGAACACAAAATCAGAAAAGCTCTAACTTCATCATAAAATTTAATTCCAATATAAGTGAGCATACTTACAATCATATTAAAATAATTTAAATGATTAGCAATAGAACCATTCTCAGATATTTTCATATTAAACAATCTTTTTATAAGAACTATTTTATTTGAAGTAGAGGGTTTCTCATACAACTTTCTAAGGTTATCCATGAGATCTTTTGTAGATTTCTCATATGAAATGTTGAATGTAATAGAAGATGCAAGGCATAACCATATGGCTCCCAATGCCTTCATATCAAGCAATGTCCAATCAACATCACTCATGGATATAGGTTGTCCCCCTTTCCCCTATAAGGGGAGATGAAGTTCCTTCTGATATAAGTAATCTTCCATTTGCATTTTCCATAAACCAAAATTTTTTCCATCGAATTTCTCAACTCTGAATCTAATCTCTTCTCCCATAGCTCTCACTCAAGCTAATAATCCTTCTTGTGATTTACACTTCATAAAAAACACCACCAAATCTCTGATACCAGTTGTTAAGAATTAAATGAATTCAAACCAGATTTAATCCACCATAAAATCTTAATTTAAAATACATAAACCAGATTTTAAATGTATAAAATCAGATTTCACTGTGCACTACTTGCATCATAGAATCAATTCCTCAAATCATAGTAAATGAATGCAACAATGGAGAAAATAAAACCAACAATATCACATAAGATAGATATACCATGGTTCACCCAATGTGGGATACATCCACCAAGAAAGTCAATAAAATTAATAACAAAGAACCTCTTACAAAGATTGAATATCTCCTCAAAAATTTACACAAGAATTCTCTAAATTGTTGATCTAAATCTAAAATCTATCAATAATAATCCATAGATGTTATACCACACTTGTACCTATAAAAATCACACCATAAGTTGTTATACCACACTTTGTAAATAAACACATCACCCTACAAAGTCACACCACACCTTTATATAAACAAATGAGCAGAAGATCCACCAAAGAAGTAGAAATATTCCATGCTTATTCAAGATAGGTATTATCCACAAGGAAACACCCATCCTCCACCCAATCATGTTTATCCAAAATCCCACCTAAGGAAGAACATGCCATCCTCATCTCTCCTCCAAAAAAGGCTCCCACAACTTTTAAGGAGATAAAAACTAACTCCATAAAACATGGAAGACAATCCCACTTCCACAAAATGTGGAAGTCAACATGGAAATTAGATATCTAACTTCTAATTCCCTAAAACAAGGAAGACATAAAAATTAGAAAATTATCTAAGAATATTCCACTCACATGGAAGTAAGGTTCCATAAAAGGTGGAGTGGGGAAAAATGTGCTCCCCACATTTGTATAGCTCTCTAAGCCCCCAAAATATACCACCATGGTCATGTGATATCCCTAAAGGGACCCACACTCAATAATTTCCCACTTGGAGACCATTTCTCCTAAATAAAATCTATCACTGCTCCATGACCACTAAGGCCAACCAAATCTAAACATAGTCTCAAATTGTCCAATGTGACACCTTGGTCATCATATCTATAATATTCTATCTAGTATGAATCTTCTCTAGCTTCACCAAGTTCTCCTTTAAATTTGTCCAAATGAAGTGATAATGTAACTGGATGTGTTTCATCCTCGAGTGAAAAATACAATTATTTGCCAAATGATTAACACTCTATCACTATGTAGTCTCCCAACTTCCTACTCATGTCCCAACTCTAGAAACAACTATTATAACCAAATCATCTCCTTGCTAGCCTCTGTGGAAGCAACATACTCTGCCTTTATGGTTGACAAAGCCACAAACTTATAAATTCTAGAAATCTAACTAACCATTATATCTCTAATAATAAATATATACCCTATCATACTTCTCTTACTATCAATATCCCCTACCATATCTAAGTCCAAATAACCACACATAGCGGTACATGATCCGCCATAACATAATGTAACATCCATGGTTCCTCTCAAATACTAAAGAATCCATTTCATTGCTTTCTAATGCTCATAACTAGGATCACTCATATACCTGCTTACAACTCCCACTGCATGGTCAATATTTGACCTAGTACAAACCATGGCATACATCAAGATACCAACTACCAATGAGTAAGGTACCTTGGAAATATTAATCTTTTCAACCTCCATCTTGGGACACTACTCCTTTGATAATCTAAAGTGGCTTGCCAAAGGAGTACTAACAGATTTAGCATCCAACATGTTAAGCCTTTCCAAGACTTTCTTCACATATTTTGATTGGGATAAAATCAACTTCCACTCCTTTATATCATGAGTAATCCTCCTACCAAGGATTTTCTTTGTTGTACCCAAATCCTTTATAGAAAAGGAATCACTAAGTTGTTTCTTGAGTATATGAATATGATGTATGTTCTTTCTTACAACTAACATGTCAACCATATACAAGCATAATAGAATAAAAGAACCATCATAAAAATGATAGATGTACATGTAATGGTCATAATTACACTTTTAATAACCTTGTTCCAACATAAAATAGTCAAATTTATTATACCATTGTTGTGGATCTTGTTTCAGGATATACAAGTTATTCTTTAGTCTTCACACAAATTTCTCCTTCCCTTTGAAATCATATCCTTACGATTGCTTCATACACAAATCTTCATCTAAATCACCATGAATAAAATTAGTTTTCACATCTAACTGTTCTAAGTGCAAATTTTCAACTATAGCTAAACTAGAATAGTCATAATAGAAGTCATTTTTACAATAGCAAAAAAAACCTCATCAAAATCAATACCAAATTTTTGTTCAAACCCCTTGACCACCATTCTAGCCTTATACCTTTTTATCCCTTCATCTTCTTCTTTTATTCTATAAATCCACTTGTTTGTCAATGCACTCTTGCCCTTGGGTAGCCTTACCAAATAACATGTTTGGTTCTCCATGAGATATCTATGTTCCTCATCCATGGCTTGCTCCCACTTCATCCTAACATCTACCAACATTGCTTCCTCATAACACACTAGCTCTCCATTTTCAGTGAGTAATAAATCATTCAAAGAAGGAGAACAACATTTAGGTGCTCTTCTTACCCTAGAAGACCTTCTTACTATAGGAGTTTGGGGTCTTTGTGTAGAAGGTTCTTGAACTAATTCAATAGATAATTTTCCATCTGCAATGTCATCCAATACTGTGTACTCTTTCTATTCCTATTCCTATTCCTATTCCCACAACTAATTCTTATACATGACTTTTTCATTAAAGATTACATCTCTAGACTAAAATATTTTCTTATCTTTAATGCTCCATAAATGAAAACCAAAGTCATCCTCACCATAACCAACAAATGTGCATTTTTCTGATTTTTCCTCTAACTTGGTCCTACCCTCTTTCTTAATAAGAGAAAAAGCCTCACATCCAAAGACTCTAAGAAAAGAATAATCAACATTTTTACCAGACCAAGCTTGTTCAGCAATGCCTCCATAAAAAAGCATTGAAGGTCCTCTGTTAATCAGATAAACTATCATGCTAACTATTTCTACCCAAAACTATAAAGGTAACCCTGCATGTAATCCCATACTCCTAGCACATTCTATTATTATTCTATTAATCCCTACAAATACCCCATTCTACTATGGAGTTACATGATGATATAGTAATCTCTGATAAAGACTAGTTTCATTGTTTTAGTTTTTTAGGTACTATAGAGCTTCTTGCTCTTTTAGCTTACTATACTCCTGGTGTATTCCCCTAGTTTTTTTAGGTTTTTTGATTAAATATCTATAATAGATGGACTCTACCCCTTTTTTGACCTTTCAAAAAAAATCTTAGTGACAAATAAGTGATAGCAGTTTAAATAAATAAATAATTGAGATGCATGTAAATATATTTAAACAAGATATATATTAAATGAATTTAATTATTAAAAACTTGAAAAAGAGAAATCTAATTCAATGAGTGTGATAAACTTGTCAAAATATAAAACTCTAATAATAATATTAACTTCATTAAAAATAAAGTCGATACTAAATACTCAATTCCACATTTATTTAAATTTGTACACATTTCAACCAAAAATATTGTTATAACATCTAATATTTAATCAAGATACACAATGAAAAACTTACTAACTAAGAACTTCATCCATCATTCTCATAAATGTACTTGGTTCATTAGTTATCCAAAATGACATAACCAACCATTCATATAATACTTATTGTATCTTGAATGTAGTCTTCCTCTCATCATCTTCCCTTATATGAATATGGTGATATACACTCTTCAAGTCAATATTCATGAATTATCTTGCTCCTCTCAAGAAATCCTTTAGATCATCGATGCATGGAAATGGACACTTGTACTTTATATTTATTATTTTGTTAATGGTTCTATAACCAATGCACAATCTCCACTCTTTATTCTTCTTAGGTACTAATATTTTTGGTATTGCATATGAGATAAAAATTTATGTAATCAACCATTCATCTGATAGTTCCTATACTTTTCATTATACCTTTTTGTTTTCTTTGAGTGTTAACCTATATGCTACATTGTTTGATAAAATAGATCTTAAAATCCTATCCATGTAATGACTAATGTTCCTCATATATTTCAATCCATCTATTAGATCATTGAAAAAATCTACAAAAACTCATCTATCATCTCCTTCACCTCATGTGGAAGTACTTATTATTTTCTTTTTTCTATGTTCAAAACTTGTGTGGGTTAGGCATTACTGCCAAGCATATTTATTCTTTCACTTCTTTCAGAAATTTCATTCTTGAAATCATCATAACCTTTAGGTTGGTTTTCATTCTTCACTTTTACCCTTCAAAGGATAAAAAGTATGTTTATTTCCATCTTTCACCAATGTCTATGTATTCACATGACCATCATGATGCACCTTGGGATAAAATTTCCAAAGCCTAACAAGAAATATATGACAAACATACATGGGAATTATATCACACATTTATCCATATTTATATGTACCAATTTGAAAACTTACTAGCCATTGCTCATTTATAAAACCTAATGTCCCTCTAGCAACCATGAAACCTTATACAAATTTGGATGCAAAATTATCTTCACACTAATATTATTTACCATCTTTAGTGAACCAATATTATTTTTATTCTCACTATTAACAATCAATTTTTAGCACTTACTTCCAAACTTAATAATGGTTTCAAATAAATTATTTTATTATGTGAGAATATTCTCCTCTTTTGTAGGCTTCAAAAATACCCTCTTCATCATGAGATCTTATCCAATTTCTATTTCACCTATATTATGATTAGATACAACACTTTCCTCATCAACTTGTATGATTTGAACACTTTAATAAATTATTTTACCACCTTCATTATGCATATGAGGACATTTAAATTCTCTATGTCTAGTCTCACCACATCTATTACATATGCCATGTAATTCATAACATATATCTCATCCATAGGATCCTCTACCTTTGAATATTCATTTTCCTATTTGAGTATTAGCATAATTATGTTTTGAAATACTTTTATCACATTCTTGCATAGAATAACCTTTACCATTTCCACCTCCTTTTCCACGTCCATGAGTGAATTTTCATTTTTATCACACTTCTCCTTGTTATTTGTGTGATAAATTTTCTTATACCTTCAATACACATTGATAAAATTATTTAATAGAACATAATTTGATCATTCCAAAATCATCTTGAATTTTAATACACAACTTATTAACACATGTCAATATATTCTTAACATTACCTTCAAAATAACCTTTTCTAATGGTTAGTCTTTTTTTACCTTTACATAATATTTCAAATTGAACATTCTCTCACCATAAGGATGGATGGCCTTTCAACTTTGTGTTGATGAATTTAAATTTTTATAGATCTTCTATACTTGAAGACACCAAAAATCTACACACAATAGTTTCAAATGTCACAATTCCCCTGGATCACCTCAAAAACCCCTTGGGCCCCCTACCTTGACCTTCTTGACCCCTAACTGAACTTAATTGGGCCTAACCTAAGTAAGTTGACCTTTTGGCTAAAACTCACCTTTTAACCAACCCTATGTTCAACCCCTAACCATCAATGGTTAGGGTGACCATTAATGGTCACCTTGACCACTGATGGTCAGGTTCCACCATTTAAACCAACTTAATTCACCCTTAATTCTGCCTTATTTTTTATAATTAGCTCATCTAAAATTCATGTGCGAACCATTGCATGCATGAGTTATAATTATAAATCCCAGTTAATGTCTTATTTCACCTTTCCTTCATTGCCTATAAGAAGAGAGGAGTAGGAGGTGAGAATCGATCCACAATGATCAAGATATTTTTGCATCTAGAGCTTCTTTTATAGGTATCCTTCCATCAATCTAGCAATCCATCCATCATGATAGAGAGTTGACTTGTTGTTTCCCCTTAGATGACAACCAAGCAACATTACTCTACCAAAAAGATGTCAAACTCTATCAATGAGATAACCACCTCAACCATTCATCTGACCAACCTTATTCAAGCTAAGTATTTTTTTCCATTATTCAATTACTTTACTTGTATTTTGAAACTAGCCTAACATAAACTAATCTCTTGGAATTGCCTTTTGTGATTTCATCAATCTAACTTTCATCAACCCAGACCCAACACATAGTAACCATTGATGGTTACCTTGACTACTGATGGTCTATCCAACCCTTGATGGTCACCTTAATCATCGATGGTCACCTTAACCACTGATGGTCACACCAAATACCAATGGTCACTATGGTAAAAAATAACATCAAGCTATATTCACCCACTTACCCTTAATCGAAGCTAATTTTCTTTCTATCTACCTATTCACATACCTCCAACCTATTTTTTAAAGCATACTTGACCTGTTTAGCATTAATATTGACCTAATTATTATATATTAGTCATATTTAACTTATTTCTTTATTAAGTATTTCTTGTATTCGATTTCAGTGGATTTTGATTATTGATGCAAATACCTTATATTCTATTTTATAAACTTAATTGTTTAAAATGTGTGGATTGATAGCCCTCGAGGAAGATCTTGCTTTTGGGATCTAGCTAGTGTTACGCAATCCACCCAACTATCTATCTAACCAACCATTTTCTTTATTTTTATCTTAGTTTTAGGTCATTTTTCTAAGCCAAAGAGGAGTTCTTCACATTCATCTGATTCAATGTGCACACAATCAAACAGGTTTTTCAACCATACCCATATTTAGTTTCTTCTTCTTCCTTTCTTGAAATTTAAGCTCAAATTCACTAAAATATTTTGATATGCCCAGTGGGACCCTTGAGTCTCTACTTGGATTTCATGTGTTGCATTTGTATGCTCTTCTCCCTATTATGTGCTCATAAATGAAATCAAAATTTATTTTGGTATTAAAATTAAGTGCATCCATCACTTGTAAGTTTAGCTCACGTAATTTAAATTAAATCAAAGTAATTCAATCATAACATCACTCTTGTTGCACACACTAAACCAAACCACCTTCATCAATTAAACATCAAACAACTTGAGATGAGCCCTAATTGGGATTTCATCACCTAGTGGTCACCTTACCCTTTCCTAGCAATCTTACTTAGAGTTCATTACCAAGGGGAGAACCAAATCAACTCTTTGGTTGAGTATAAACTCTAAAAATTGGTATATATTGGCTAAGCACCTGATAACCTTATCGTTGTAGTGTGTGAAGTGAGGGGGTAGGCCCTAATGCCAAGCTGCCTATTGATTTTCAATATAGATCCTTTTTGAGAGCCTAAACACAACATGAAACTAACCATAGACTTCTTTTCTAGTACCTACTCTATAAGCCAATTTTAGTCACACAGTTTATTAAAAACTTAACGTAACATACTTTCTAGTGTGTGATTGCTTTCCTTGCTTATTTATTATCTTCTCTATATTTGAGTGGTGAAGTTTTTTATGTATTTAATCTCCCTTACCTTGGATGGTTCTAACTTACCAATATAAAAATAATCTATCAAATTAAAACCCATCACCAAACATCAACCCCTTTTACCTCCTCATCTATGGAGTATGTTTCTAAAATAGAAAACTCTCCTTGTCCTTTGGGAAGTCCTCCTTTCCCTCAAGAAGCTCCCTAAGGAGATACAGACTCTGCCACCTTCTTATATAACAATTATATGTCCCTTTAGCATTATCTTAACACTATGCCTCATCATACCCCTACGTTAGTTCCACCTATGGACCCACCTTATGGGAAGCACTTCTATTTACACAATCACCACCCAACCATTGACTACCCAATCTTCCTCATCCACTAATAATCCCTTTGATACTACTATGAAAAACCAATCTACCCAACCTACAAATACCTTTATACCTTCCACCCCCACCAAAAACTCCTCTACCTTAGGATCAACCCAACCACTAGCCACCTATACTCCCCTCACCATGGGAGTACCTACCACTAGCACTACCAACCTTATTTAGGCTAGACCCAATCCACTAACCACTATCCCACTTAAAAATATTGTGGTGCCTATACCTTCTACCTTACCCCCAATCAATACAAATGTCACTACCCTTCCTTTGATCACCAACCTAACCATCGCTCTTACCCAATAGGTGCCCATTACACCAAACCCAAGTTACATCCCTGACCTAAAAGGGCATGTACCTCTACCTATTACCCAACCACCTACATCCACCTACCCCTACATAAATTCCACCCAACCACTAATGTGCATATACCAATATGTGGTAGCTCTTTAACCTCCCACCAGTTACCAATATGCAACCCAACCACCACAATAGTATATACCTTAAAACCTTTTAGGTGCACAACCCCAAATAGATCTAATGAAAATGATCATGGATAAGATGACCACCTTAGATTCATCCATCTTTGGTGCTCATAAAATCTTATCATATGACAAGATTTGTAATGATCCCATTCACCCATATGTCCCTATCAAACTATATCCTCCTTAGTGGGAACTTCCCAAGTTCTCTAAATTTTAAATTAAGGAGGATCCCTAAAATTACCTCAAGGCATTTAGGCATGCATGTTATTTTATTACCTACAATGATTCCCTCCTTTTATGTACCTTCTTTATATCCCTAGCTCGTTTGGCTTTGGATTGGCATAGTGCCATAACCAAACACCCTCTCTTCTCCTTCACCTAGCTAGCCCAAACTTTCTTGGATCAATTTTCAATAAAAATCTCCAAGAAAGTTTCCATCACTGATATTTACTCTATCTAATAATTTGATGATGAATCTATTGTTGATTTTGTGAACTATTAGAGAAGCCTTATCAATCAAATTTCCTTCTCTTTACCCCAACCCAAACTAATAGAGATTTTTTCTCGAGCATGTGCCAAGCATATTTCTTATACATTGCATGTTCAAAACTTTAGAACCTTTGATGAAGCTTTTACCATGGTGTGTAAGCTATAAAATAGAGCCATCAATGAAAAGAAGTTAAAGTTAAAAAACAAAAACTCTACCTACAAAACCAATGAGGCCTATTCCTCTAAATTGGGCAACTAAACCAACACCAATGCCAAGAAAAAAGGGAGTAAAAACATGGTTATCCTTAACTCCACTCCTCCACCATCTGTAAATCAACAAAACTCCTCTAACTCCTCAAATCAAAACATGAGAAACCAAAACTAAAATAATTAGAAGCAATTTACTCTTCTTGGGGAATCTCATGATTCAATCCTGGAGAAGTTACTGAAATCTAAAAACATACACCTTCCTCCTATCAAGTCTCCTCAGAAATTTGATTCTTCTCATTATGTACCTAGCTAGTATAATAATAATGACCTATGTGTTTTAAATCAAGTAGTTGGGCATGATGTTATTAGGTGTAATACCTTCAAGAGCATTATCCAATCCCTCATAGACAAGGGAGTGCTCATATCAGACAACCCCAATACACATTCAAACCAAGCCTTTGATATTTTTAAGAAAACTTTTTCAAATCATGAACCTACCAAAAATGAAAGCAACAAATTTGAGTGTTCTCATGATGCCCATACCATCAATATGGTTCTTGACATGCTCATTATTGAGGAACCTACCACCCAATATATTGGTTCTTTGCCCTCTCCACTTATTAAGGTATTGGAGTTAACTTCTCTTTTGGAGACCCAAATTGAGGAAGTAACCTTTCACCCCTCCTTCACTTCTTTAGATAGTGGAGTCATCAACCCCTCCTTCAACTGACATACTAGAGAAAATAACCATCACCACTTTACCTTCTCCCCCAACTACTGAATAATTTACTTCCTTATTGGAGATCATCCCCAAAGAGGAAACCAACACACCTATACCTCCCACAAAGGAGTCACCCATCTAAACCTTGCATCCTTTAATTAAAGAAAAGGATGAGGTCACCATTCCCCTTTCTCAACCTATGGGTTTATCTTTTGATTCCACTACGTAGGGAGCAAAACTAGTCTATAAACCATTCTCTATACTAGTTCAGAGATTATAATTTGTTTCCAAACCTAACATGGATTGGGCCACCTTTTGGTAGTAATTAGGGATCCCTTGTATCACTAAATAAGAACTTCCAACCATACCTTTGGTAGACCAACCCACCACTCCTATTATCGAACCCCTTATCTTATCAACCAAACTAATAAAAACCTCTACCAACCCAATCATTTCTCAACCATCCAAAGTAACCAAAGCCCAAATTACCAAATCATCCTCTCTAACCAAAACAACCAAACCAACCAAAAACCTTGGCATCTTCCATATGCAGAGCCTTAATCACCCATCCTTGAAATTGGAGCTACCCCCACCAAACCTACCAACCAAACACTAAACCAAATCAACCAAGGAAGTAAATCTAGCAAAAGGATTGAAGGCCAAACTTCTACCTCCTTCAACCTTGCCTTCTATTTTTTAGCCTCATCCCTCCACTTTGATTAGGAAGTTGACTATCTCAACCAAAACCTAACCACCACTATTGGTTACACCATCACACTTACTTTCTGATATCTTCACTAAATAATTAATAACTGAACTACCTACCCTAAAATCTCCCACCTCTAACTTATCAACCTCTGCCTTACCAAAACCAAAACCATCAACTAAGAATATTACCTTACCCAAGACCTCTACCACCAAGCCTGTTTCTAAAAATACCTCTATCTCACCAACTAAGGTCAAAACCTCTAAACCCTCTCCACCATTAACTAAGCATTACTCAACCATTTTCCAAAAGTTACCATAAGCTTCTTGCTTGACCTTACCCCTATCAATCTATTTGACCATCTCAGTCTAAAACCAATCTGATATAATGACCACCAAGTGTGTTCCTATCATAGGATGCCAAGGCATGATATAGATAACTACAAATTTATCCAAACCATAATCCATTGGATCAATGATGAGGATGAACTATTAACGAATGAACCTCCCATGAGCCCACTAATAATCCAACAAAAAACAACTGCTACCTAATGCCTACCTACTCCCCCACTCTCACCTCAAAGTGATGAGGATCTAAACCAATCTCCTACTCTAACTCTTCCCTCTACTCATACTATCCATCTGGTCACCCGATCACATGCTTATAAAAAAGATAAGGGGAAGGCTAAAATGTTCATCCCATAGACATACCCATCTTCTACCTCCCAACTAAGTCAAAATCAAGTACCTTCACCTTCAACAAAACCCAAGGTTTCTATTTTGGGTACCTCCTATAGACTATGAATTTGACTCAAGAGAGGATGGTTAGTATCATGCTAGTTTGAAAATAAAAACAAATTGAAAGAAACACACTAACTAGCATAACATCTCTAGGCCTAGTCACTAGGGGGAGCTTAGTGAGGAAAAACTATTTGAAAAAACAACTATAAATGAAGAGAAATAAGAGATATGAACATAAAACACAAATTTTTTACCAAATCCTTGATTGCTCTAAAAATCTCCTTCTTTATCTTGCTCAACTTGTGCTTTAAGAGATCTTCATCAATGGAGTGTGGCTACCTTCATCTCCTCTTGGCATATTTAGCTGATGGATTTGGATTCTATGAAGCTTCCCTCAATAATTGGGCATTAAAACACTATATGTATAAGGTTTTGGAATTATTTTTGCATTATAAGTTTACACCAAGAAAGATTAAAAATCAATAGGCAAGGCCTCCTATTTATAGATTTTGTAAAATGACTAAAATGAACCTGAGCTATCCATCTCAAGATGAAGATGTGTGGCTAAGAATCCATTCAATTTTTTAGGAAAAAATCAATAAATTCCTTTGTAAATATTTAGGATAGAGAGGCATTAAAGAGGCATGGAAGGTCTTAACGAGGCATGGGAGGGCTTAATCCTGATATTTTATGCATTTATGGCCTAGAGATGTCTTTTCAAGAAATGATGTCATTTGATCATATAATTATTTAACATCAATTTATAAAAATAAATATTCAAAAAGATCCATGGAATTCTTAATTAGGGTCATGATTCAAATTGATTAGCCTTAAACATGATTTATCAATTTTGATGTAAATATTGGCTATTGGTGAAAAAATTAATCAAATTGTTCAAAATGTCATATTATTGACTTAAAATTTGACTGGATTAGAATTAGGATGTAATGTTAGATGTGTTGGATCTGTTATCCCATTTATGATGTTGCTAACATAAAATAACAAAGGCACATGTCTCATACAAAAAATTTGATAAAAAAGAGCAATGTAGAGCACCCAAGTGTGAATATGTCATTTTAACTCAAAATGATCTTATCAAAGTTAGCTGCTTTATAAATTGCATTACCTCATTTAATGATACTCTATCCAAAATTGGCACTTGAATATAACAAATTTAAATCTTTTAATGCCTTTTAGTGTTTTTAGGCCAACTTGTGCATATTGATTGAAATTGGTCAAAGGCCTGGTTGGAGGTCATTGGTGGCCACTTTTTAGGTCTCTACAATTTGCCCCTATTTAGGAAGGCATTGAAAGATATAAGCATAGTAATGTCTTCTCAAAAAATTAAAAAGTCTTGCACGCCTACAACTTCAATGATAATGGATGAACTGGATGATGCCCCCTCAACGGAATGATTGGCACAAAGAGGTTGGCAAATGATCCCTCAAAATAAAGAAGTGAAATGAGGGGACAAAACATATGAATATGATGGGGTGAGAACACAATGAGTTTGAAAAATTAATCAAAATCATTGATAATACAAGTGGTATGATGTATAATGAGTTTCCAATAGGTAGTTACAAGCATTGTACCCTGATAGTGGCAACGTGGTATGATAACACAATGATTTGCCCAAACACAGTTATAATCATTGAGAAGATGGAGCTGCCCCAGTTAGGATAGACAAATAAGATAAAAACATGCCCCTATTTGGATAAAAATAAAGTAAATTTGGTGAGAACACAATGATTTCCCAAATATGGTTATAATCATTGAGAAATGTAGGTGGGATGGTGTACAATAATTTACCCATATGCAGTTATAAGCATTGTACCCTTATTATGGATAACATGATTGATTAGTTGATGATGATGATAACTTGATACAGAGGGTAACAATGAATTGGAACAACCTGCTATTATGGAGATGCTCATTCGAACTAACAAAGGTTGGAATTCTTTCATGGTTAATTACTCTATTTGGGATATGATTGGGATTGGATTGGGGTGTCAGTGTTGAAGAGATGTTTGTGCTACCATTTTTTAGTAGACCTCCTAAAGCTAATATTTGGTGTAGTGCTATATGGTAGGCATCATGATAGAACACCATGATGACTAGGCCAAAATATGCATAAGGACTGACTCTTGGAATCCAATACTCAATATAAAATAATGCACTAATGATTAAAAACCATGGTGATAATGTAAATGTATGAATATGGATGGATTCAAGTATAAATGTGCAAAAAATCACTCAATGAATGCATATAGACTAAATCAAGGTAATAGTGTTGAAAGCAAACAAATAGGCATACAAACAAACAAGTAAAGAAACAAACAAAGAAACAAATAACAATTAGTCCTAATGTTAGTACAAACAAGGTGATGAACATTGCGATTAGAAAATAGGTGACAACTTAAAAAAAACATAATGGGGGAATATAAGAAATGGAATGGGGTGGACGATTTGTCTCTATATGTGCTAAGCAAGTGGATGTTGCTACATAGTTCCATGCATGTAATATCCAACAAAAACTTTAGGTCGAATGTAGTTCTCTCAGGAAATGGGAAGAAAATGATAACTGATGAAAACAAACATGATGGATGTGATAGAAGAATAGGAATGGTCTTATAAAATGGTAAGTGAATGGGGGAAAATTCCAAAAAGGATGGGGAAAACTAAGGAATTATTGATTTTTTTGTGACTTAGTGAGGGTTTCTAGAATCCTTAAGTCAAAGAAGTGGTCAATGTTTCTAGTTTTTCTAACAATTTTACAAATATTTTTAGAATTTTCTAATTTCTCAGCTCAATCAAGAATGATGAGATATTAAATGGTCCAAGATCACAAAATGGTGAGAGCATTACTTAAAATTTTCAAAAAATAGTGAGATAATGGCTTGGGTTACTCGTAAAATGGTGAGAACATTACTTAGGTTTCTCGTAAAATGGTGAGAGTATGGTTTCAGTTTCTCACAAAATGGTAAGAACATGGCTTAGGTTGCTCATAAAATAGTGAGAGAACATAGAAAGGGAGACTGAGGTGACCTCAACATGATTTTATCATGACTTACATAGTCTTGAGATGACCTCAAGTCATAGTAATTCCATCCACACAAAAGGTAGAGAGAAACTTGACCAAGTAACAATAAGTTCACAAGTCTGGCAAATGGTTAGTCAAATGAAAAAAATAATGGCAAGGTGATGTGACAATGCATGATAAACAAATGTTTCCCCTAGTTTTCCCATAGATAGTTATACCTAGGATACAATGGATCAAATTAATGATACTAATTTTCCCATAAGTGGTTATAATTAGCAGCAAGATTGGAGAGACATTGATTTGCCCATAGGCAGTTATAATCAAGCTCACATAAACAAATTTGATATAGGATGAAAAATGAAAGATATCTTGCTAGATAAACTATCACACTAATTTCATTGACTATCATTATAAACACAAATTTTATTGATTATTGAAACTTGATCAGAATCCCCTCACAAAAAGTGTGAGAAGAACCAAAGTAACCAAGATCAAAATAGGATTGGATAGGATGACTAAAAAAACAAGTTTTCATCTAGATAGGAATTGTATGATAAGATAGCATTGTGTAGGATAATAATGGGTTTTTATAGATTGGATAAAATGGTAAGAGGTTTTCCACCAAGTGTTAAGGTGACTGGATGGGCATGCGACAATGGAAAAAGGATATGTAACAATGGAAATGGTATGTGTTTGGCTAAGGATGGTTGTTGGTTTATGATATGTTTGGATTGGGTATGGTATAATGGCATATGATTATATTATTCTTACTGAGTGGAGATACACATCCTAATCATCAAATGATACAAATAGAATAATCAATCATGTTAATTCCTACCCCACACCTCATCTTAATAACTATTCTGTCAAGAACTAGTTGTAGATTTGGATGCAAAGAATGTTATTGTGATCTTTTTTGGTCATTGATTCTAATTCCTTAAAACATCAAGACAAGGTATCTTTGTATCCTCTACAAAGTAAAGTGTGACCATAGATGGTAAATAGGGATAAATAATGGATGATAGGTTTGATTGGGAAATGGAATGGTAGTTGATAATAGAATGAATGATGGTAAGGAAATAAATGAAGATCGAGATGTTCAATCACACACAATGTTGTTGATTTTGGATTTGACATAGCTTTGGATGTGGTAGGGCTGAATAGTTTCTTGATAAGACCCTCAGATTCCTTTTTTGTTTGGGCCTGAGAGTAACTACCATTTGATTAGGCTGTAGATTGGAAACTATTTTGATTTTTTCTTTGATAATGTCTTCACCAAGCAATAAAGGACTTTTGTACTCAGCTCTTAGTAACATGATGAGGTTTCCACCAATAAATTTATCTTGATTTTCCTATAGCATATCCAAGAAGGTTTCACTAAGGAACTGTTGTAGCATGGAATTGCCCCCTTGTGGGAGAGTTTTTCAGGCTCTCTCACTCCCAGCTATAAAATTGGAGCAACTTCAGGCTGTGGGTATCCTATAGTGAGGTTGAACCTCTAAGATTTTTAATGAGATTAGCTCCTTAGATGCTTCACTTCAACTATTACCACACACTAAAACCTATTATTGACTAAGGAAAAGGGAGATAAAGGTAACATAAAAAGGGAAAATTGAACTTAGAAAGGTGATGCACCAAATAGAGATTGACCCACATAAGCATGAAATAAACACTAATTCAGCATAATATATTTCTACTTACACAACCTCACAATCAGTTAATTTGCATCAGTATTTCATAAATTAGGCTCATTAAGCCATATATGAAGTAGAGAGGAATTTTGAAATTCACACCAAGCATCCATTAATGGCAAAAAGAGCTTAAGTTTAGACCTACAACTAACATAAAAATACCTAGAAATAGGTAAGAAGGAAGGACATGGGACATGGAAGAACACTTCTTCACAAGGCCATCATGCACAAGCTTGCTAAACATGATTTTTAGACAAGAGATAGGTAAAAATAATATTTATTGCTTCAAAAGGTCTTTCTTAAAAATTTTGATAGAGTTCTTCCTTATCAAATAAGGATATCTTATTTTGAAAAGAATCAAGGCATATATAGAAAAGGGAAAGACCCAAAGAGAAGATGTGAGCAAATAGAAATCAATAAATGAGACCCAACCAACCTCCATGAATTCTCACCCACACTTGGGTTAATTAGAACTAATCCTTCTCCAATGAAATAACCGCCATTAGCTCTAAAAGTCTTCCAGCCCTCTCATTGGTCAAGAAATGCACTAGAAGATAAAACTCATTGAGGATGATGATGTCATGGTCTACTAAGAAGGAAAATTCCAAGATTGTCTTAAATGCCTGAGCTATCTTTTCTAATTGCTTGATCTTTATCTTTCATCTCCATGCCATCCTCTACTTGTTTTCTTACATATGAGGACACAAATTATTACACCTATAAACCTAACTGAGCCATGATTCTTCTACATTTGTCAGTTTTTAATTGAAAATGATGGCCATGTCAAAGGATGAGGACTCCCCATTAACTTCACCTACTAGCTCTTGCATTGAAACCTAGACTAGATCTTCCCTATAGATAGAAAACCAATCTAAAGACATTGGTTTTCCTAAATTTATCTTATTCATGTTAGTGTGAGTCCATACGTTTCACAGCTCCTTTTCATCTTTGAAATGCCAATAGCTAATTACAAGGGCTCAAACTTGACATTTATGAGCCCATCATCAATTTCTTTGGACTTTCATTTTGGGTATTATATTTGACATCCTTTCAGGCTCTTTTTTCATGGCATTTTGTAAGGTACCCTTCATATTTTTGAAAATGAATCTTCATGAAGGGAAAGAGCCCTGTGGCTTTCTTGAAAAGGACTTTCTCGAAGGGCAAGATACCCTTCATTCTTTGTTAATGGCACCTCCCAAAGGGTAACATACCCTTCAAAAAAAAATCTTGAGACCTTTGAAAATATTACAATGGTCCTCTATAAAAGTGAACAAGCCCTTAAGTAATGGCCCTGGGCCTTTTGCAAAGGACCCAAACTTTTGTAAGTGCCCTCACTGTTGATGATAAATTTTTTAGCTAAAATGGAAATGTCCCTTCAAAAGGGGTGGTGACCCTTTAGAAAACCTAAAATGATCCTTTAGAGTTTTTTTTTTGGCCACTTCACTTTAAAAGATATATTTCAAAACTTTTGCTTGGAATAATTCTTTCAGAATAATTTTCCCAAAGATTTTTTAACACTTCAACGAAGGAAACTGAGACAAAACTCTTGAAGAGAGGATACTTAGCTGAAAAGAGAAAGAATTCCTTTGGGGAAATTATCTAAACAATTTTCTCAAAAGGAAAGTGAAACCAAAATGGGCTTGAAAGAAATCACCTTTCACTTGTTCTTTGAAAGAATGAACAAGTAAAAGACTTAGCCAAAAAAGAGATTTTTTCATTTAGCTTTTGGCTTACAGGCTTATCCTCAAACAATAATACCATATCCATTTCTAAGCCTTTCACCCAGTTTTTCATTAAACCATGCAAGATCTTCATATGTGGGCCAAAAATGGCCAATATGAACATTAAATTTTGGCTTTGATTGTCTTCTAGCACCTCTGAAACATTTTCACTAGAAGATGCTAAGTTTGAACTTTGATTGTCCCATAATGCCTCTGAAAAGGTTTCAATAGGAGACTTCTCTTATAAATGAATTTGTTCTTGGCCTCCTTGCTCTTCTTTAACTAATATGTCACCATGGATGCAGTTCAACAGGGTGTGATTCTGTCAATCTCAATTGACACTTACAGGATATGGAATGTCAATAATATGGCTATGTTGGTTGGTGGTAATGACATGGAGAACGGTAATGGAATGGGAAGAGGTTGCATAATCCTCATATAAGATACTAGAACGGATTTTAATACTAAAGTAATCATCCTCAAAAACCATGGAAGGATCACAAATGTATTCAAATTGGTCTACAAAGTATGCATAACCAATGTTGTAATAGTCATGAATGTATTCTGATTCTAAATTTGATTCTGACTCAAGGGACTCTAAATCCAATGGTAATACTGATGTTGATTTTGATTCTAATGTTAAATTTAATGTTGGTCCAAGAATAGAACCTGAATTTAATTTTGATTCTTTAACTGATGGGTACTCTATTATAATGATGTCTTGTTGAATGTTTAATATTAGACAAATAATGGCATGTGATGGCATAATGGTCTCCACAAAGATTATTTTTTCAAAGTGAGACTTCAAAATAGTGGGAAAAAGTTTAAGAGACAACTCCTTAAACACTAGCTTTTCAAAGGGAGTCTATTAAATTATAGGCATATGGTTGAAGTAATGATTTACCCAAAGGTAGTTATAATCATTAAGAAGTGACTCAGCAAAGACTGGCTCATCATAGTGAGACTCCTTGATAATAAGTATATGATTAAAAGGTGATTCATCACAGGTTGACTTATCACAATAAAATCATCTTGTATTATTTGGTTCTCTTGACCTTGGTTTCTAATGAGTTAGAAAATACCAATTTTGAACACATATTGATCTTTGAATGATTGGCTCAGTTGAGGGATTGATTGGCTTGGTTGAGGGAATGATTATCTTATTTGGGGTTTTGATTGGATTGGTTGAGGATTTTGAAAGTGGAGAATGATAAGCACTAGATGAGGAATGGTTGGTGTTTGGATAACAAAAGGGTAATGTGGAGCTTGGTTACTCACACAAGCTAAAGGATGAGCTCTTGGTATGATAAGCTTGGGGCATTGTTGAGCTTCATTACTTGTATGAGCTAAAATACAAGGTCTTGAAAGGATAAGGCTAAGGTATCATGGAGCTTGATAGCTCGCATGAGCCAATAGACAAGGTCCTAGAATGGTAATAGTATTCCTTGGATACTATGGATCTTGGTAGCTCATATAGTTTGAAGGAGGGTTAGTAATAATCGATGATCAGATAATGAAATGAGGTCATAGATCTTGGTGGCTCCCACAAGCCAAAGCATCCAAGTCCTCCTATTAAACCATATCATCTAGATCTTGAGTTGGATCATAACTTGGTTTTTGATTATGTTATGTGTATTGATTATTGTAAAGAGGGTATGGATCTATATCCCAAACAACATTATTTGTAGTTCAATCTTCAAAAAATTCCTCCTCACAAACCTCTTCATACCAATCAAGGTCTCAAGTTGGATCGTAAGCAAGCATTTGTTTATAGTCAATTTGTGTGGCCATTTTATCATAACTTGTATTGTACATGACTCCACCATAAGTATAGCTAGACATATCCACATAAATGATGAAATCTCAAAAAATAAAAGGTTTAGAGTTTTGTAAACTTTTAAAAACTATGTCTAAAGGATAATTGGTTCAAATCTGGTCTAATTTGGTCAAAAGTGGTGGATTTGTATCTCCAAAATGATTTTTACTAAAACTAGGCATAAAACAATCTAACATCAAATGTCATACACTCAAAAATTCAAGCATATAAAAATTGGCATGTCAAAGGTCTAGGCCAAAGTGTTCCAAACAAGGTCTAAACTAAGAAAGGGAAAAGAGTTGCTCGGTATTTTATCCAAATACAAAGTCAAAAGCTAAGTTCAAACAAGTTGTGATACGACATTTTGCTAAAATAACATCAAAATCTAAACTTGAACAAAGGATTGATGTGATTTGATTTAATCTAACAAGTTTGGAAACAACTTTGACATAAACCTGGCACATGGAATCAAACATAAACATGATTGGTTGGTATAAGAAGGCTTTTAGAGAAAGACTATGTTCTCCCAAATAAAGGCACAAATAATGATGAAGATAGGCTCTGTGAATAAACAAATAATAGTTGTCAAATTTAGGTAATCAATTAACCAAAGTTATGCAATCCAAAAGAGAAATATCTATGTATTAGCCCCATGAATTGAGGCCTAAGCACAAATTAATCAATGTTTGAATCCAAATGTGACAAGGTTAATTAGAAACTCAACGTTAAAGACAAAGATTTGACAAAACAAGCTAGACAATATTGGACAGCATGACGATGCATAAACAAGGTCCAAATGGCATATGTAACATGGTTTTAAACAATGGTTTTGGTACAAGTCAAATAAGTTCTGAAATAATTTGAGCAGCATAACGATGTTAGTGTGTTTTAATAATGTAATCAATGTTATATTTCAAAGACTCAAAGGCATAAACTCGATATTTGATTAGGGCAGTATAATGGTACCCTTATCATTTAATTAACACACACAAACAAGTTTAGAAAAAAAAATTCAAGGCACAAGTGTGGTGTAAAATGGCCAACATAACGTCTCTTTAGACAAAAGAGTGATGTATAAACAAAATGGTTTAGATGTGGATATAAACAAATACATAAGTTTTAGTCTTAAAACACTATGCAATAAAAATGACAAAATACAATTAAGTAAATCACCTTAAATCTTATCAAGAGTGTGGAAAAATGGGGTTGACTAAAACTAATTGGTTTTCAATTTTCTATATGGATCCCATGGACAAGACTTTCACATCAAAATTCAAGAGATGTAACACGGCAATTAGGTCTAAAGCACTTAGCTTGTTATAAAAATGTCTTACCCTTTTTACAACCACTACATCCATCACTCACTTAGTGTAGTGCGATGTCCAATGTGATCATACATCCCAGGCTTAGCCCTAGTGATAAGAGATGGTTTAACTACTCAAACCATTAGTCCTAATGGGGTGATCCCAACTTATATACCCACCATGGAGAGGGGTTAAAGACAATGCCAAGAGATGAATTCTCAGGTCAAGGCTTCTCTAAAGAACTCATGAGAGTTAGTGAAGTCCCCCTCACAAACCAAGATGCAATGAAAGTAAAAAACCAAGTAAAAGAGATTTAAAGGTTGTTTCTAGGTCACCCAAGCCATGCGGGTCTTGGGGAGAACCTTCATAACTTCTATTTTATGCCTTTGGACTAAGGCACTTTATAATGAAGTTGGCACTTTTGATCTCAAAAGTTCCCTAAAGGGGATGGATGTGAGATCATACACACACAACTCCCTATTTTCTCAAACAAATCTAATCTAGCCAAAACAATGATAACAATTTTACAAAAACTTGAAGTGTATTCAATTTTAAAGCACTAAACAAAATGTATGGTGATGTTCTTTAGCCCCTTGGATTTAAGATGTAAAAACTTGTAAATATTGCACCAAAAAGACTATATGAAGAAATAATCACCTAAGTTTATTTTAAGCCCAAAGTTTGAAGTGCTCAAGACTTATCATGTTAAATTTGTTTCAGGTACCAAATACCAAATGTGTGAAAACTAGCATGTTCATTTTAGACCAAATTTTAAGTGTGCATGATTTTAACCAAGTTATTTTTAAACCCCAAATTGAAGTGTATGATTAGTTAAAAACACCCAAGTTAACTTCCAAACCAACCTTCCAACCTACAAAAACAAGATTAGGACTACCTACTTTGAAGCACTTATGAGATTGAGCAAATAACTTGTAAAATAAGCTCTTGATTTTTCCACATAGTGCAATCTACTCCATAATGCAACCCTGTAACTCTGTAAAACCATGACTCAGATAATATTGCTATTTTAGTTAGTTTAGAAAAAATCCATAATATCACTATTTAGGATAATAATCCCACTATTCAGGTTCACAACATCATTATTCAGGTTGGCAATATCACTATTTGGGTTGGTTTAATGGGAATCACAATCTCACTACTCAGGTTGACAACCCCACTAGTTCTAGGGCAATACCACCACTATGAGAGTTGTGGTATTGTCACTTAACCACTAATTTTTTACCAACAATATCATGACTCAGTTAGGTAATCTCGTGAGTTGGGTTGATAATCTTGCAAGTCGGGTTGTCAATCCTACGACTCAGATAGGCAATCTCATGACTAACTAGTCATGATATTACAATATCACTACTAGTAAGTAGTAGTGTTGCAGCATCACTACTTGTGAGTAATGGTATTATAAAATAGCTATAGAATATATAGATAGAATCAAATTTAATTCAAAAAAACATAATACCATGACTTAAAATGATAAACTCATGACTGTGTGAGTTGCAAGATTGTAGTCCTGAAAACAAAACCATGACTTCCAGAAAAATGGAATTTTACTCAAATTTTTACCTCCTTTGCTTCCAAACTCTAAGATCCTACATAACAATGTTTAGTAGTTTGTTTGTAGGTTTTTTTTTGTCAAATTTGTTATGTTAGATTCCCACCAGATGTACCATTATGTAGACTAGGAATTTGACTCAAGAGAGGATGGTTAGTATCGTGTTATTTCCAAAATGAAAACAAATTGAAAGAAACACACTAGCTAGCATAACATCTCTAGGCCTAGTCACTAAGGGAGCTTAGTGAGGAAAAACCATTTGAAAACACAACTAGAAATGGAGATAAATGAGAGATATGAACACAAAACACCAATTTCATAATAAATCTTTGATTGCTCCAAAAGGCCCCTTCTTTGGCTTGTTTGGCTTGTGCTTCAAGAGATCTTCAGCAATGGAGTGCAGCTACCTTCATCTCCTCTTCGCACCTTTGGCTTGTGGCTTTAGCTTGTGTGAATCTTCTCTCAACAATTGGGCATTACAACATTATATGCATAAGGTTTTGGAATTATTTGTGCATTATAAGTTTACACTAAGAAATCTAAAAAATCAATAGGCAAGGCCTCCTAGTTATAGATTTTACAAAATGACCAAAATGAACTTGAGCCATTAATCTCAAGATGAAGATGTGTGGCTAAGGATCCATTCAATTTTGGAGGCCAAATTCAATAAATTTCGTCATAAATATTTGGGATAGAGAGGCATGGAAGGTCTTAATGAGGCATGGGATGGCTTAATCCTAATATTTTATGCATTTATGGCCTAGGGATGTCTTTCCAAGAAATGATGTCATTTGATGATTCAGTTATTCAATATCAATTTCTAAAAAAAATTCAAAAAGCTTCATGGAATTCTTAATTAGGCTCATGATTCATATTAATTAGCCTTGAACATAATTTATCAATTTTGGTGTAAATCTTGGCCATTGGTGCACAAATTAATCAAATTGGTCAAAATTTCATATTATTGGCTCAAAATTTGACTCGATTAGAATTAGGATGTTATGTTAGATGTGTTAGATCCATTATCCCATTTAGGATGTTTCCAACACAAAATAACAAAGGCACATGTCTCATGCAATGAATTTGGTAGAAAAGAGCAATCCATAGCACCTAGGTGCGAAAATGTCATTTTGACTCTAAATGATATGATCAAATTTAGATGCTTCATAAATTCCATTACCTCTTTTAATGATACTTTGGCCAATATCAAAACTTGAATATAACAATTTTAACACATTTTAGTTTTTTTAGGCCAAATTATGCATTTTTATTGAAATTGGCTAAAGGCTTGGTTAGAGGTCATTAGTGGCCACTTTTTAGGTGTCTGAACCTCCCAATCCAACCCCTTTGAATTGATTAGAAGAGTGGTTCTCAAACAAATTCACCAAACCCCAGTGAAGATGAGCCTATATGAGTTAATTTCCACTTCACCTCATCATTTCCAAGCAATGATAGAGGCATTGCAATCAGTAGAGGTCCAACTTGAGGACCCACAACCTATGGTATCCTTCATTGTCACTCTCCAAATTTATAACCTTGTCACCTTAAAGGATTTTTAAATACCTTCTATCCATCTGGATGACCCAGAACCCCCTCTTTTGCTCACTGCCTACATTAACCAAACCCACATCAAATGGGTGATGATTGATGGAGGAGCTAGTATTAACATCATTTCCTCCCATGCCTATGATCAACTCAAACTATCGAACATTGTCATGTCTGAAACCTCAGTCATCCTTCAATCCTTTAATGACACAATGGCCACTACTTTGGGCATTGTTGCCCTCCATATCCATTTAGGACCTACCACACTCCCAAATCTCTTTTATGTAGATGAAGGTGAATTCTAGTATAATGTCTTGTTGGGATGACCTTGGATTTGCTCCATGGGTTATGTACCTTCTACCCTTCACCATTGCATCAAATTTAAGCATGAAGGTTAGGTTATCACTATACAAGCTGACCCAAGCCCCTTTTCATCATGCAAAATGACTTATCAACCCAATGATGTCCTCTTACCTCTATCTATCATACCCTCATTGACCAAATATAATCTCTCAACCACGAAGGATGAAACCATATCTTCTTCAACCAACAAGGCATATACTATCTTATCCATCCCTTCAGATCAAATTCCCACTATAGACCACTTAAAATCCACATTCTAATGCCTTTCACTAGGGGAATATCCCCTCCTTGCCCATGATGCTTTCCCTACTCCCCAAGAGTATGGGAAATTTGAACACCAACCCAAGTATGACCCCAATATTGGATCCATTGTTCCTTTTGTACCTTCACACTATCAAACCCATTTCATCTATGGGGGACTTGACAAACCACTTGATGTTTCTACAACCTTCTCTTCACCTCGACCATTCACCTCTAGCTTCTCCTATTTGGACAACCTAGGATTTTCCAAGACATACCTCCATAGATGTGATTGGAAAGGATTTGGTTTGGGATGATATGAGCATGGCCTACATGATTTTATCTTTATAAAAACTAGAAATCCTCATTAAAAACATGGCCTCAATTTCATTCTACCCAATAAGAGGAAAACCAAACCACCTACCACCACCATTGTTGAGGAAGACACCCCTTCCTCACCAACCTCTTCTCCACCTGAGTGTGAGGAGGATGACATCATCCCCCCTAAAAAAAATTTCATCAACATGATTAGCTTTGGACCCCTCACTTATCAAAAAGAGGGGGTAACTATAACCATCCCTTTGACCCATCCTAAGATGATAGGAGATGAGTCCCCTATCATTAATATCATTTAGTACTAAGATGATGAGTCCATTCTCACCTATCTTGGTGCCTCAGATTCTTCCATCTACAAATCCTTTCCTCTTGAGATTTGACCATGTTGAATGAATCTACCATGGATATCAACTCGGGCACTCTGGATAACCCTTGCATTATCAAAATTGGCCAATCATTAGATTCTAAGGAACTTCAAGACTTTCCCTCTTTCCTCTAAGACCACATCATAGAATTTGCTTGGTCTTATAGTGATATGCCTAAAACTAACCCCATCATTACCACCCATAACATAGTCACTAATCATGATGCCAAGCTCGTCAAGCAAAAATTTTGATGAATACACCTTTATATAGCCATTTTCATCAAAGAAGAGCTCCAATGTCTCCTATCTATCAATTTAATTCAACCCATTTACCACCCCTAATGGGTCTCAAATGTCATGCCCACCACCAAAACCATAGGGGAACTATGCATTTGTGTGGACTTTCATGACCTTAACCTTGCTTGCCCAAAATATGACTTCCTCTACCAAGCATCAACTAGCTAGTTGATCTTACAACTAGCCATATGATGTTATCTCTCATGGATGGATTCTTGGGTTACAATCAAATCCTAATTTCCCTCACATATTAGCACAAAACCACTATTATCACCCTATGGGAAACCTTCTATCATAGGGTCATGCCTTTTGGACTAAAGAACATTGGCGTAACCTACCAATGTGCCATGACCTATATCTTCCATGACCTTATCCATAAGATTGTCTAAGACTATGTTGATGACCTTTTTAGGAAATCCAAATATCATAAGGATCATTTGGGCATTCTTAATATTATCTTTGAGCACCTCATTCATTACCATGTCCACCTTAACCCTAAGAACTACATTTTTGAGGTCTTGTCAGGAAATCTTCTTGGATTTATCATATCCCTCTGAGGAATATAAGTCAATCTAGCCAAAATTAAAGCCATCCTTAACATGCTTCCTCTAATTAAGCTCAAGCAACTCCATATTTTGTAGGGGAATCTCCAATCTATCCATCACTTTATCTCTCAATTCTTAGACTAATGCCAACCCTTTCACCACCTTCTGAAGAAGGATGTATCTTTCAAGTGAAATGATGACTATCAAAAGCCCTTTAATTCACTCAAAAAGTACCTTTTGTCTCCACCTATCCTCACCCCTCCCAAGGATGACTAACCTTTCTACCTTTATATCTCCACCATTGACCACTCCCTAGGGACAATGTTTGCTCATCAGGATGAACAACACAAAGAGAAATCCCTCTACTACATCAATAACATGCTTATGGAGTATGAGACTAAATACACCCATACTAAGAAACTTTGATTAGATTTAGTCTTCATGGCCACCAAACTTTTTCACTACCTTCTTAACAATAAAACCTATGGCATAACCAATACTGACCCACTCAAATATATACACTCTAACCCATATCAAAACTAAAGTATGGCCAAGTGGCTCATGTTTTAATTATATTTTGACCTTGAGTTCCTTTAACAAAAGTTATTTAAAGGGCAAGTCATTGCTGACCAATTGGCCAAAGCACCATTAGCAGATGACCAACCTCCTCCTCTTGAGTTTATCAATGAGTCCATTATGACTCTCTCTCAAGTAGACTTCACCTACCAAGTCACCATGTTCTTTGATGGATTAAATTGTTAACATGGTGGGGGAGTTGGCATCATCCTTATTCCCTTTAATGGTCAACCTCTTCCTTTGTCTTTTAAGCTTGACTTTAAATGTACCAAAAATATGGCTGAGTATGAAGCCCTAGTCATAGGCTTTCAAACTACCTTAGCCTTGGGAGTTAAAATGATCAACATATTTAGTGACTCCCAAATTGTGGTAAATAAAATCAATGGCTCTTCCTAGTGTAAGAATGATGTTTTTTAATAGTATAAACAACTAATTAACAAACTCTTAACATCATTTGAACACTACTACATCCAGTTACCCCATGATCTACTAACAAGTTCATTGACACCATGACATCCCTTACCTCTCAAATCCTATCTACACACTCTAACTCTAATCTATCTATCATTATCCACAAGCTTACCTAGCCTTCTTATGTCAAACCATATTATCCCACCATCTTCAATCTAGAGGAAACCCAACCTGACCTTTGGTATCAGCAGGCCTTTGACTACCTCAACCTTACCATCATTCCTTTTGGCCTTTCTAATAATTCTCAAATATAATTTATCTATAGTACCTCATGTTATACCATTTGGTGGGGGGGTGGTTATTCACAAACATGGCTTTGATGGTCTCTCTTTTGTTGCCTACGCAGTCACAAAGCCTTTCACATTATCAAGGAAATGCATGATGGGATCTATGGGGGACACTTTAGTGGCCTTTTCATATCTAAACACATCCTTCACCTTGGCTATTACTAGCCTTCCCTTACCAATACTGTTGTGACTATCTGAAAAAGTGTGTTAAGTATCAACAGCATGCTAGCTTATATCATGCACCTAGCCATAGTCTTCACATATCCACTAATTTTTTACCCTTTTCATAATGGGGTTTGGACCTTATTTTTGAAATTAACCCTCACTCTTTGCAATGATACCATTTTATCATTACCATAACTGGATATTTCACCAAATGGGTAGAGGCTATTCTTTGTCTCAACCAAAGCATAAAATATTGTCAACTTTACCAACCATCACATCATCTACCATTTTGGCATTCCTCAAAAAATCATCACCAATAATGGTAAATATTTTAAAAACAATCAATTATAAGATATTTTTGATGCATTCATATTAAATTTAATTTCTCATCATCCTATCGCACTCAAGTGAATGGTCATGCAGAAACCTCTGATAAAACTCTCAATAACATGCTCACTAAAATGGTCAATACATCTATTCAAGATTGGCATTTGCACATATTCATTACTTTATAGACAAATTATACTATCATTCAAACCCCTACGAGTGCTAATCCATTCTCTCTTGTGTTTGGAGTGGAGGCAGTCTTGCCTCTCAAAGTTCAAATCCCATCTCTTTGCATATCTTTATAGGATCTCATTTTTGAAAATGATTATCATCAGCATCATTTAGCCTATATTAATCTAATTGATGAGCATCACTTATCCACCCTTACCCATCTTCATGTCTATCAAGATCACATCAAATGTTCCTATACCAAACACTTCAAAGTGTGAGAATTCAACATCAGAGACCTCATCCTAAAGGACAATCAACATGTCACCAATATGGAGAAAAGCAAATGGGGTAAGTTTTCTTTCAATTGGATTGGACCTTATATCATAACCCATAAGTATGGATTAAGAGCTTAACAATTGTCCTCTCTTGAGGGAAACCCAGAACTTGAGCCCCTCAATGCTTTACATCTGCATCCTTTCTTTTGTTAAGAAGGATCAAGCTCATCTTTTGTCTGACTTAATCTTGTCCCTTGATTACAAACCACATTTATCTCCCTATTTTATAGAAAATTAAATTAAATCAAATCATGTGATTATCCATCACAATCATAGCCTAAAACTGAACAATGGGTACCATGGCTCTACTCATGGCATGATTTTCATAGTACTTTCCACCCCCTTTTCAAGATGGATTCCCATGATCCTTGTCACCTAAACGTTTTTACACCTCATCAACCTTCTTGTGCTTCTAGTTTTTCCCCTATAAAGGTGAACATTTAAGCCTATATAAGCAAGTCTATATGAAGCAAACTCAAAAAAATCAAAAATCAAAATCCAAACCAATAGCAATCATGGGTCATTCCTAACATTCACAGACTACTCCCTTGAAGGAAAGCTATTGAAAACATATTTGAAATTATTCAAATTAAGGTAGAATACTCCCTTTAAGGATAGCTATCAAAATCATTCAACAAATAATATACACTTAGAACACTCCCATGAAGTATGGCTGAGTAAAGCATTTGTCAAAACAAGCAATTCCTGCATCGATCAGCTTCCTCAACCCCTAAACAACAACAAAAAATGCAAAAGACCCATTATCAAGTAATATAAAAATCTAAATGATTTTGAAATATGTAATCAACTCTCATAAGCAAAATAATTTTGAAATTTGAATCAACTTTTATAAGTAGACTTCCTACATTGATCAGTCTACACTTGGTATGATATAGACTTGTTTATATTGACTCTTGGTAACCTCCAAAAGAGGCATGCTAGTCTCACAAGAAGGTTCCATTTTCATCCATCTCCACTTTATACACTATAACCAAGGGATTTTTAGCTTACTTGACATTATGTGATCAAGACACCTTTTTAACCAACTAACGAACACTAATGCAAAAAACTCAAAGGGCTTATGTTCCTTAAGCCAATCCAACTTCAATTTTATTTTAGTCCTTGTCAAATAAGAAGCATCATGCCCTCTTCTTATCCTCTTTTAATTGGTTGATATATTCACTAAGAAATTTATCTCTTGATTGTTTTCTTTTTCTCACATCTAGTGTTGTTATTCAAACTCGCTTTATGTGTTTGACCTTAAAATAAAATAACAACAAGCATAGTCATAACATCACATCAACATATATCATAAGAAAAAACATGCATCATTATCACATCCATCATCATGTCAAAACCTAACATCTATGAAAAATAAAGCAATCAACCATTTTCACCACATGTCTAAATCCAAATAAAGAGGCATATACTTATTAAAATTTTAGAATAAACATCATCATCATTACCATAAATAACATAAGCATCATTATCAGCATAAATAAAATCTATCACATGCCTAACTGGGTGAGTCTGCATTAGTAACCAATATTCATAACATCATCAATGATCAATATAACATCATGAACCATGAGCAATATACAAGGATCATATACATAAATCATGATTCTAACATCATAATGTATACAAAATATATATATATATGTCTCTCTCTCAAAATATACATCTCACCACATTGGCTCATAGGTTGATATCAAAATGATATACAACAAAATATAATATATATCTAAACTATATCATAACTATGCCTTTAGGGCACCACTATCTCTTGGAGCACCACTAGGTCCTGGTGTTTGCCCCCCTAAAATACTTGTCTATCCACCTACAAACATAGCCCACTAACCTGGTGTTTTCATGCTAGCACCACCTACCAAATTCACTCTATACTCACCCCATTAGGGCTCATTAGGACACCTCCTTAGGACTATAGCCTCATAGTATCATAACTCCTCCACTTTGGGTAGGTATCATGCCATGGGGATGGTCCCTGGTGGTCTTATATGTGTTGTAGCTCCTCCTCCTCTCTGTCTCAAGGATTATCTCTCCTAGGTAACCAAAGCTAGTAAAGCTCTAGCTTAGTCCCTATCACCTGTCATTGTAACCATCTAACCCTATAAACCTTCCATATGACCCTGTAATATAGCAACTTGTGCCTATACAATAGTTAATACTGCTCTTAACTATGCATTTGGGGCACCTCCATGAACTTGTACCCACTAACCTCTACCATATAGGTCCACATCCATCTACCTCTTACCACCATCATCTCCACCAAAGTCTATTGCCACATAAAGATCTTGGGACTATGTAGGGTACCCATTAATAAAACCTACATCATCAATCATTAGCTTTGTTGGTAGCTCCTCATGATCAAGCAAATTTAGTACTAGATGTAGCTTAGGTAATAGAATCTCTGCATCCTTATGCTTTACCTATGGAATGCACTTGTGATACCTTAAACTAGGAAAAACTACCTTTACATCCTATCAAATGGGATGAGCTCTACCTCCTCATCCTGTCTATTGAATATAAACCTATAACTCTACAAAGATAGAGTCTACATTTTATAGTTAGCCCATACTAGAAACTAAACATCTGATCTCCAGATAACATCACCAATGACTAAAGTAACTAGTGCACCCCTGAACTAACCTATATCATGCATTCCTCCTCCTACACCTGAAGTGGAAAAGTCATATCTCCACCACATGAAACCAACCAATAAATCTATTTGAGAAAACCCATCCCATGATAGACCCATTGGCCTTAGAACTTGGATGTGCTCATAGGTCCAACAGTGTAGGACAAGCCTTATGTTAATTTCATAACTCATTAAATAGCATATATACCCATCTAAACATTGTTCACCCTAGTAACATCTCAACCAACACCCCCAATAGCAAGTATGGGAACCTTCCACTACTTGAGTTGAGAAGGATAAAGCATGACACTACCATCATCATAATCAACCTCCTCTCACCTATTTCCCTCTGATATAGTGTGGAGTTGATAAAACCCCTATCATACCATATAACATGATCATGATCATCTCCATACATCAGTTCTAATAAATCTTCTCACTCCTCTCTCTCAATGTGATATATTAGATCACCCCATAGGGGCAACTAAGCGATCTTGTGTGCATCCTCTAGCAAAATAGTTATCTCACCAATCGATAGAAAGAAGGTGTTTATGTATATATCCCATCTCTTCATGAGGGCCATGATCATAAACACATTACATGGCACATGATAGTAGTGTCACATCACTCCCAGACTAACCTCCTCCATGTGGACCTAATCTAATAGGTCCATCCCCTGGTCGACCTTTACAAAGATACATGGGACTCAATTATGTATCTAAATCTACTCTCGTTCCTAAAAATAATCAATATCAATAAGCTTAGTCACCTATACTATTATTACCTATAAACTAAGTGCCTTCAACCTACCTAACCTTACCCATTTAACCATTTATTTGACTCCTACCTGCCGAACCTAACATTTAAACCCATCAAATTTTTAACTTAACATCATACCACATCAATATTACCCATCCAACCCTTACCAACACTACTTTTAACTCAAACCAACTATTCACCTATCAAAACCTATCAAATTCCTTAAACTTAACCTTAATTAATTCATTAATTAGCTTGATCACTAATGGTCATAATGATTGTCGATGGTTAGGTAATGACTCACTGACATTCATCAACCATCAATGGTCAGGATGATTGTCGATGATCACTATGTGTGACCATCAACAAACTTCCAAAACCCTATTCTACCCTAAACACATGCAAAACACTTCCATCCTTACAAATTTTTATCATTTTTAAACCCTACCCACCCCTACCTCATTTACCCATGACTAATTACCAACATTACCCACTAATTTAATCAAAATAAGAAACCCACACAACCTAGGTCAAAACCCACACCCACTAAATCAATGCCTATACAATCTAATTCTAACCACTACATATGCTAAACCATAAACTAATATATCAATTTAAGGACACCACCTACCTCATTCCTCAACTGTCATCAAGGAAGAAATTAAGGACCCCTTACCCATCCTCATCTGCATCCATGCACACCCTACATCCTCACTGATCCCCTCAGTCCACTCATCCACCTCAATAATTAGTCAACTCCTTAGTAGTCATCATCAATCAAATTTTCCCAAAATTACAAATGCCAAAGCTCAATAGTGAAAAAGTTACAATGAGAACATGAGAAAAACTTTTTAGTTTTTTTACCATTAGAATTTTAGGGTTTGCCCCCTGATCATCAATAGTCAGGGTGACCATCAATAATTGCCTTTATCCCCCCTGACTATCAATGGTCAAGTTTTCCAACTTTTTCCTTTTGCCTTGAGAAACTTTTTTAAACCACAACCAAATTAATAACCCACCCATGGATACTACCTTCTCCACCCACCCTAACCACCTCCTCACCTTTCCATCGGTCCATTTCAGCCCAACTAGAGTGCATTTTGTAATGAATTTTACCTATTCTTTTGACTACAATGACAACATTTGCTATTTTGACCTTTTTAAACTTGCACTATCTTACGCATACTAGACCCACTTGTGTCTACTTGGGAGCACTTCCTACCTTAGATACCCATGATTTCACTTAACCAATTTGTGTTTTCCTTGGGAGTACTTCCTACCTTAGATACCCACAGAAACACTGACATCATCTAAAAGACTTGTATTTATGAGTGAACATATCCACCATACCTTAATGCGATTATGTGGTCTACTTTTACCTTGCTTTTCGAGTGCTAACCTTTATTTTTACCAACTATGGCAACCTAATCTATGTGTGATCTTGGCTATCATACATTTTGTCACACTTCGTACATGCATTTGTACTTTAGTGCCCAACCTATCACCCATTTTCATGACATCCAACTTTGTCATCACCCTTACCAATTTATCAAACCCACAACTAATTTTATTTTACGTCATTGACTCCCAATTTGAGGGGGAACACCTCCTTCTAAAATCAAGGCAACCTGACCTTCGACCTATAATCCATTTTTTTCAACTTATTGATAAAAACTACATAATAAAAAGGGGCAAAATTTAGACACTAGAAATTTGCACATGATGGTTTTTAATGTCATAACTCCCCTAAACCACCTCAAGAAACCCTTATTCCCCACCTTGACCTTCTTGACTCCTAACTGAACCTAACTAGGCCTAACCTAAGTCAATTGACCTTTTGGCTAAAACCCACCTTTTAACCAATGCTACCTTCGACCCATAATTTTCAATGGTCACCTTGACTACTGATGGTCAGGTTCCATTATCTAAACCAACCTAACTCACCCTTAACTTTGCCTTAATTTTTTATAATTAACCCATCTAAATTTATGTGTGAGTCATTGCATGCATGAGTTATAATTAGAAAGCTCAGTTAACATCTTGTTGCACCTCTCCTTGTCTATAAGAAGAGAGGAGTAGGAGGTGAGAATTGATCCATAATGATCAAGGGAGTTTTGCATCCAAAGCTTCATTTGCAAGTATCCTTTTAGTAATCTAGTGATCCATCCATCATGATTGAGAGCCAACTTACCACCAACCCTCAGATAATAGTGAAACATTGTTACTCTGCCACAATCATGTTAGACTCTATCAACGAGCCAACCACCTCAACCATTCATCCAACCAACCTTTTCTAAGCTAAGTATTTATTTTCCTTTATTCAATTACTTTAATTTTATTTCACAACTAGCCCAGCATAAATAAATCTCTCAAAATTACCTTATGTGATCCAATCAATCTAAATTTCATCAACCCAGACCTAACACATAGTAACCATCAACGGTCACCTCAGCCACTAATGATCACACCAACCACCGAAGGTCAATGTGGTAGAAAATAATAGCAAGCTATTTTTACCCACTTACCCTCAACCAAATCCAATTTTATTTTTGTCTGCTTGTTCACAAACCCCCAACCTTTTTTTTGAAGCACACTTGCCTATTTAGCATTAGTATTGACTTGTTTATTGCTATATTAGTCATTTTTAACCTATTTATTTATCAAGCATTTCTTGTATTCAATTTCATTACATTTGATTATTGATGCAATTACCTTATATTCTATTTTATAAACTTAATTTTTTAAAATGTGTGGATTGATAACCCCCGAAGAAGCTCTTGCTTCTGAGATCTAGCTAGTGCTAGGCAATCCACCCAGTTATCTATCTAACTAACCATTTGCTTTAGTGTTGGCTTATTTGTAGGTCATCCTCCAAATCCAAATATGAATACTTCATAATCATTTGATTCAACACGTGTAAAATCAAATAGGTTTTTCAACCATACCCATGTTTAGTTTCTTCTTCTTCCTTTCTTGAAATATAAGTTAAAATTCAAAGAAACAATACTCTCGTGCTCAAAATAATTTTCCAGCTTAGTGATCCAGTCAATGAGATGTTTAGGATTTAAAATTTTAGCATAAATTCAAAGGTCCAACCTAGTTTTACTAATTATTCATGAAAAATATCACAAGAATTGATCTTTAAGTTCATTAATTTCTTTATTGGTGACCTAGTTCTCAGGTGCTTCTTTTGAAATTTCAGCATCAATTTCACCATCCATTACCATACCACCTTGGTGTTATGCTTGTTTGCAACAATATTGTATATAGTTGTTAATATTAGGTGACTTTTGTCTCATTAGGTTACATTTATCTTATTCAATGAGTTGTTTTCCATTCCCATAGGAATAGGAAGAGTCACATTGGAAATGTGAAATGAACAACCATTTTGGATTTTATATTGTATTGTTTGCTCTCATTCAAACTTAAATCATGAAATATAATCTCATGTGCATTCTGTCAATATTATTTTCAACCTATCATTGGTATCAGAGCCTAGAATTTTTGTATACTTTCATTATTATCTCCTTATTCCTAGCCATATGACCTACATGAAATCAATCTCTTCTAATGATTTTTTATTTACTAATATTGGCAGTGTATAAGATATTTTGGGATGTGTTATGGTTGAAGGAAGTATGTTTAGACATATGTAACACTTGTTTGGTAGTGAATCATTATCTTGAGGAGATGTAAAGACCTTAGAAGAAGGTGTTTCATATTTAAATAAAAAAAATTCCTATTTAAATATGTTGGAATGTTTCTTTTTTATAATTTTGTCTTATTTGAAAGTGGTAGACTATGTATGACTATATTTTGAAGAAGAGTTGGTTGGTTTCCTATCACTATCTATGTGATGCATAGAATCTAATAGAGCGTAACAACCTCGTCCTTAGTTGGTGTTAAGCTTCAACCATGTGTGCTATAAACTTAAGGAGCACATGGTAGTTCTATTCACTTTTGTATGGCATATGGGTGAGTAGCATTGATCAGTCTATCAACAAAACTTCATCAAGCCATACATTATCATGGTAAATTCTTTTGACTTGGTGATTCCTTTATTTCCTTTATTGTGTTGTATATTCTTTTACCAGTGTATACACTTACAAGGTGGACATTTAGATTTTCCATGTGGAAGTCTTCAATTTATTAGAGGTATTCCACCATACACCTTGGAGGAGACCATACATTCTTATTCTGGAACATTGGAATTTTCCACATAAAATAAATTCAGAGGAATAATGTATAGATTTTAAGCTTTTTCATTTAAAAAGTAATTTTCAAATTATCTTCTAAATGATATTTTCAAATTTTGAAATCATTTAAATTTGGAGTAATTTTTTCATTTAAAATTACCTTGAGCAAGTTAATCTAAGTAAATTTAGAAAACAACAACCAAATTTTACAAATTTAAGAAGAAATAAGGAGAGCTAACATTTTACCCATTCATCACTATTAATAGGTGTAAATCTGAAAATCAAGAAAAATTGAGTATATTGATGTATGAGGTTTTCTTTTTAATCCAGTGCTAATGATAGGGCAAATCATTTTCACGTTTCACCTAGGTACCATGCACCACTTTGATCTCACATACCTTAAGACCTCTTTCACGTAATATCAAGTATATAGAAAGGGATAACTTATTCCATATACCAACATGTATATAGGAAGGGCAAGCATATAGAGAAGTTTGGTATATTGGTATGGTGGTATATAGAAAAGGGGACCATTTTGAGTGATAAGGAACCAATTAGGGTTAAAACTCTAAACCATGCATTCTATGCACCAAATTTGGGATTAAAACAAAATTTTATCAAAAAGATAATGGAAATCCAAAGATAATGACACCAATAGGAAGGGATAGAAAAGGCAAATTAGTATGCAAAGCTCATGTTTACCATCATTTTTACCTTCTCATAACTCTGATCCAAGATTTGTATGCTTGAACTTGATTTTTGGATTGCTTGGAGATGCTTGATAATGGCTTGGATAGGCTTGAAAAATGGCTTGTTTATGTTATTCCTTCATACATTCATTCACTTATTCATTAAAATTCTCATTAGCTTGATCAAGGGAGGGTGTGTTGGTTTTATAGATTCATGGAGGGGGATCCTATGGTCCAAATTTAAACTTGGGCCATCAAGATCTAGGGTGGAGGATTTTCCATGGAATTTTTAATTCCATGGAATCCTCTAGAATAGAGGATTCTAGAGAAATAAGGTTAGAAGTAAGAGATTTCTAGAATTCTCTAATTCTAGAATTCTCTTCATAGGGTTTTAGGTGCTTAGGAAAGGATAGTGTAGGGTGGTGGGTGGGTAGTTGGGATTTTCTTGAATTTTAAATTGTCAAGTGGGATTAAGGGTAGGTTTAGTGGGTAATAAGCCTTATTTAGGGCTTAATGATAGGATTAATATTCTTAATAATGTAGGAATACCTAGGGGATAGGTTAGTAGGTGGTTAGGTGGGGTTATGGGAATTAAAAATTCTCATATAATAGATAATTAGGATTGGCTTAGGATTAATTGGTTTTGGGCTAGGATAAATGTTAAATGGGATATGGGGATGATTATATAAATTAGGCCAAGGGTTTTTATGTCTAGGACATAGGATAATTAGGTCAAATTAGCAGGAATTAGATAATTAGTGGAGTGAGCACATTTTAGTGCATACACATTTAATCAAATATATCATTGGCACAACATTGATCAACAAAGATGCTTGGTTAGAATGGTCTCAAAAAGTGGATAACAAACTCATATTCAATAATCTTGGGTTCGATATTTATGATGGCGAGAAATAAGCAGTTGAGCCAACATGGAATATAAAGGATATTTAGGCATAGAAGTAGAAAAACCAAAAACTATTGGCCTTGATGAGGGATTTAGTTGACAAAGATGTGTTTCATCATATTCAAGGGTGCAATACTCCATGAAAAGTATATAAAAAATTAAAGGAACTATATGATTCCTACTCATAGTTTGAATTCATCCAGTTGAAAGATGGTGATGTGATGAGATTGGCTTCAGAGATACACACTATTAAACATGATGTAGAAGCAATGGGTGTCAAAATAAATATCTATATGACCTCATTCATAAGATGACTTCTTCCTAACTATTCAACCTACTTGGCGTCTCTACAAGTAAACAATCAGTTGAAGACTCTCACATTTGATCAATTGATTGAAAAGATGGCAAAAAGAAAACATGCATTTGGAAGAAAAATTGAGTACACAACAGGAGAAAGTGTGTGATATGTCAAATAAAATTCTTCCAAAACATCCAACAAAGCCACATCTTTCAAAAATGAAGGCAATAATAAGTACAAGAAGAAGTACAAAGGAAAAGGTGGTAAATATGAAAATCAAAGTGGTAAAAAATAGAATGATAAACAAAACCTCTACTATGAATGGTGTGACAGAAAAGGAATTCATGAGACTCATGAATACAGAAATTCATGGGAGAAAATTGAAGCAACTGTAAGAAGAAAGAGGAAAAATAAAATAAAATAAAGGAGTCAAACTCTACCCAATTCACCAATGAATGTGTGTTTTCTAGTACAAATGATGAAACAAACAATGTCTTGGTCAGTTCTTCATGGTTTGATGATTAGGTTCGTGATACAAGTGTCATTTTACATATGAATTTCCAAAAATACTTATTTTAGGAGTTTAGTGAATAAGTTTATTGTGAGGTATACCTTGCAGATAGATCAAGTCTACAACCACAAGGAAAAGGTACAATATGACTCAAGTGTCTAGGGCTTTCAGATTTCAAACTCTAAAATGTTCCCTACCTTCCTCAATTGAAACTAAAATATTTATCCCTTGTGCTTATAAGGAAACAAGGCTATTTCATTCTATTGGATAATGGTGATGTCACTATTAGGAGAAAAAGTGATAATGCAGTCATCTTGACTAGATATGAGGAAGGAAAACTACTCAAACTCAAGGGTGAGCCATCAAATTCAAGGAATTATGCTCATCTCATGGAAGATGAAATGTATCCAAACATGTTGTGGCATGTTATATTTGGGCACATTCACTATAATAGAATTCATGTGTTACAAAATAATGGTGTTTTTAGCATGCCTACATTGCCCATAAAATCAAATGAAAAGTGTGAAACATGCATCTTGACCAAACATGAAAGACAACCATTTCTAAAGTCACAATGGAAAGATGATATAAAATTACAATTGGTTCACTTAGACTTGTTTTCTCTTCCAATCCTCTCTGATGGTGTTCATAAGTACTTCATATTGTTCATTGATCGTTATAGTAGGATGACTTGGATATACTCTCTAAATAAAAAATCAGAAGCCTTTGAGACTTTCCAAAAGTTTCAAACCATGATTGAAAATTAAACTCAAGCCCACATCAAGACACTCAAGATCGACAATATTGGTGAATACACTTCAAAGGATTTTGAATCCTATCTTTAATAAAATGGGATCAAACACCATCTCATAGTTTCTTACACTTTGCAATAAAATGGAATTGTAGAAAGGATGAACAAAAGTGTGTTGAATATAGTTTGTGTTATGTTGTACTACAGAGGGGAAAATCTACATTTATGGGTTGAAACAGCTAAAACAATAGTATACCTCTACAACATATCACCATCAACCACTCTTGAATTGAAGACTTTGTATGATATTTGGGTGGTTATCTTCCTTTAGTGTGACACCTTTAGATTTTTGGATCCACTTGTTATGTATTAATTTAAAATGAGACAAGAAATAAGTTGGACCATAGGAGTAAAAAATGCATCCACTTGGGATATTATGAATCCTCCAAGTCATATAGGCTATATGATAAGAAATAGAAACATTTCTTGTCATAAGATAAGTTATCTTTTGTGAGACTACAAAGGATAAAGATCATATTGATCTAAAAATGAGTTGACTTGACAAGTATGCAAAGTTTGATGTCTACAAAGAGAGTGATTTGGGTGTTTCAAATAATTAGTGGGTTTATAGTAGGTGTTTATTTTGAAATTTCAACATCAATTTCATCATCCATTATCACACCACCTTATTTTTATGCTATTTCCATAGCCTCTTATTAATAGTCAATATCTCTCATCAATCCTACTAAATCTACAAGTCTTGGTGCTCCAGTTGATCATGGAATTCTCGCATTCAAACCATAAATTTTTCCATTTCCTTAGAAATCAAAAATCTTATACACCTCCTAACCAAAAATATCACTAGAAGATGTTCGTAACTACTTTCTACCCATAGTCTCAAATGAAAAAAAGTAACAGTAACATGCAAGGACTAAAAATTTGCTTTTATACTAAATGATGTAGTCACTATTAGGGGTGTCAATTAAGAGATGCCTTATACTAGGAAACCATCATAATACATAATGGAATATGAAAATAAATACAACAAAACTCAAACATTTTATTATATTCCAATTTTAGGACATTATAAGGTATATACACAATGACAACAATATAATGATACAAAATATCAAATGTGATGCATTTACAATCATTAGATCCTCAACTCTTTATTTGTTGACTCACAATATTTGCAAGTACATATTATTATTCATCCATGTAAAATTTATATGATCTATGATCCACTAATATCTCTCCTATAATCTAGTATGAGTGTAGGGGCATGATTATATAGGTGTAAGATTAATCTACTTACATTAAGTGATTATAAACCCACTAATAACATTAAATGCTTAACGCATTACCTTTGATAGTACATCACAATAGATAATATTACATACTAACACAACTTGACACATTATAACACATCAAAGTTAACATGTTATCCCATCTATCTATTTCTAATACTACTTATCCAAAAATAAATGGTTAAATAGATGAGTATTAAAAACCATCCGCTAGATCACCATGACTATTAAATGGATCCAAAATCTATATGATTCAACTATAAGAATCTCAAATAAAAATGTCATGTTATAAAAAACCTCGTATGTATATTTATTCATATTATGCATTACTAAAAGGTTACAAAATGGCTCTGGAATGTGTCAATGTTATACCAATTCTATAAGCTATGAATTAAGTGTAGTGATGTTAGACTAGTTCATGATGTCAATCCCATGCTCCAACTATACCACAAGTTATCACAATACATGTGTGGTGAAAATACAACTTCTCTAAGTACTTTTGTAGCACTCTAAATCTTTTTATTCTATGATAGATAACTATAATATGTGGTGACTCTAGTAATCCTCTGATGCACCTGAAAATACCACATACCTTTTGAAATGTCTCATAAGTCTTTGCACTGCCATATTTGATCAAAATACCTAACAAAGCCTCTTGTGCAAAGCTTCAAAATCTTATTAAAATTATGATAAAAAAATTCACATATCAATAGACTTGCATAAAACTTGAAAAAAAAGACTTATACATAATTAGAAACTTTTGAAAATTTTGGCTTAGCTAGTTTTCCTAATCTAACATAATTTTGGTTTATGTAGGATTACATGTGAATCCCAAAGCTCCTGCATCATTTTTGCACATTTTTATTAAATTTTTTGAGGATTCAAGCTAATAGGATAAAGTAGATATGGAGCTAAAGTGCTCTAATCTCTTAAGATTATGAAGGCCTGCCTTATGTCGTTTAGTGCTCTTTACTTTTCCCTATGTGGCATGATTATGGAATCATATATAATAAGTGGATTGAACATGTGTACTTCATGTAGGATGTCATCCTTGAATGGCCCAAGAAATAGGTCATTAAATTTCTCATCCATGATCATCTCCACCCATAAATATAGATTATGGAATTGCTTAATATAATCCTTGACCATTCATATTTTTCGTAGTTTTGATAACTAGTTGAAATAATTATTTATCACACTATTGAGATACTGTGTTTGAAATTCCCTCATAGAAATTGACTAGGTGAATTTAATATCATTCTTGTTCTTTTGACCACACAACCATTGATACCAAATGAATTACTCTAGTTTCAAATATAAGAATGCCATGTGACCTTCTAACCACATGGAATATGATGGATATAAAAAATATTCTCCATTATGTTGATCTAGGTGACCAAGTATTTCCCATCAAACTTATGCATGTGCATATATGGAAGAATATTTGGAGGACACTGGTTATCACCAATTTAGGGTGAGGGATGTGCTATATTTATATTTATAATGTGCTAACCAAAAGACCCACCCTAGTTGGATTATGCTTTGGTGAATTGTGGCTAGTTTTGTAAATTATGTACTCTACCTGAGCTAATCAAGTCACTTATTATTTTTTTCTAAATATCCTTTATTGGTCATTTTATCCTATATGTTATTCACATTATGATCAATATAGGTCACTTTATGATCTATCACAAAAAACCATAAAATAAAATATCCTATAATTACCATCGCTAACTCCATCTCTTTTTTGTTATAAATTTTAGGGTTTACAATTTAGGGTTCATAATTGAAGGTTTAGAGTTTAGGGTCTAAGGTTATCAAGGAAATATATTATTCCATTCATCTCGTTGAGATGAATCAAATGAATAATATATTGTGCAATGATACAAAATACTTGAAAAATCCAAAAAAACACATAATTAGGTTATACATAAATATACGTTGTTGTGATTGTCTCATTGAGAAGATTTTAATGACTACCATATTGCTTTTTTTTTTTGAAAAAATTCCATGTGTTTTTTGGTAAAAAAAATATAAAGTAAAATTGTGCAAATGAAAATTTTAATTTCCTTCCAGATCAAAAATTATGTTTTTTTAATCCTTCAAAAACACTAAATAGATACTGATCTAGATCCCAAAAAATGCAAGAATTTTTTTCCCATATTGAAGCTTTGATACCACTTTTAATGAAATTACTTAAAGCAATAAATCAAAATCATCACGATGGATTTCAATATAAATATCAAGAATAAAATTTAAAAAATTCACAATAATAAGGGCATAATAGATTAGATCCACATAAGATGATTGCAAGCAAAGCATAATACTGAAAATATATGTTTGAATAAATTTGAGGGGGAAACCTAAAAAACCTTGTAAAAAAACTAAAATTCATAATATGATCCTCCAATACTAACCACTACCTCCTATATACAGCCTACTTAGGCTTTGGAGACTTTGTAGGCCCACACTACTACCAATATGAAGATATAGAAAGTATCATATGAATAAGTAAAAGGTTGGAGACTTTGTAGGCCCACACTACTACCAATATGAAGATATAGAAAGTATCATATGAATAAGTAAAAGGTTATGTTACCACAAGTTAATTGTACATATGCTAATATATGCTAATAGTTGAGGATGTAACACAACTAATTTTGGTACATATCTTGTAATTGCAACTTTGCTATTGTGTTTTCAAACATATGAATCATTGGTTCAAATTAGGTTATTAATGGTGATTTTTATTGTGTTGAGCCTTGAAAATATTTATTTTACCACTATTCATCTCTAAACACTTTTAAATATGTCATTTTTTTTCCTCATGATACTTCTAATTACTCCTACAAATGTTTGGATCTCAATTTTATAGAATTTTTATCACCTTGTCTAGTATCACAATACTCTTATATTAGTTTGAACACTATTATAATATTATGATAGTGTTCATGTTGGTCATGGGTCTCTTTTTCTTCTTCCCTTATGTTCATCATGTTTTTTATGCTTTATTTATTGGCTTTATTCCTTCTACAAGGTTGGTTTGCATGCTAGTAAGATCTTAATTTGAATTTGATAAGTCTATATATACATAATCACCCTAATAAATTTATAAAAAAAATACATAATAAAATTACAACACATGCTTACAAAATTACAAGGATAATCATGGAGGCATGTTTAGGAGTGTAATAGTAATAGTCGCTTTGAATATGCATGGAAGCTAAAGAAGAACTACTATGATCATGTTTTGAATAAGAATAGAGCAATAGACTATGGGACATGTAATTAGTGGGGAAATCAAGATGACTATGTATGGAAGCCATAAAATAATTACTATGATCATGCATGGAATTAGAGTAACTTAGTGGAATATGGAACATGAAATTAGAATAGTGCAGCATAATATGAAATATGGAATCAAAGGAATAATTATTATGCATGTACACCAAGGAGGTATAGTTATGATCATGAATAGAATCAAAGTAGCACAAAGGAATTGGAAATAAGGTTCGATGGCTATCATCTACCAAGATCACATATGGGTGGTTGGATGATCAAGCATGGATACAAGTGTGCAATGATTTGAATCACACTCATTATTTAGTCTCTTCTAATGTTTCGATAATGGAACATTTCAAGGAGGGAAGGAATGCTATGTACCTAGGGATATGATATATTATTGCATATGGGTTGATGGATATGCCAACATGTATCACACATCCCACATAGTTAGTTATATAGTTGTAATATATTAGGATAAATTATTAACTTATAGAATTAGTACATTGGATAATGGTCGATCTTCATTGGGATTAAGAGGTTACCCATTCATTGTTAATTATATAGAGGTCTATATAAAGGAGATGAATATGATTTTAAAGGATATCAATCAAGTAAGTTTTGAGTCTTTTATTTGGTTTAAGTATATTGGAGGTTGTCCATTTGAAGTGGCATTGTGGAGTTATTCCTTCCTAAAAGAGTATTATATGGTGTTTCCCTAATGTAAGGGTAATTATTCTATTTCTGCATATATTAAATATTTGAGCATCTTGGACCACCTATATATATTATGTTGTATTGATCTACATTATATTCTGCATAATTCAAATATTATAAGTGTGGATCATATCACATTGACTCTCAAATATTTGGAGATGGAGCATAAAGATGCATCATGCATTTGAGTTGGATTGAAAGGAACACAACCTTCTTAGGGATGCATGGAACTTGAAAATTCATGCATGATTCTCAAGTGACATGTATCACTTTGGAAAACCTATAAATATGTGTGTTGGGTAAGGCATAAGAATGAATGAAGGGTTGGATCAATCAATGTATAAAAGATAATTGAGTTCATCTTCTACATCCACAAACCCAATAGAGAGTGGGAGAGTGAGGTAAGGAGGTATGAGTAGACTCCACTGTAATATTTAAGATAAGATCACATTTTTAACTTATGTTAGAGTGCAACATGTAGCTCGCATGAGAGGAAACTATTTTAATTAAGTTTATTATAATAATTATATTGAAGTCTTGTGTACTTCAAATTTATGTGTTTGTGTGATTATTTATCTGTAAGATTAGGGTGTTCCCTCATTGAATCCCTATCCCATAATTTCTACACCAACTAGTATCAAAACAAGGTTAGTTTTCTTATGGATAGTGTAGAGAGGCTGGACACATAAAATTGTGATCTATGATATTATAGAAATAGGGTTTGAGTGACCAGATAGTAAATATGCCTCCAATAATAGTGGTTGGTAGAGGTGGATTCATTGTATTAAATATGGTTGGAAGACTGGATAAAATCTTAGACATGTTAAGGGTTGGGCAAGCCAGATTGGATGTTGTACAAGAAGATAGAAGAAGGGGTTTTGCCCTAAGAGATGACCAGAGTGATGTTTAAGGAGAACATCCAAGAGATAAATGTAAAGAAGAAGATAAAGATGAATAACTACATGTGAATTTAATAGAGGGTAGATTCCTTAGATCTATATCAAGGATTGGTAGAGGAAGGAAGGTAGATGTGCCATGTTTTTTAGGAACCTTAAACCCTAAAGAACTTATAGATTATCTCACAAACATATTAATATTTTGAGTTTGATGATATAAGAGACCAAAAGATATTGAAGGTTGCATGTACCAATCTAAAGGGTCATGTAACTTTTTGGTGGAAGTTAAAATGAAAATAGGTAATACGGGCTCCCTATGGGAATATCGGTTTGTCGAGCCTATCTATATAAGGTCCTCAAATAGAGATAACATGACTAGACAACTATAGAGATAGAGAAGTGATGATGAAGAAGAGGGGTGGATTAATGGATGTTGTCCATAAATATATCTATGTTGGATATGGTGTGATTGTCTTATATCTTTATGGTCTTTATGCTCTATGGCTTACTAGGAAATAAGAAGAGGGAAGGACAAAACCTCTAAATGGGACAAAATTATCACCAATATGAATGGTAATTACTACCTAAGATTACCAACTAGAGTTAAATAAGTTTCAAAACTTGATTTAGATACATCTTAGTGTAAAGGACTATACCCATAAATTTTATAAATCACCGTCAAATTTGGGCATGGTGAAATGGATCAAGAAAAAGTGGAGAGATATTTGAATGTAATGAGGACTAGTATCCAAGAAGATCTAAGCATGGTGAGAATCCAAATTATCGAAGAAGGATATTAGTTTTCATTTATTTTATAAGATAAGTTATCACATAGACAAGAGAGTGTCACATGATGAAGAGGAAGATTTGTGCATGGATGAGGATGAAGTGGCACTGGAAGAAACTAGTAGAGTAACAAATAAGGTAACATTTTGCATAGTTAAAAAACATGTGCATGAGCATATAAATGTGCATGAAATTATTAAGGTCATGTGCATGGAGGAACATCTTACCTTTCCCACGTTCATTGAATATTTGATCGAGGAATGGGAAAAGGATTCCCTAAAACATGTTTTAGATTTGGATAGCTTCATCAAATATTTAATGAGCTCCATTAGGCGTAGAGTGAAAATAGTAGTATGATTGATGCCAAAGCATATGGCATGCACGAAGATGAGGATCATTTGGGTCTTTAGAGAATTCCAAGAAGCTAGAGTACAAATAAACTCTCATAATGAAGAAGGTATTGTTGAAACTAGCAAGGAAGGATAGTGAACCAACATAGAGAAGTAATACCTTTCAAACAATTTTCAAGTTGGAAAGTAAGTGCTGCAAGGTGATTGTAGACAATGGTATCATTAATAATCTTATCTCTATGAGATGGTTTATAAATTTGGGTTAAAGAAGGTAGTTTACCCTAACCCCTACATAGTATCATGGTTATATAAATTTCATCAGATCTTAGTTAATGAGCAGTGCCTTTTGAAATTTTAGATAGGTGCATATAGATATGAGTTTTGGCGTGATATCATGATAATGGATGTATGTCATGTGATTTTAATAAGACATTGTCAATTTAACATGAAGGTTATGAATGAAGCTAGAGCAAATACATATTACCTAGATAAGGAAGGTAAGAAGTTTACATTAAATATGCTAGAGGATAAAGGAGAAGATGTGTGCAGAAATGTTTTCACATGTGTATTGATGGTTTTGGGAAAGGAATTCCTAAAGGAAGTAGAGAAGGAATCATGATATGTTATCATACGAAATCCTACCTAGGAGCCTATGAAAAATCATTTCCACATAAAGCAAAAGAGTTGTTGAGTTTTAAGAGATTATCTCAAGTCATCTACCAAATGGGTTACCACTCATGCAAAGTATCATTCATCACATGGATCTGATACCTAGATCACATTTACCCAAAAAAATGGCATATTGATTCACACCGTAGGAGAATGATAATGTGCAAAGGTAGGTATAAGAGTCATTGGATTAGGGGTTGATCAGAGAAATTTTAAGCATGTGTGTGGTACCAACAGTATTGGCACCAAATAAGTGAGGTGAATGGAAAATGTCCACAAATTCAAGTTCCATCAACAAGATCACTATATATTATATATTTTCATTTTCGTGCATAGGTGATTTGATGGATTTCATAAGAGGATTGCAATACTTCACAAAATTAGAATTAAAGAGTGGTTATCACAAAATCCACATCAGAGAATGTAAAACTACATTAAATATGTAAGGGGGACTACATAAATGGTTGTTCACACCATTTGGGCTAAAAATTACAATGAATACATTCATTAGACTCATGAATGAAGTCTTAAATCCTTTTCTAGGTAATTTGTTCATAGTGTACCTAGATGACATTATGATTTTTTGTAGGATGATGTGAGAGCACTTAATGCATCTAAGAAGAGTATTGTAGCGACTATAAGAATAAAATTTGCTAGTAAATGTGAAGAAGTGTGGATTCATGATGAAAGAGTTGGTATACTTAGGTTTTTTAATTTCCAAAAAAGTTTGAAGATGGACCTGGAAAAGGTGTATGTCATCATAAAGTGGCTGACACCTAGGAGCACATTTTAAGCATGAAGCTTTCACGGCTTGGTGATTTTCTATATAAATTTCATTATAAAATTCAATGGGATGTGTTCAAAAATCACCAAGGTAATGAGGGGTGATAGAAAAGAGATTGTATGGATATCTTAAGCAAAAAAAGTTTCCAATTTTTCAAAAAGAGATTGACTGAACAAGTGTTAGTGTTCCCTAATTTAGAAATGTATTTCACTTTGATTGTGATGCTAGTGGCATATATTTTGGAGTGGTTTTGAGTCAAGAAGGTAGGATTATAGCTTAATTCAATGAGAATTTGAATGAGATAAAGAGAAAGTATTTAATTTATGAATATGATTTATATATCATAGTGCAATCACTCAAGAAGTGAAGACATTATCTATTGTTGAAGGAGTTTAAGTTTTACACATAACATAAAGTTTTGTAATTTATAAATAACCAAGGAAAATTTAATTGGATACATATGAAGTGAGTTTATTTTTTTCAAAGTTACTCATTTGTGTTGAAACAAAAAAGTCTAAGTTGATAGGGTAGCATATGCATTGAGTAGAGGAAGTCTCTTGTTGAATGAAATGCAAGTATAATTCATAAGAATTGATTATATCAAGTAATTGTATGTGGAAGATAAAAAAAATTATATAAATACCTGAAGACCATGTGTATAACCATTAAGTGTACACAAAACACCCATGTTTGGATTGTTTCATACTGAAAGGATTGCTAGCCATAAGAATGCAATTATGCATACCCAGAGGGTCAATGAGTGATAATTTCATCAAAGAGAAGCATATTGGAGTATTAGCAAGTTAGTTTTCAAATGAAAATACATGCTTAGTTAGTTGAGATTTACTTTCATCCTAAGATGAGAATGGATGTGTGAAAAATTGTACAGGAGTGTAGATTATGCCTATTGCCAAAAGGAAAGAGACGTAATGCAGGGTTGTGTAATTTATTTCCTATTCCAAAGAAACCATGGGATGATATCAACATGGATTTTGTGCTTGGATTACACTAAACACATAGGGGGAATGATTATTTTATTGATTGTTGATATATTTGTGAAGGTCTTGTATTTTTTGCATGCAAAAAGATAAGTGATGTCATGAACATTGATAATTTGTTCTTTAGAGAGGTAGTAAGGTTGCATGGTTTGTCACATATCATAGTGTCAGACAAAGATACAATTTTTTTAGGTAATTTTTGGAGGATCTTATGGAATAAGCTAGGTACAAAGCTAATTTTTAGTTCAGCATACCATCTGTAAATAGATGGACAAACTGAAGTTGTAAACAAAACCCTTAGAAATTTATAGAGATGTTTGGTTGGGAATAAACCAAACTATTTGGATTTGAGTTTATCAAAAGTAGAATTTTCTTATAAAAAATTAGTGAATGGGAGCACTAGGAAAATTATATTCCATATTGTCTATGGAATATAATCGAGAGGAGTTACAGAGTTAAGATAAGTCAGATAAATGCATGGAAGAAGCACACAAAAATAAGAATATGTAGAGTATATGCATGAAATACATCAGGAGGTAAAAGATAAGTTTCCACCAAGTGGTCAATAGTATAAATGGCACGTAGATATGAAGCACGAAAGTAAGGAATTCAAAGTCAGAGAACAAGTGTTAGCATATTTTTGCAAGGAGAGGTCCCTATGCAGAACGTGAAAAATATAAGACCATGCAGGATATTGAGAAACTTCTTTGTAAATGAATACGAGATCAATTTTTTGGAAGAGATGGATATATATCCTATATTCAAACTTTTAGATTTTTACAAGCTCCATGAAGAACATAATGATTTGGAAGAAGAATCAAGATCTCAAAAACTTTATTGGAGAGAACATATACCAAAGAAAAATTGAAAAATAGATGCCATTTTGGACTCTAAGATTTTCAATATAGCATGTGGGAGAGTAAAAGTAGTACTTCGTCAAATGGATGAATCATGCAATATAGGAATACTTGGTTGGATCTTGTGAAGATTGATCATTGTGGCCATACTCTAAAGGATTTCAATGTGATGTGATTCCCAAGGGCTCACATTCTTTCAATTGCTCCAGGTGTCTAATGCAGAAGTAGTGTTGGCTCAAGGTAACCCTACATCACCAATATATATATATATATATATATATATATATATATATATATATATATTCAATAATTTTTGAAATGGTGCGCACAACACATGGGTTGTGCAAGTTGTCTGGGTGGAGGACTTTCAAGTAACACTATATATATATATATATATATATATATATATATATATATATATATATATATATATATATATATATTCAATAAAGTCCTGAAATGGCGCGCACAACACATGGGTTGTGCAAGTTGTCTAGGTGGAGGACTTTCAAGTAACACTAGTGGAGGCAACAAATAAACTCTTTGGTTGCTCAGTTTATGTACTTATTGATACATGATCATCTTAATGTTTTATACCTCTTTATATTATTAATAAACTAAATAATAAATCTAGTTTTATGTCAAGTTATTGGTCAGTACAATATGGAAATAGAGCATGAAAAAATTGGAGCAGTGTCTATTTGAAGTTGAATTAGAAATGTTAGGTTTCACTAATGTAGTAAATTTGTATGTGGCACCCTAAGGATCATATGATGTTATCCTTGGGGTAAATTGGTATATAAATGTCAATCTAAAGATGATTTTTTTGCCAAAACTATTTCATGTATGGATGATAAAGGCTACTCTATAGTAGTGCAAGGTGTTAAGAGAGACATTATCCTAAGGCAAATATTCGCAATGTAGTTGAAAAGGGCCAAAAGGAAAGGGTGCATCATGTTTGCAGTGCACATTGATGAAGTAGAAGAAGAAAAGGAACCTATAATAGAGGATTGTCCCTTCATAATTTTAGTGATATTTTTCTTAATGAATTACAAGGACTACCCCCAAAAGAAAATTTGATTTCTATATTGACTTCATATCTGGTTCTAAGCCAAATTCAAAATCCCCTTATTGAATGACAACAATTAATATGCTTGAATTGAAGGCACAATTATATGAATTTTTAGCTAAGGGTCTTATCCATCCGTATGTATCTCCTTGGGGTGCACTAGTGGTTTTTTTTTTAAATAAGGATGTCACCTTAGGTTATGCATTGATTACAGGATACTTAATAAAGTAATAGTCAAAAACAAATATCCATTGCCACACATCAATGATCTTTTTGATCAAGCATTTTCTAAAATTGATTTAAGGTCAAGTTATCACCAGTTGAGAATCCAAGAGGGAGACGTTCCAAAAATTGCTTTCATAACTCGTGATGGCCATTACAAGTTTATATTCCTACCCTTTGGACTCACTAATGCTCCAACATCATTCATGAACCTAATGAATAGTGTATTCAAGGATTACTTGGATAAATTTGTTTTAGTATTTCTAAATGACATTTTGATATATTCAAAATATAAAGAAGAACATGTCCAACATTTAAGGCAACATTTGAGACAATATAAATTGTATGGAAAATTGTCCAAATGCAATTTATTCTAGAAAAGAGTACATTATCTAGAACATATCATTTTAGTTGAAAGAATTTTATTTGATCCTAAAAAGATACAAGTTATCATTGATTGGTCATCACCTATAAATGTCCACAAACTCTGTAGCTTCATGGGCCTAGCTAGATATTACAAAATAATTGTTGAGGGGTTTTTGAAGATAGGAAACCTAATCACTTCTTTACAAAATAAAAACCAAAAATTCATTAGGACAAAGAAGTGCGAACAACCTTTTCAACTCTTGAAATAAATGCTAACATTTGCACCCGTATTGAAGGTTCTAAACTTGAATGGTAATTTTATAGATATTACAAATGCATCTAAGAAAGGATTTGTGGTTGTATTGATGCAGGATGGCCATGTAGTGACCTATGAATCCAAAAAATTAAAATAGTATGAACTAAATCATAAGGCCCACGACCTTAAACTTACATGACTATTCATGCATTGCTCATGTGGTAACATTTCCTGTTAGGAAAGCCTTTTGATCTTAGGATTGATCACTTGGGATTGAAAGACATATTTACTCAGCCCAAAATTAACGTACAACAAAGGCATTGGTTGGAATTATTAAGTGAATATGACTTCGAGAGTTGCATACATACTTAGTCGAAGAAGATATATAGCTATCATGGTGACAATGAGAACTAATTTTCACTAACATATTTGAAGTCAGCTATCATTAGAAATGTTTTACAACCAAACCAGTACTGCTCTAGAGACTCGTTATCAAGATCATGGATATAAGGGTTTTCATATCGAAGGAGGGGGACTCAGATTCAAAGGAAAAATTCATGTATCAGACCTTGGTGGTTTATGGACCACAATATTGGAGGCACATGTTACTCCTTACTCAAGTTACCCAAGGGTGATTAAGATGACGAAAGATATCAAACAACTATACTTTTGGACAGGGATCAAGAGGAATGTTACTAGTTTTCTGACGAGATGTTTGAAGAGACAACGTGTCAAGGTTGGGTACATTATCCAATAAGATTGTTATACCCCCATGAGCCTCTAGAATGTAAATTGAAAGTAATTAGCATGCATTTTTTTCAAATACTTCCTTTTCTAATAACAAGCATGATGTAATCTTGTTGTAGTAGACAAGCTCACCAAGGTTGTTGGGGTTAGTTTTCACATTGAGTGAATTTTGGTATTTACAAGATGGTAAATAGTAATTAGTTGTTATAATCATATGGTTAATACGGTAATATTGCATTAGTTAGACTATTGTATTGTTGAGATATATTGTTATTTGTTATAACAATATATTGTAATAGATTTGCTTAATTAGTGGGATTTAGGTGTGAGAGAATAACGGAGTTATTATAGGAAACATTACTCATATATATATGTATAATGTTCTGAAATGTATTGTTCAAATTAATCAATGATAAGGCAGAATATATTATGTGATTAAAATTTCTCTCTGTATGTTGGGCTCTCTTTTTATCAGTGCCTGAATTAATTATTGTGTTTGGCTCTGCTCCAGTTCCTATAATTGGTATCAGAGCTATTTATGATCTTGTCCCAGTGAACAATGAGATTCCTAAGAGGGTCTTGAGTTGTTCTCTTTAAGATAGATTCCTTTTTCATAAGAGTCCTGCCAAGCATTCGTGCATCCGTATTGCGAGTAATTACAGCTACGTGTTATTCATATTAGGAGTCTCATTGATACCATTTTTTGATATGTGATCTCCTGCTAATATAGCATACATCGTGTCTTGTAGAAACTACTCAACATCTGTTTGATCAAATACTTTGCAGTTGGAGCGAACTACGTGATTTTGGTTTGGTTGGAAGAAAGTTGTGCTCCACAGTAACACTAAGCTTGACCTTGTCTGCATTGTGCCAGAATTCAGGTTTGGATCGATACCTATGCTCGTAGCTTCCAAATTCTACCAGCCTCATGATTCAGATTCTATTCAAGACACCAGTCATCATTCAAAGACCACTCATGCTCTAATCATGATTGTATGCAGATTTCCAAGTGTCGAAATGTCTTCATGGTGTTGAGTACACCCTGTTAGTTTGTTTGTTGTATTCCGCTAGTATCTGGCCTATTCCTTGCATTGGACTATGCATTTGACATGAAAATCGACCATTCAAGTCAAATAATCCATGTAGACATGTGCGCAGATTTTATCCAATATGATCTTTTATGCATACTGGTTCGTGATCCATTCTACTCATTTCCTGATGTGTCACGACATCCCTGTGCACCACGTCGATAGCCATTCAAAGTTGCATGTTCCATCAACGTGCCAGATCGAATGACAAGTTGTTAACTCCATTGTCGAGTTAATGCTACTGGGTATTGAGGTTAATGCATTGAATAGTTTGTCTAATTATAGTATTTTAATCTTTTGTGATGTCTAATAACAAGTTTTGAGTTTTATTAACATTAGTGAGTTTTTGTATTTTAGAGTTTGATGTTATGAGTATAAGTAGTCATGGTGTAGAGTCTTTTTTATTTACTATTTGAGTCAAGATGGTGTCTTCAATAGTATTCTAGTCGACTCAAATAAATCTTGTCAAATATGTTTATATTATAGTTTTATTAAGTTATGTGTCATTTTTTTTTTTGTCAATTTGTGAGAAGTGTCAAAATTGAGAATCAAAATTTTTTTCAAGTCATTATGGTCAAAGCCATTTTCGATAATATTTTTGAGTCTTTAATTATTTTTAGAGGTATTTTGAGTCGTTTTAATATTAAGACTAAGTTCAAAGTTGTCGCATCAATAATAGAGTCAAAAATTGTAAAAAAAAATGCCTTACAGATGTATTTTCGCTTGTACGTGACGTTTGCATTGTAGGTGGGATTTCCTTCAGAAAAATCATGTACCTGAGCTACATCGACATATCAGCGACGTGAGCAGTGAACTGGAAGATGGAGGATATACGGAGGAAGGAGGTCTTTGAGTGACCTCTCATAAGTCGCCAACAACGGGGTTGAATCAATGTTTTGATGACTTTGTGTGGTGTGTATTTCATTTCAGCGTGGTATGGATTTCAGTTATTTTAGTGTGGTAGTTACATTTATTTTTCGGCGTGTGTGAAAAAATAAATAATTGTACATATTCACTTATGAATAATATTCCCATGTAACCATTTTGTATATTTACGTTGGAAAATATTGATTTAAAAAACATTATAGCAATCATGATGAAAGGTTAGTGGTAAACCTGTGAAAACCATTCTGTAAGGTTAACGGTGAACCTAAGAAAACCCTTATGTAAGGTTAGTGGTGACCCTGTGAAAACCATTTTGTAAGGTTATTGGTGAACCTATGAAAACCATTTTTTGGAAGGCTATTGGTGAACCTGGAAAACCAATTGCAGATGAGAGATGTGTGATGGCACATGTATGTGGAGAAGATCATGAGCACATGGAGGTGGAGCACGGTACAATTAGAAAATGAAATATATTGTACCATGTAAAAACTATGGGAGGAATGTTGGGGTTAATTTTCACATTAAGTGAATTTTGGTATTTACGAGATGGTAAATAGTAATTAGTTGTTATAATTGTATATTTAATACGGTAATATTGCATTAGTTAGAATATTGTATTGGTGAAATATATTGTTATTTGTTCTAACAATATATTGTAATAGGTTTGTTTAATTAGTGGGATTTGGGTGTGAGAGAATATCGGAGTTATTATAGGAAACATTACTCTTATATATATATATATATATATATATATATATATATATAGTTCTAGAATGTATTATTCAAGGTAATCAATGATAAGGCAGAATATATTGTGTGATTAAAATTTGTCTCTATGAATGTTCGGCTCTCTTTTTATTAGTGCATGAATTAATTATTGTGTTTGGCTCTATTCCAATTCCTATCAGTTGCACACTTCATTATAGGGAATTTGACAGATGGTTTGCCAGTATTAACAAGAATGTTTGGGCAAGAGGTTTTTATATTACATGGAGTACCTAAGTAGATCATTTCAAATCGGGATACATGACTTCAACATTCTAGCAGACCTTACATGCAGCGTTGGGAACAAAATTAAATTTTAGGAGGTAGAGGGATGGCCATTAATATATTATATATCTGATTTGTTGCATCTACTCTACTGGGAGACCAGCTATTGGATGATGTGATGTGGTGCTCAACTCCCTCTATCTCTATAGGGGAGAGGGTGACCCTATCTAGATATGGGATATGTTGACCAAAACTCTGACCACATTTTGTATACATCCCTCTCGAGAGAACAATAGATAGAGGTTATCTCATTCCGTGTTCTGAGTTGTTTCACCTTAAAATTGATGGGCAAAACTAAAAGCATGAATCAAGTCTCAGAGGACATGTTTTGTATGTATTGTATAGATCAACAATACAAGTGGGAAGTGTACTTGCCTATGCTAGAATTTGTGTATAATAATTCACATCATTCAACTCTCGGCATGGCTTCATTTGAAGCACTCTATGGTAGGAAATGTTGTACCCCTCTCAATTGGGGAAATCCAAGTGACAAAGTTGTAGTTGGCCATGAAATGCTTTAGGTTATGGAAGAATGGGTAAAGCTCATTTGAAATATATTAAGAAGAGCTATGCAAATAGAAAAATGACTCATAGACTCTTTGAAGTTTGATATAAAGTATTTTTTAGGGTAATATTCCAAAATAGTTCTATCAAGTTTGGAAAGTCGTCCAAACTAGGTCCAAGATATGTGGGACCCTTTGACTTCCTTGAAGTTGTAAACCCAATTACCTATAAATTTGCATTGTCTTTAGCACTTACTCTATGACATAATTTTTTTCATGTTTCATTTTTTATTGTTATCGTGCATATGTTTCTCATATAATTGATTGGAAAACTTTATAGGTCAAGGATTCGAGAGTGGTTCTGGTAGAACCCCCACGGTTTATTGAGACTCACAAACTACAAGGAAGTCTCCCAATTTAAGGTCCAATGGGACCAATATTCTAAGGAAAGTGCGACATGTGAAGACTATGATGAAGTCATTAAAGCTTTTTCACATTTATTTACTTTGTTTTTATTTCAATAGTCATTGAGTCAATACCACTCTCAAGGGGGATAATATCACATCCCGTTTTTACAAATATATTATTTACTTATTTTGTGTTGACGTGACATGCCACTTAGAATTATATTTTCAAACTCTAAGAACTGCTTATATTATTGTTTTCATTTTGTAAACAAAACAAATGTCTAGTTAAATGTATGCTCTTACGTTATGTTGTTTTGAACTAACATAGAATATTCAAGGTTTTTAAATTATGTGATATTGGATACCATGTTATGACAATGATTTATCACAAGGTCAAGTAAATGTGAAACTGACAAGGGGAATACACTGATTCATTTTGAAGTAAAGGCAAGATGTTAATATTCAACATTGAATTGTTTTATTTTTCATATTCCACAAATTTATTTAATACATTGTGATTTGATATGACCACTTAAGAGGTTTTCTTGAGTGTGATTGTAGCACAAGTTTTATGTCCCTATAAAGAGGGATGCTATCATCAAAGAGAGACGGATTGAAGGCATGTTAGAGAGTAAGAAACAAGATGTGTCGAATACAGACAATGAACTCTGTACCCTTGGGATGGCTAGACAATCCAATTGAGTCATTACTTTTCTCTGTCATTTGTGTTGTGTGTTAGTATCATCAAACATGTGTCAAGAAATCACAAGTAGCTAATAGCTAACTTCGATTATTGTCTTGTTTCTTTTTTTTTCAGAATTTGGAAAAATTTTAAAAAAAAGATATGCGATACAGTTTTTCAAAGAGGTCATACCAGGGTAGTAAATTAACCAATATGTCAATGGAAGTGGCTTTCCTGCTAACGATTAGTTGGTTGATTGTATATTATTTAAATACGATTCATCAAATGTTAGACGTTAGAATCATTAGTTTTTTCTTAGTCTTTCAAACGATGAAAATCTTGTTTTTATTTTGTGTGTGTTCGTTCTTTGAAAAGGCTCAATACATTATAGGGAACAATATTTTGATGATATTCTTTAAAACAACACTGAAAATAAGACCATGTTTACATTATATATACATATTAAAATTATATTAATTTAAAATCTGTGATTAAAAATATTTTTGTAAATTGAAAACATAGATGAAGATTGTATGGGCTCATGGAAGCATAAAAATGGAATTGTTAAACAAGACCTATGCTTGTTGCATTGTCTAAGAACCCATGCACCGCTCTACGTTGCAATTTTCATTAGCTGGATGTTGAAAAGACTAAAAAATATGCCAGAAAAAACTATGCAATTAGCATAGCGGTAGATTTGACTGGTCATAAAAGAAGAAGTTGGAAATTTTAGATTGTTTGGCCACATGGACTGCAACATGGGGGGACCAAAGAGGTTGAAGGTAAATAAAACTTTGTCAGATATTAATTGTATCGACCAATAGACAATTGATTACCCCAAATGTGTCCTCCATAGGAACAGTCTGGCAAGCTGTAGGCATCAAATGAATTACTGTTTACAGACTATGCAGTAAACTTTATAAATTGCATTAAAATTGGTATGTACTTCTATGGAATACATGTGGCCTTCATATGCTTCGTTTTCTCTTTATGGACTGCATAAAATTTCATATTGTTTTTAACAAAATTTGACTTATTTAGCCCTCTGCGTGGCAAAGGCAATTAGTTCATTAATACTCCTGCAAAGTACTTTCCATAAAGTTATTTGCATATGAAATTTCTCTTTAGTTAAGTTTTTTTTTAAAAACATTGCAATGATTTGTTTTTATTATAATAACCTATCTCAAATGTATCTGAACCTAAACCACTCTCTTTAAACATGATGCACAATCCATTAAATCTACAAATTACATTCATCGCTTGCTATTTAAGTTTTATATTTGTTTTTCAACCAAGAAGTTTTTATTGATTATGGAATATATTTAAGAAGAGAAACATTAGGTAAATACCACCTATGTTATTATTATTGTTGTTTGAAATTGTTGTTCTTTAATATTACTTATACCGACATCGTTAAGAATATGTATATCACCCTTATATTTTGTAACATAGCTTTTATAAAATATTTCAAAGTAATATCAAAATAGTTTGCGTACAACTCTCTACGTAAAGGTGCTCTCCTTCACACTAATATTCTACTTAAATAGTATTGGCAACATTAGCATAATGAACTATGAATAAATAAAAATACTATCACAGTAATTTTTATAAAATTTTGAAGTCAAACAACAAAGGGTAGAATAATATGTTTAAAAAAACATTATTAATTGAATTGACTTGATGATTTGAATGTCGTATTTATTTCTTTTAAAATATATTTTTTAACTTATCAAAAAAATCATAACGACAATTAATTTATTGTTTCTCTTCTTCAATACTCCCTTATATTGAAATAATTAGCAATTAAATTTATGTTGCACAATTGATAGTTAATAGAGATTACCAAAATCCTATAGATAGATAACTTGAAACATGAAAAAATCTTGCTAAAAAGTTTTGGTCATCAATCACCTATCATATTGCTGCAAGATTGCAAACTTCAATTTATTATTTGTGCCATAATCCCTAACAAAGGGTTTGAAATTCTTCCTAACGACATGAATGTTTTTCATCTATCAACTAAAACCTAAATAAATATACACCCAAATGTTGTTGTATGATCCTTTGTCAAAGTGCAAACAAAATCTCAGCTTGCATAGGTGTTAAGGACACCCATGTAAAGCTTTATCTCGTACACGGTGTTTGAATATTATAGTGTTAATTCCCATGAGACATTCAAAGACAAACAATTGTTAGGATGGATAGGTTAGAGAGACCTAGGGATAGAGTTGTGAACTCCCAGATGTGAGTACTAAACGATAAGAAAAACCCTAGTTAGTCTCACTATATCAACATTTTTATTGTGTACGGACGCGGCAAGATGGATTTGTCAAATCCGGACTTATGGTCATAAACAATGCATACGCATGCATTAGGAATATATTAATCTATGTCACAATGCACTATCACACTTACATCATATTGCATGAACTATTTGCAGTATTAACTCACACAATAACCTTTTTCTTGTCGTCAAGTTTGTATCTAACTTTCTTGAAAATGGTAGGGTCACTCTCAATGGATGAGAGATGTGTGGAAGATTCGTAAAACTATGTGGTTAGAAGTAAAACCCTTTCAAGATATTCATTCTCTGCATCTATAACTACACTTTGTTGTTGTCTTCAGTGATATTCTCTTGCTTCCCCATGTTTGTGTGAAGAACACAATTTATTGGTTTTCACTGTATTGTATTTATTTATTCCGAAAAAGATGTGTTCAAATGATGTAATACTGTCAAATATATAATTATGAAGATATTGAACGATGTAACTAAAATTGAGACATTTTCTTGTGTTGTATTTTTGAAATGTGATTTATGAATCTTTATATTCCTTTATTGAACAAATAAATAATAAGTATACCATAACGCATGTTATATTCAAGTGTACTTTTTGAAATAGAACGTATAAATTAATGTTGTAAGTTATTAAACTTTCTCAAATGGGATTCATTGTATTACTCTTTTTACCATTTGGAATTACGAATGCAGGTTAAAATCCGGATTACTTAAAAAAAACTTCGAGAGAGTTTTCGTATTACTGCAATTACTTCTTACTAATTGTTAATCAAGAATGCATGTTAGAATCCGGATTAGTTATGAAGAGGTTTTTTTTTTTTTTTTAATTACCAATTTTCAAGTGTTCCCGGAAGGGGTTCTTCCACTGATTTTCTACATGCTAATTAGAACTCATCTTGTAGAGAACATGTTTCTTTACTGAAACACATTTAGTTTAACAATAAACAAAAAAGTGTGAAAATCTGCATGCTTATGAGATATTCCGTGATATTAGCTTTTACTTTAATAAGGTTTTTTTCATTGCGTGGGGTTAACATCAAATAGAAAATAAAGGAAGTTTGGTGTCGATTGTAAGCTGCAAATCTTACAAATAAAATGAACCTCTGTTTAATTCTTTGGGAGATGATTTTTATATGATTGCAGGCCTTATTGTTGCAAGGCTGAAATGAAAAATGGCCCTGGCAGTTTGTATGAATTAATATACAACTAAGATAACAATGCTATCAAGCAATCGATCTGAAAAACATTCTAATATCAATTCGTGTGTATATGAATTAATATACAACCAAGATAACAATGCTATCAAGCAATAGATCTGAAAAAAATTCTAATATCAATTCGTGTGTATATGCCTTTTGAGCAATATTTGTAGTGTTTGTAAGATGGTATCAAAGCAGAAATGGTAATCCCTACCCTTGTATCTCATGTACTTGTGCAAATTAATATTGTTGATGAACTGTTTGCACCAAGGTTGTGGTTCAGGGATAAGCAGTAGATATCATCAAGTTATGGTTTGCTGATGACCGTCGCAGCTTATTGTTTTCTCTGGTTGGGCCTGCACTGACAAATTTGTGGAATTTTGGTAGGCTGCAACAGAAGCACAGACTGGCATTCGAGATGCAGAAACGTGTTGGGTTTGAGCATGATAAATAGACCAGAAAGTTTGTTTAAAAGGGAAAAACCAGCAGAAGTTCAATGATTTCCAAGAACAGCATTCTAGGAAAACTTCAAAGCTCCCCAGGAAATAGTAGTACCAGATTTGGAAATCATCATAAGAACAGCACGAAGCAAAGAGCCCTATTTATTTGTTTTCCAACACAAAGAAAATCAACATACCAGTTGTCATCAAAGAGAATGCGGTAGTTGCCTCAGAAAATTCAGTTCATACACAAATTTACTGAAATATGGGTTTTAGTGGAAAGCATTTAGAAGATATAATACAGATCTTTTTATTTGACTTATAACCATTTGAAAGGAAATGCAAGTTGATCAAGGGATCACTCGAGTTTGGAGATGGCAGAAGCAGACAGATATTGCTGAATTAACGGTGAACAGTAGAATTGTATTTGTTATAAGTTGGACAAATGAGTAAGTGTATCAAAAACAGCATGGAAGATTGCAGGGCAAGATCAAGACACATTCATCCAAATGGAAGGCAGGTGTAAGCCACCATTGTGCACGTGGAGTAGAAGAATCATACATCTCGGCTGGCCATAGAATCAGGTTTACAAGAACTAGAAGTATAGTGGTGGCAAGATTGGTGAAGGCTCTCTGAGTACCATCTTGAGATGGATCCATGTAGACTGAACGCACATACACCGCTTGCAAAGGCACCTCAAATTGAGCAAGAAATCAGTAGGGTTTAAAATTATTGTGGGCTTGTCCATTCCTATGATATTGTGATAGGCTGTGCTTTGTGCTCGGGTACGACAACCCGCTGCTTGTGATTGCCAGTGAAATAAAATGTAGAGATTATTCTCCTTTTATGGAAAAATCATTCACAGCCCGAGCTGCTAGATTTGTCAAAACCTTGTTGAAGACTCGCAAGATCCAGCTTGCTGCATAGACAAATAAACTTTTGAATCAAGGAAGAACGATGGCAATATTATTTTTTAAAGTCTGCTAATTTAAATTCATAGGAGGCAATCAAAATACTACGGATCCCATGTATGATTTTGTACATTGGTCTAATTTTAAAGGGCATAGTAGCAGATCAAGATAAACTAGGAGACCCCCAACTTCAACAAAAGGCAGTGTTTGCAAGCTTAGGAATTCCAAGCATGCAAATAACCGCATTAGACCCCAATACCTATTTGTAAGAGGCAGATTGCTTTCACAGATTAGTAGGCAATACATACAAGGATTAGAGGCAAAAGGATCCAATGCAAAGGGCATGTGAAAGAGAAAGGAGAGTAGATATTAATGTGAATCAAAATCCACAACAAAGGGTGTTTCATGCAGTAATCAACAAGCATGTAATTAAGGCATCACAAAGACAACCACCAGAAGACGAAACTCCAAAAATATGCATATCACTACGCAATGTTAGTACCAGAACAAAGGAGATTCAAACACAACCGAAAGACTTGTGCCTTAATACTTTATTCCAGATCATAAAATCTTGTGGTGCAAAGAGGGCCTCGTAAATATTCGTTAACTTGCAATTATTACCGATGTGGAATTATCGCACATACACGTACGTCATAACACAAGGTGGGGAGAGTGCATTAATATAGAACAAATTCCACAAGAAGGTACATGCCACATGGTAAATCAACAAGCTTGTAATATGAAGATGTTCTAAAGACAACGACGACAAAACAAGCATAGGCGCTGAAAAAAGATTTTAGTACCAAAGAAGATATCACTAACACAACGACCTTGGGACTTGCACTGAGATGCTTACTTCTGAATTGGCTTAGCTTACAGTACATGGGTTGGCTTAGCTTACAGTACATGGGGTTTCTCATAAACTTATTTGTCCACAATTGTTACCAGTGGCGGGCTATACACATGACAAGGACAAAAAGAGGTAATGCCATCAAATCAAATCTACAACAGATATGCCACATTGCACATCAGCAAGCTTGTAATTAAAAGAACATTATGAAGACACCCACCACAATAAAAGGGCATATCCAAAGCGCACACAAGCACTGCCAAGCAGTGTTAGTATCAGAGAAAAGGTCGCTGACAATACCAAGGGACTTGCACCCCAATGTTTGCTTCCACAATGGTAAAGCTTTTGGTGCATTAAGTACATCATAAACATTCCTTGACTCATAATCTTACCCGTGTGGGATTAACACACATAAAACACAAGAAGATGAGATATTAACATGGAATGACATCAACAAGCTTGTACAGTTAAGAATGTATTACAAAGACGACCACCAAGAAACAAAGGATCCTACAAAGCACACACATGCACCAGGAAGCAATTTTCACGCTAAAGAAGAGGAGGTGGCTACATGAAAACCAGCCCTTAACGTGAATTGGAACTGGACATTTCTCAAAAATGAAAACAACCACCCAAATTTTGGTTATTCTTCCTGAGCAAGAACTAATTATAATCATGTGTGAATTGTGAAGTCTGAAAACAATGTTGGCATGTAAAATACTGTCAGCACCACTACGCCCACTGAATGCTCTGCTTAGAGATGGATGGATTGTGTTCAGAGAATATTAGTTTTTCAGACGGGTACAACTTTGACAAGAAGTTCAAAAAGCACAAATGCAAAGGTACATCCCTTGAGGTGAACCATGCACATCATGCCGCCACTGTGCTTAATATTTACCAATAATCTAACATGGTAAATACAAGGATAAATATTCTTATTGCCATGAAGAATATAAAATGGAACGAAAGTGAGAAAATGCTTCAAAATCGTTACTATAAGATAAAAGAAATGAAGAGCTTGAATCCCCAAACAAGAACATCTATTTGCATTTGAGGGGCCATATGCACTATATGTGTGAGAGCAAAATGATTATGAACTTTGTCAGCTCAGACCACATAAAATGTTGTCAGCAATACAGACCCAATAAAAGCACTTCCATCTCATTCTAAAGAAGTCATCAATTGTATCATGGAAGGAATGCTGTTACACTGAAACCCAATCTATTCATAGAAGAAGGTAGCCTCCATTATGTACCTCATTTCCTCTCTTTGAGAAGGATTTTCTAGTGCTCGACCATATTTTCTTGCTCGCTTGTTTCTTTCTCCATGCAGAAAGACGTGTATAAAGAGGAAGTGCCCCAAAGATCACCAGCAGTAACAATAATATCGCAGCAGAGATCAACAACACATTGATAAATCCGTCTTTCAAAGCAGGGTTTTTTTGTTCGGTCCATGGTACACCTCCAACATTCATTCCAAACACTGTGACAGCACATTCCATGCAAAATTAGTTGTAAAGACTCTATTTAGTTTGATGTAATAAAGAAAGCACTGTGAAGCTGTCAGTGCAAAAGTGACAAAAGCTACATGAAGAATATAATCAGCATTACAACTATAACTGGAAAGCACTGTGAAGCTGTCAATGCAAAAGTGACAAAAACTACATGAAGAATATAATCAGCATTACAACTATAACTGGACAAAAAAGATCAGCCAAAGAGACAGGTAAATGGAAAAAGAAGCCATGTAATTTCAGGGAAGCCATATAACATTACAAATGAATTATTGAATTAGTCACAACTGCCAAGACCAAATAAAATTAAAGCCATAGAAGACAATATTAAGGAAATAAACCATTTCGGATAACAAAAAGAGATGCAACAGAGGAAAGAGAATTAGAAGCCTTTAATCCATAAATAAGGTGATTGAGTCAAACTAGGTCGAGATCTTACGTCCAGTGACGATGGACAATGGAAGAAATATCATCGAGAGGAATGAAAGGTAATACAGCTTCCTATTGATTTGTTCTGCCTGCCAGCTATCAAGGCCAGCCTGAATTGCAGTTACACGATTGGCTATAAACCCCAAATTTTCTTTGAGTCTCCTTAGACGACCAACAAGCACTTCTAGTGCTGCAATATCCTCGCTTACAAACCAAGGTTTTGAAGCGCATTTCTCTTTCACTCTAGGGAAAACTTGCTCCCCGTGAGCGATAACCTGCAAGAAATCATTTAATTAAATTTAGCTCAGTTGCTTGATGCAATAGGGGCATTCAAAGCTTCACTGTACTTCATTGCCTTTTTTCTAAGAAAAACAGAGGCGAAACCAACCTGCAAGAGACGTTGTAAATTCAAATGCATCTTAGGAAATCGTCTGTCATCCAACATCTGTTTCTTCAATATATAACCACCTACAATCATAGATCAAACCAAAGACAGTCAAGATGTCTTTCAACTAATAAAAAAATATATATTCATTAAACTTACTAAGTACATAACCCAAATACTTCAGGACATAGTTGTCTCTCGGCAAACTTAAAACATAAAATTTCTTGTGAAAAAACTTCTCAAATAAATAATACATTCACCATCTAGATCCAAAAGCCAAGGTTAGAAACACAAAATACAGTGTAATACACTAAAATGAAAAACAAACTAGCATATTTACCAAAAATCTTCGAGTACAAATATTTATCACTGTTCTGGTCAATACATATTCCCATCACCACTACTCTAATCCGTAACAAAGTCCAAGAGCAGTGTGCTCATTGAGAAACCACAATCTGTTATACTATGAACATTCTTTCTGGCATCACAGATGTGTAATCTTTCTGTGAAAACCACAATGTATTAACCAAGGGCATAGGCAATAAAGAAAAGTTTTCTAAAGCCGCTACTGCTAGACAAATTTGTGTCTCATACCATCCTAAAAGTACCAATTTATATGGCAATTACATTTACAGGCTTTTACTCAAAATTTACAGTGGGTCTGGTTATTAAACAAAAGCATTCTTTACTAACTCCTAATGCTGCTGTTTATTTGAAAATGTCTTCCAAAAACAATTACATCAATTTTTTAGTGCATTCCAAGGCAATAAAGAGAAGTTTTCTAAAAGTGCTAAACAAATTTGCGTCTCATACTATCCTAAAAGTACCAATTTATATGTCAATTACATTTTCGGGCTTTTAGTCAAAATTTACAGTGGATCTGGTTATTAATCAAAAGCATTCTTTACTAACTCCTAATGCTGCTGTTTATTTGAAAATGTCTTCCAAAAACAATTACATCAATTTTTTAGTGCATTCCATGGTTTGAGGACTTCAAAAAAAATGGAAGATAAACACAGAGCACTATAACAACAAAATGTGAAAACTAAAAGACAACTAAAAAACAGAGCACTGTAAGAACAAAATGCGAATACTAAAGGGCATTTACGAAAAAAAAAGAGTGCACTAAAAGAGCAGTCAACAATCTCAAGGGAGATACATCGGTCAAATAACTGGCAAAATTGAAGTTGTCCTTAAAATCCAAACTGCAAATTGACTGGAAAGGTCTGAAATGTAACTCACACAGATTGAGCAAGTGGAAAACCTAATTCTTGACAATTTAAAAACCATAGGCACCAAGAAATGCAGGCACAGGTACAGGTGGATGTATATATTATATATAGTGTAACACAACCAGATTGAGCAAGGGGAAAACCTAATTCCCAGATTGAGCAAGGGGAAAACCTAATTCCCAGATTGAGCAAGGGGAAAACCTAATTCTTGACATATACATCCACCTGTACCTGTGCCTGCATTTCTTGGTGCCTATGGTTTTTAAATTGTCAAGAATTAGGTTTTCCCCTTGCTCAATCTGGTTGTGTTACATTTCAGACCTTTCCAGTCAATTTGCAGTTTGGATATACATATATATATACATACAAGAGAGAGAGAGAGATTTCAATATTTAAGAAAATAAAATAAAATGTCGTAAACATTGAATCATACACGAAAAATGTGGTTGCTCCTCGTGTGTGTGTGTGTGTGTACAGAGAGAGAGAGAGAGAGTTCGATATTTTAAAAAATAAAATAAACTGTCATAAACATTGAATCATACCCCAAAAAAGTGGTTGCTCCTCTATTGTGTAATAATTTTCCTTGCAAATCTAATCTGTACAAACCCAAATTTTTTACAAACCTACAATGTTTTTAATCCTGCTCTCCTTTGTTACAAATTTTGTTGATGTGTTTTGCATGCTCTCTAGTTTTCCTGCTACAACAAACATATGCTCTGCAAATTTCTTTGATTATGTGATAGATTGAATGAGGCCTTTTTACCTTTTAAGGCTAATGGGGTATCATTTGTTTTTGTTTTTGTTTTTTTTTTTTGGCTTTTTCGTAACAGTTGACATCTAGTGAGGCCATCAGGAGACTTCCAGGCACATCCCCTACTTGCTAGAGACGCCTCCTACAGTAGGAAGACGTCACTGCACCCGGGTACATATTTCCCCTTTCAAAGGCAAAAATATAAAACCATTGCAACCAGGATAGATGGGATATAAGTATAGTAATATCAATATTGAAACGGGGTATGTAAGCATATGATTAAGGATACAACTTCATGCCAGTTAAATAAAATCGACGGGAAATGTGGGTCTAGGATGGGATCCCTGTCCAGGAACCAGAGTTTTCTGGTGACCATGCTTGCAACTCTACTGAAATAAACAACAAAAATGTGCATTAAAGAAACCTAAAAACCAATGGTATACATGAGGTAAAATCAAACATAATGGAGTTTTGGACATAGACAAGCCATTATTACTTACCATTATCCAATTCAATCTCTGTGGCGTCCAAATCCATCTCAAGCTTGGCCACTATATCTTCAAGGTGATCCACATGCGTATCAATAATATGTACAAGCAGATTAGACAGCCTTGCGGGCACAGGGTTATCAGCTTCCTCCGAATGATTCATGGTCAATAAAAACTCCAGTACATGCTGTCTAATGACAGTAACATTGGGTTGTTGTTGTTCTTCCCCCGCTGTTTTGGACCCCTCCTCTGCCATTGTCCCTGCCCCTACCGTTGACCCCATTCCATATTGGGGACTTTCCACACTTGGAATATCAGAAAGCAGTGGCTGCTGCCTTGTGGTAGAAAACCCCAGCCTTGGCACCTTCCCAAGAGATACAGTAATGACAGCATTCTCAGTAACCCTGGCAGCAAGCCTGTGTGTGAATTTGCTGCCAGTTGGGCCTGCAGAATTGACCCTGAAGACAAGAGCCCCATCAACATTTCCAATGAATGGTCCATTGCTCACAAGGGCCAGAATGTCATAAAGTTTCAGAGGGGGGCAGAGGACATCAATCAGGTACTGTGCAGCCAGGGCCAGTTTCTGATTGGACCTGGGAAGCTCCACATGGTACCAACAAAACTCCTCCCCCTGCCCTTCAGTCAGATCCCACTCCTTATTGAAATAATTCCCCTGCCCATCAAATCTATAAGCACTTGTCTTGACTGCACCTGGAAAGTGTGTGGTGTATCTCTCTCTTTTTTTATTAACCATGGGTGTCTCCATATCATTTTCCTCTGCGCTGGTTTCTTCGAGCCTTAGGGAATCCATAGCTCTTTTAACCTAAAAAAATCTCTTGTGGGTATAATTGGATTCAACAAACAAAAACCCCAAAAAGAAGCTAATCTTAACTGGATATGAACGTATAAAAAATCCTAGCTTGGTATGAATGAATCCAACCAAAAAGCATCAAAATCCTTTTGGGTGTTCCTAACCCAACTAAGTATAAACGAATTCAAACATAGAATCGTTAATAATCCCAAGTGGTTATGAAAGAATTGAAATAATGAATCCAAAAAAGGTCCCAATTAGGTATGAATGAGCTCAAACAGATAACCATAAAAAATATCAACTGGGTATGAATGAATTCAAACAGAGAATTCTTAAGAATCGTAGGCGGGTATAGATGAATTCAAGAAGAGATTCGTTAAAATTCCTAACTGGGTATGAATTCATTCTACAGAAATCACACAAATTTGCACTTGGGTACACCGGAATTCAAGAATCGTTATCTGTTATGGACCTTCCATCAATCTGAGATTTTCAATTCCGCAACTCGAATAAAAGAAATGAGTGAATTAATTAATGTGGGAGCCAAGGCACCATCATATTCGGGTCGGTATGGATTAAATTTTAAGGCACCGCAGCACCTTCCTCTCTGCTTCCTTCCTTTTACCGGTCATCTGTTATTTTTATAAGTTTTAAGTAGGTGATATTTTTGTAGCAGTCAAACTCCCTCTTCCATTTTTGGAAACGTTATAATAATGGTACGGAAATAAATTTGATGGCCGTATGGACGTATTTGGAGTTTTTAGCCGTAATCAATTTATTTGCTGGACCCTCTTATATGCAAGATGAAATTCTGAACAGACCGTTAAGGGACTATAATAAATATCTAAATTATATTTCCTTTTTTTCTTTTTTTTTAATTATGAATTATATTTATATTTGATAGGTAATATTGAATAAATATTTTTGATCAAAAAAATTATGATAAATAAAATAAGATCAATTGTCAAATTTACTTTATGAGTGATCCTTTATACATTTAACAAATTTATTATTTTACAACTAACTTCCTACTCTACTTATTACATGTTATATATACATGTTTATGTAGTATCATCAATGAACTAACACTAATTAAATAATCATAATATATTTAAAATAGATTAAATAATATTTAATTAATTATGATGATTAAATATTTAAAATAGAGAAAATAGAAGGTTTTTATTTGATTTATATTTAGTTGTAAAAATTGTCTTTATAATTTATACAAAAAATATATAATTGTTTAACCTACTTTTAATTTTACACAAAATAAAGAATAAACTATTGCAATGAATCAATCTAATAATAAAATTATGAAAGTATAGAATTTAGATATACTCAATCGACTAAATAATAATAACAAGACAAAGCAATAAACAACTACATCATCGAAAGTAAGTACAAAGGGATAAAGAATTATTGCATATTGTTGTTGTTTTAATATTCTGGAAGTCTAGATCTAAAAAAATGATTGTGCACATTGATTGTGCATTGTTCTCAACTTTGATTTGACCCTTGTATCTACTTGGACAATTTCGCACTCTATGTGGGTTTGACCTAGATAAATTCACATTAGTTAGATCCGCATTGTTGGGTCTATCTCTATTCTGTCGAATATGACTTGTGTAGGGTTGCAAGACTTGATTTCGCTATCATTGGTTCACTTCTTGTTTTATGATATTCTTAAACCTTTGTTTCCCTAATTTGTCATGCAGAATGCGTTGACTTGTTGAAAAATGATTATGCATGTGAAGGATGAGTATCTATAGGATTCTTGGAAACTATGAATAGCATATTATCATGCTTAAGTGTTTCATTCTTGAGTACCTCTTTCTTAGGCAATTATTTCTTAGGAATCTCTTTCTTAAGTGTATCGTGTGAAATAGGTTGCTCAATATTGAAAAATGTGCTTGAGACTTATGGTTTTGTAATAATATATCAGATGTAAGATTACCTCTATCAATAAGATCTTGTATTTCATGTTTAAAAGCATGACACTTATCCATTATATGACAATTAATTCAATGATATTCACAAAAGAATTTGGAATGAAATGTTCATGGCACATAAACCCAATCATAGTGTTTAATAGAATGTTAGGATTATTAGTACATGACCTATTATTTGGTGACTGTGTGAAAATGTATAACGAATCATGATAACAACTCATCCCTTTAAAAAAAAGATGTGTAATTGTGTGTGATAAGGCATGATTCTAAGCTTCACTTTGTTTAATAAAATTATGTTGCTTATTTTATAATATTTGGTATCAAAACAGTATTAGTCCTCTCCCTATAATGGAGTTTTGAGAGTAACTAAGGGGAACTGTTATTCTTCATTGCCCCACATGATGTCTACAATTTTGGCTCTATACGATTTTTTTGGATAGATTAAGGTAGTTTATCTAATATTAAGGTAATTTAACTTTTTTAAATGTATTATATTTCTAGTGTGTTAGACTATTATTTTTAAAGATCCACATGAGCACTTAGACTTTATTCACATGCATTGACATTCTGATCTGATTTGACAACATCTCAAGTGATAACAATCATATCCACAAAGAAAATTGTGCTTCAGTTTTGTTGGTACCTTTGTGTGCTCATTCATCCTTATCAAGCTACGTGCACCAACAATTCCTAATCTCTTTTGTGCATATTAGCTCATCAACACCTCACATGGACTAGCAGAAAATAAAGTTACAACACTTGAGCATACAAGGAACGACTTACTCACTTGGTAGTCTATCAATTTATGGTTTTGTAGTCTGACTTTCAACCGTATGACCCAATAAATCATGCCCAAAATTGTGTGAATGTACTTACTGACTCAACTTTGATCATTTATCCATTATATTCCACCCCCCATGTGTTCATCATATCTCTTTGCAAAAACATACCTCATGTGCAACGACAATTTGTGTATGCACATGGACTCATAGAATTCAGAGAGATGTAGACTTCACAAAAGCAAAGGGGAGATACTATGGATGCGTTGATTTATGAAATATGATTAAAGGCTTGAGTCAGGGCTGGGAGTCACAAGTATTATAACTTAGACAAATATTAAAGTACTACACGAACTTCAAACTTATGCTATATTAAAATGGCCACATGACTTTTTTTTTAATATGGTGATCCTAAATGTTTTTTTTGTTTTTAGTGGAGAAAATGGTGACTTCTCCCATAGCTAGGGTTTTTATAGATAAAGTTATAAACAAGAAGGATGTTGTTGAAGGTGATGATGCCCAGGCCAAATGTCGAATGGGTTCTTCTAATAGCTGGTTAGAGAGGGATGCAGGGTCAGTGATGATGGATGACTTTGAGGTTGTGTGATGTCTTCATTTTCTCAGGCAGAATATCATGGCAACACATGGGGTGGGGCTCCCTACATTTTTTATTCTCATGTCCTCACCTTTATTGGGGAGTGCTAAGTAGGCAAGGAGATTGGTGGTAAACCCTCAAGCTAGAATAAAGGTGCAAAGGGGAGGAGAGATAATGTGCAGGGTAGAGAGGCGATGACTCCACTGGTTATCTAGGCTCCACCACCCATAAGGGTTTTGACTAGTTTGTCTAGGGTGAGAATGTTCGTTGAAGGGATGGGAAAATCATTTGCCGATGTTGCTTCCAGTCAGGGTAGATTGGAATTAGTGGATCTAAAGCCAATGCAAGTAACTACAACCAGTCCTTTAGTCTCTTTTGGTGATGAGGCCCTTAAAGAAGTACTTCAAAATGAATATTGGTTTGTTGCAAGGGGCCTGCTTTGTAGGTTTGATCGATTCTTGCCAAGCTTACTAGTGCTACATACCTAGATCACAAATTCATGGAGGCCATTAATAGTTGATAGCTTGGATATCTTTCCTTGCGTTAATGGATTTTTTTTGTTGTTTTTAATAATTTGGAGAATCGGAATAAGGTGTTTCTTGATAAAGCTTGGAGTTTGGACCAACATATCCTATTTATGAAGCCCTAGTTCCTAGCCTTCAACCCCCTCTTGGAAACCATTGCCATAAGGCCTATTTGGGTGTGTCTGTCACATTTACCATTCCAATTATGGGATAATTTGTGCATTTTAAAGATTAGTAATGCCTTGGAAAAATGGATGGTGACTGACATTTCCAATTTGAACCTTCATCATATTACCTTTGCTCGTATTCTTATTTGTTTGAACACCTCCCTGGATCTTCCATCCATAATCAAATTAAAAGTTGAGGATCAATGTTGGATTCAAACCCTTGATTATGAAGGGATACCATTCAGAAGTTGAAAGTGCTTTGAGAATGGGCGTGTGGCTACAAATTAATGCAATTCCAAGAGAAATATGAATTCTTCCCAGTGGAATGATTCCCTTCCTTCTCACCTCATGGTTGACCCTCCTACTTCAGCAGTTTCACTAGAGTTCAAGTGTAAGGATGAGAGTCAGAAAAGCAATGTGTCACCTTTGTGGATATCTAAGGAGAAGGCCTTGAAAGAGGCTCTAATAGTTGGTTCCAAAATGACAATTGGTGATGGTGTTGTTGTCTTGGGCAATAACCCAGTCAGGGTTGGAGTCAAAGATTCACAGGATAGGGTAGACTAGATTATTGTAAGGATAAATAAAAAAAGGTGGTTTTCCCCTAAATCTTTTTCTAGGACTCTCTACTCCCATTGTGGGAATGGAGAGGGAGGGAAATAATTGTTTTCTTTGCCCTTGCTGGGTCCTTGGTCTTATTTTGGTTTTTGTTGGTCTTTTGGGATGTTATTGGTTGTTTTTAGGTTTTTGGGCTGTGTTGTAATTATTGGTTTAAATTAATAAAATGGGTGAGGGACCCTTTAACCCTTTCACCAAGCAAAAACAAATTGGTGATCCTAGACTTATAATCTTGTAAGGGTTATTTTGTGGCATATTAGAATGAGTTCTAACCTAAGAGGATCTCAACATGAATGGGATTCAGAATAATCTATGGTAATGAAGTTGAACCAAAAAGGGGAAATTATAGCTCAAGATCAAGAGGAAAGATAAATAATGAGTAAATAAATGATAAATCCTAAGGGACCTAATGACAAAGGTCAAAACACTTCTCGATCCTTGAAAACTCTATATATTTTAAACATTAGGATCTCAAAATGTAATGGAAAAAATTAGGCTCCAACATTGGATCTGACTATGGGATGGGTAGCCCCAGTGGGCATCCATAGATCATAAAATTCTGCTAGTGTAAATAGACCCATGCCTTATCCATTGGGCTTAAATATGTTATGAATCCCTCAACTGAAAAAACTGGCCCAACACTGAGGTCTAGGTGAAAGTTGCATATTGTTGTGATCTTACACCACTTATTCAAACATTAAACAACATGAACAAGGGGAACATAGAAAGAAAATGAAAAAACAAACCACAACCTGTAAACATTGTAAAAAATATTTCAGTGCATCCACCAGCTGAGAAATTGTTTGAGATTCTAGTATTAATAGGCAGCTCCAATACTTCACCATCCAAATCTATGAGGAAATGTGTTTTCTTCACAATTTTGATGTCAATTACGTAGGGTGCAATCCACAAACAATCAAATTTTCCTTGATTCCCCTTTTCTTCATGTCTACTGTCCCAAAGTAATACCAAGTCACCCAGCTCAACATACTTTGATGTTGCTCTTTTATCAAATAATCTCTTCATTTTCCCTTAAACTTTAGACATATCTCATGCAAACTCATCTAATTTCATCCAGTTCAATAATCCGATTTATCCTCTTAGCATAGGGATCAACTTATTCACCATTCATTTCCTATAAGAACTAAAAGGTGGGAAATTATAATTGTTAGGAAACATAACATCCATCCCATATGCTAATTCAAAATGACTCTTGTTTGTGAATTTATTTTGGGTTATTATGTTTACCCATATGTAAAATCTCATCTTTTCCTCCCACTTTCTCTTGTTCAATTCAAGAGTTTTCCTCACAATTTTGATCAAATTTTTGTTGTTGGAATCGGCTTGTCCATTCCCTTGAGGATAATAATTTGAGGTACAAGTCATATTTATGCCAAATCTTTCACACATCTCTAGTAAAGGCCTTTCTCTAAAACACATAACATCATCAAAAATAATTTTTGCAACCACCCTACAATTGGTAATGATATTATTCTGTAAGAAATCCATCACTATTTTTTAGTAGCACTTTTAGTTGGGATAACCTCTACACATTTGGTAAAATAATTAGTAGCCACTAAGATTGAGTTGTGGCCAACACTAAATTTGTTATTTATTTCACCACCAAAATCAATTCCCCATTGTTGGAATGGAGCTTTGGTGATCATAGGCACTAGAGGGAGAGCTCCAAATTATTTAATTCTCCCAACAAACCTTTAACATGAATCACATATTCTTACCATATTTTGAACATATTTAAAACTTGAATGCCACCAATAACCGCTCTAATAGTTTTATGTGTTATTACTTGCATTGCATAATGGCCTCTACACAACACATTGTGAAATTCCTAAGTTGCCATTAACACCTCATCTTCATTAACACCCTCATGAGAATGCCTTCAGAGTTCCTCCAAGCTTATTTTTTTCAATGAGCACATACTTTTGGGAAACTAACCTGAGATTTTGTCATTGTGACTTATTAGAATTGGGAGGATAACTCAAAATTTTCAAATAAAATATTATATATCTATACCAAACTGATTCACTTAACTTATCCTTCTCTATAGTCATATACCCTTCTAAAATATTCACCTCTACAAAATCAAGGTTATATTTCACCTTTAACTTGGTTAATCCCTTTCCCCTCACAATTTTAGTAGTGTGTACTTCAAGTTCAAACTCTTGCAACTTATTAACCATCTACATCTTTTGCTTAAGGTATCAAGTTAGGTTAAAATATCCTTAACCATGGTGTGAGCAATAAACACTTTCACTGGGAAAATTGAGATGTATGATTTGAATGATTTCATAGCTTTGACAAGTGTGAATACATGTTTCTCCATTATGGTTTATTTGAGTTCGTTATGCTATAAGGATTTGCTATAGAACACTATGGGATGTGCATGCCCCTCAAAATTATTTTGCAATTAGACAATGGCCATTATACGAGGGGAGGAAAAAGGAAAATATCAAAAATTATTTACTATAATCCATACTTGTCAGCACATGGACTTGCTTGAGAGATTCCTTGATGTTATTCAATTACTAATCAACTTCAACATTCCACTCAACATTATGATCTTTATTCAACATCCTCATGATTGGTATTTTAATCTCTATAAAATTGGAAACAAAATGTCTAACAAAGTTAGTTTTCCCAAAAAATGATTGTATACTTATTTTGGAGTATGGGATGGGGATACCATCTATAAACTTCACTCTTTCTGGATCAATCAATACTCTTTCCTTTGAAATAATATGGCTCATTAGTTTCTCCTTCTTCACTCCAAACATAAATTTCTTGGGATTGAGATATCCCATATTCCCTACTATTTTGGAAGACTCTTTCAAGGTGCTCCAAGTGGTCCAATATCTTCTTTGAAAAGATAGTAATGCCATCTTGATAGATAACCATTATCTCATTAGTCAAACATGTGAATGCATAATCCATGGCTCTTTGAAATTTTGTCTCAACATTCATAATACCAAATGACATTCTCACATACACATAAGTACCCCAAGGTGTTGTGAATGTTGTATTGTGTCACTTTGATTCTTTCACAACCACCTAGTTATAGCCAGAAAATCCACCCAGCATTCACATCAATTTTGATCTAGTCACGTTTTTGCAGCAAGTGATCCATGTTAGGCAATGGATAATTATCTTTCAGAGACATTTTATTAAAATTTATAAAATCCATGCATGGCCTAACATCACCATTCTTATTATTGACAGGAACAAGATTTGCAACCCATGAAGAATACCTTATAGGCTAAATAATTCCACCCTCCTTCAATTTTCTTAATTAACTTTCCATCTATGTTGCCAAAGTAGGATTAATAGGTATTTGTTTTTCCTTGAAAAGATTAGTATTAAGATATAAATGGATTACATATTGGAGCACATCTTCCCTACATGCCTTCAATTCATCATATGACCATGCAAGGCAGTCCCTATAATTTCTCAACATTTTTATAAATGCTCTAGCTTCATCCTATTTCAAGTATTTTCCAATAAATATTAGTCTAATCAAAATGATTGTTCCCAAATTTACATCTACATCACCTTGAAAGTTTGGGATAATTCATTCATTTATCCTATCAACACTATCAAATATTCTTTCAAGAGTCACCAAGCCTCTTGGGATTGTGTTAGTATTCAATGAGATCACTTCATGTCTCAAGAGAATCTCTTTCCCCTCATGTTTTTCAACATAAGGATCCAAATCAATTACCTGATCCTTAAACTTAGTTGTATAATTCACGAATCTTATAATTTTATTATCGTCTTTGAATACCTACCAGTGATGAATATTATCGGGTATAAAGGGTCTCACTAGAACTTCCACATCATATATACATAAACTTGCAGCCACATCATTTTATTAGAGAGACACATATACATCCAAATGATCAATAGTGGAATTGAGTGACCTTTCAATATGGATAGTATTAAATGAATCAAAAGTTCCATCAAATCCCAAACCACATTTATATATTGCTCCAGCCTCTCATTTTTGGCTAAATATAATTTCCTCACCTATTGCACCACCAATTTTGAGTCACCTTTCATAATGAGTTTTTTGAAATTGAATTTTGTGGCCACCTTAAAACCCAACAACAAAGCCTCATATTCTACCACATTATGTGTGCACTCAAAATATAACTTGTATGCAAATTTGAAATATGATCCTTATAAGCTCAACATTATGCCTACCCCTACACCTTATCTAAAACAAGTTCCATCAAAAAACATGTTCCAAAGGTCAACTGAATTTAAATAATTAATTTATGGAAAACAACAAGGATCAATCTAATTTTCAATAAAATTAGTGGTTCCCACGTTTTTTATAAATCCACATCAACATAGAGTACTTCATTCAATGCCCGTTGGTCCTTTACCAAATTCAACATTTTTTGCTCTCTAAATGATTTTACTTGTTTTTCATGCAGTGGGATAGTAACTTAAGACATATCCATATGAATACTACCTCCAATAGAAACAACCTATTTGTGTGACAATAAAATCCCCCACTTAGGAGCAGAGTCAACCACTACAATATCCATGGCAAGGAACTTCCTAGGATAAATATCAAGCTGAACTTCCAAAAGTCTTACACATCCTACCACTAGTACTTCACATGAATTCATGGCATAACACTTTGTGCATGTTGTAACAAGTATTATATTGAGTTCATTCATCATATCCAAAAGCATAATATTACAAGAAGCCCCATAATCCAACATATGATTGTTTAAAATCCACCCATTGACAAGCAAGGTAGTGTAGAATGGTTCCACATCAAGTTGGCTCTCTACTAATAGTGTCCCCAAGTATATCTCAATAACTTCCTCTCCTTATTTTTTTACCTCTTTGACTTCCATAGGTGGGGTGTGTGGTACAACAGAGTTTTAGACGCTAATATAAACAAATTTTTTATCCCTATGCTTAGCAATTCTCAACATTTCAACTACAAGGATAATAATCTTAAGTTGACTCAGTAGTAAGACCATATCACACACATTCTAATTAGGCATGGGGGTATTAGGAGGCAACATAACAAATATCACATATAGGATACATGAGATCAAGGCTTGTGCTAGTGATTGTCCTATATCAGAGGGTTGAGACATGACAATTTAATCTATGACAAAAGGGGCATCCTCAACTTTTTACCTCTTATTTTTAAGTGGGCCCTTAGAATGGGAGGGATCCTTGGAAACACTTGTGAGGAGTGGCATCTTATATTTGGGTTTTTTCACAATTTTTCTCTGCCGTACCAAATGTTTTGCAATAACATCCATTTTTGGAATAGCAGTAGGTTGTCTATCTGGGTTGTCATTTTTTGAAACAACACCACTTCTAGCAACTTCTACTCTCCCATTCACTTATTTCTTTTACTGCTTTCTCATCAAATTTTAATCATTTTTTTACCTAGGACTTTGTAACATTTAAGACCTTGAATATGCTCATCAAATAGTCTGTTACATATACTCAAAATCATAAACATGCAACTCAAAAGATTTTGCCATGTTGATAGAGTCCCCACTAAAATCAAACATGTATGCCTCATATGTCTATGCCATGATGGTCAAATCATCATTGAAGTAAAACATGTAAGCCTCATAAGTCTATTGATCATTGTCAATATCATCTTCAAAATAGGTCATAACTACAATGACAACACAAGGGCGATGAGGTATTAAACAATCCTCACACCACTCCAATCTACCCATTTCATCAATCTCATTGGCATTAAATGGATCAACATTTATGTCTCATAATTATTATGACTGGGCCTCCTTTCTTAATGAAGTAGCATCTTTACCTTATTATCTAACTTGTCACATATTGATCATCTCTCTTGATTATGTGGTTGATCCCAAAGGTATTGCTTACTTTGCACTGAAGGCAACCCTCTTTCATTGTGGGCTACCTCGTAGGGTAGATCCTTGAAAGCTCCCATAACTTTGTCTAATTTTTCATCTATGTCAAGTGACTTATTTACTAGCCATTTATTTGGATTCAACAACTCCACCTCACTTGTTTTTCTAGGCTTCCCTATGGCTCTGATATTATTCTCTATATGAATAGCCATGACATAGGTTTATCTCAAATTAGTCAAGCCTTTGTGTTTGAGATAAAAACCAACTTTACAATCAAATACTTCACAATATTTAAATAAACATACAACATCATTAGGACTCACATTTTCATGGACTCTAAGCATAGTCTTATTAAATTTGATATTAAAACCCTTCACACTTTCATTAACATGCTTCTTTATAATTTCAAACTAATTGGTTAAAAACATTTCCATAGTTTTGTATTGATATTGGAAGTTGAATGTTCTTTTCTTCTTAAGCCACAAATCAATATTGTTTTCAGTCAGGGCATTAAACCATTCCTTGGAATCTTCTTCCAATGTGTGAATAATTTTTTTTATCATGACATCCTCAAATTCAATTTCATAATCATCAGTGATGTTAATGAAGTTCTTTTAGTGTTATTCACCATAGACTACATTATTTCCTTGAAAATTTGGCAATCTCTTTCTTATATCCGAGGGAACTTCATTTGGATATTCTTGCATTTAATTAAAATCAATGTGTCTATATTTATTATGTTCTAGCATAGGACAAAGAGGCCTCACATTTTGCCTTGGTTGATTCATTATTATGATAGGGACTAGATGGATTTAGGGGGGAGTTTGATTGAAAGGGATATAAATATGAGAAACAGTTGGGGTGTTAGGATAAGGGACCTTTCTCTCTAATAGGGAAGAATTAAAAAGACTAAAATGTTGTTCAAAGGTTATATGCTCTAAACCACTATAAAAAGTGATTAGGGAATGAGTCCAATGACTAAGTCCTCAATAAAATGATTCATAATAGTCAAGAGAATACAAGTTGCTCACACTTAAATATTGAATTAAAATATTTGTATCCCTATTTAAAGTGGTACTTGTAACGATCATATCAAAAAGAGAATTAAAATGCCAATCAAAGGAATTAATTAGTGTTTCCACAAGCTTTCATACTTGCTTCTTTTTAGGTGCAACTTTTGTGATAGGTAATTATTGACCAAATTTGAATTTTAGTCAATTGGGTCAACCCATACATTTATAAACTTTTTATAGGTTTCCATATGTCCTATAGGGCTCTCATTTTGGTCTAATTACCTTACTTATCCTTGCTCCAGCCTTGGTTTAAGTCCATCTTCTTTGTGCTAGTTTAGTCAACCAAAGTTAACCAAAGTTAACCTTGGTCAAACATGGTAAAAGTCTAAAATTATATTGAAAATGTCCTAATGTGGTAATTTATATGTTTTAAGGTGTTTCTAAGTCTTGATTTTGTCCTTTGCCATGTCTTATGTGCAAAAAGTGTCATTTTGGCATATTTCTAGCTCACTAAATGACTTGTACATATTTTTAAGGAAGCATATTTGTCACAAGGTTCATTTTCAATGTTGAGGAGGTAAGATCATGTTAGTTATTAGTCAGATGTCATTTCAAGAATAAGTTTCATGTAGAAAGAGGTAGTTTCTCCTTGAAAATAGGCCATTAATGGCACTTGTACGGACTTGGGAAGTCTACCTTCAACAAAACATGTGGGAAAGTGTCTCTTCACCTCCCTAAAGTATTTTCCATGCTTGGTGTGCAAATATTTAATCATAAAGTTCATTCTTTGCTTATGTTTCTTCTTTCTTGTCCTTGCAAGCCAAGAAAGGTCAATTTCAAATGCTTGGTGTGGGTCGTACATTTGGAGTTGAGAGGAATGTTTTTGGGGATTGAAAGAGGCTTGAGTGTAATTAATTTTAATGGTAAGAAGTCTAAGTTTGATATCTTATCCTTTATGAACCATCACTTAGACCTTAGACAACATTTTGTGATTATGCATTCAAGAGGGGTATAGGTTTGCACCTGTTTCTTATTTTTAGAAATATATGAAGCTATATGGTTTTAATTGAGTATTTTTAGGTTTTAATAGGCCCTCTACATGATGTTTTCATCACCCAAAACTCTCTTTATTAAGGTCCTTGATGGAGAACTCCTAAATTATACTTGGTTTTCAAGTTTGCAGTCATGGATGTATAGCCTGTGTTATGGTGAACTATAGAGGCTCGATGGAGATATTTTAGTGTTATTGTATTCATGATATTTAGGTGATTTCATTGAATTATCTTATGAGAGAATAAATCAACATCCTTCAAAGCAAATTGCCTTTTTTTCTTGCTCACTACCTTGTCAACAGAATAAACACTTACAATTGTCTCATACAAGAGCTTCAAGAGGTTTGTACAGAGGTATGGGTGGTAAAACACATGGTTAAATTCCTCTTAAGGTTTTAACATGCCCGAAACATTATAGCATAAATGTCATAAGGGTCAGATTGCTATGCAAAGTAGAGGTTTTCCTTCAAAAGATGATAGGACTATATTTGGTCTAACTATGTCCCTAAAAACAAAAAATAGAGAGCTTTGTGTTTTTTAATAAAATGGGATCAATTTGAGGAGTGACTTCTTGATATAACCTAAGATCCCCATCTAGTAACCCTACTATGAGGTTATCTCCTTGCAAGAGAAGGAAATTGGAAAGCCCAAGAAACATGAGTTTTGGGACTCCAAAGTCATGCCCAGGTACACTAAATTATGTCAATGACATCTATAGGTTTAAGACTAAAATGGGATATATATTCATCAAGGTTGTAGATTCAACATTTTTTCCATATTTGAGTGTTGTCATTGGTTGAGTGACACATAATATGATATGAATAGTCTTTCAAGAAGATGATATGCTTGACCTCAACCCATGTGCAACTAAAGTACGATAGTGGCATGAAATGTGTACCTACAGCTAAGAGTAAGCAATGACCTAAAAGGGTGTGTCTAAGTATAGGAATAGTTATTTGATGGTTTTTAAGCTTAAAATCAAGTTTTAATGGATTCATTTCACCATGGAAAACCTTATGAGGTTTCAGGAAGGCCATATGTTGCTCCATCCTTCCTAATTGCACACCTATAGTCCAAGGTTTTCAAAGTGCATAAAGAGTAAGGGTGAGGTTAAAATAGTGAGGTAAATTGGAAAAATAGCTCTATGAAGAAGATAGCTACCTACATGAGCTCCAAACAATACAACCAAAAACCCATTTTCACCTATAGGTAGCCTTTTGCAAAGAAAACTCAGTCAGGGTTTGATATGAGTTTTGGTTCAGGCAGGGGTATATGCAATGTTTTGAAGGATGAGTGAATGGTCTAATAGGTTCATGACCTCTACAATAACCTCATGAAGATAACATGATGAATATTAAGGGTAAATAACTCCAATATTGAAACACAGAGTCCATTTTTGAGTTTCTTGCAGACAATGCCCTCCTGTAAGTCTGCCCCATATTTTTATGCCTTTGAGGGGTCAAAACTTGGAGTTAAGTACTAAATTTTGGTACAAACCATCCTTGGGACATGTGGAACACACTCAAATAATATATTTTTAGAATCAAATAAGGTAATATGCCTCTATTCTATCTCAGAGGTAGGGTACCTTTACCTTATATAAAGAGGTAGTTTTGAGGGAAAGGGATGAAATGGTGAACTAGAACCATCAGATATCCCTCAAGATGATTGGAAAAGATGAAACATGCTTAGTGAAACATGGAAAACTAAGCTAGATGGTTGGAATTCAAACATGGTCTCCTATCCAACAAAGGTTACAGTCAACACCATGAGGGATAGGGAAGCCTATTGCTTGGTGAAGAGGGCATTTTCATCTATGACCTTGTTTAAGCATTCTAGCTTGTTTAATCATGTGTATGGGATGTGAGTAATGTGATCTAGGAATTTTACTCAAGAGAGGATGGTTAGTATGGTGTTAGTTCCAAAAAGAAAACTAAGTGAAATAAACACACTAATAGCATAACATCTTTAGGCCTAGACACTAGGGAGAGCTTAGTTAACAAAAGCAAATGATAAACACAACTAAAAAGCAAGGAATAAAACACAAGAATTCCTTCACCTTCTTTGGATACTCCAAATGCATTTGTAGTATTGGCTTGCTCGGCTTGTGCTCATGAAGTCCTTGGCAATGGAAGCTTGGCTACCTCCATCTCTCCTTGGCACCTTTGGATTATAGCTTGGCTTGGAATCAATTTGGCATGGTAACACTAGTTGCTTGAAGCTTTTGGAACCAATTTGAAATTATAACTTTACATCAAAAAAGCTTAGAAATGATGTTGTGAGGCCTACTATTATCAATTTTTGGATTTGACTAGAATCAACCTGGATTGTCCATCTCAAGATTGAGATGTGTGGTTGAGGATTAATTCAATTTTTTGAATTAAGTTTGTAATTATCCTCATCATGACCTTGGAAGAAGGGGAAATTAAGAGGCATGGGGGGCATCATGGAAGGCATTGATGAGGCATATAGGGCATGAATCCTGATATTTATGGCATTTATGGCCTACGGATGTCATCCCAAGAAATGAGGTCACTTAATGATGTAGATATTCAATATTCATTTTCAAAACAAATTATTCAACAAGTTTCAATGGAATTCTTGATTATGCCTTGATTTGGGTTAATTAGCTCTTAAGCATGATTATGCACATTGTGCACAAATTACCCAAATTAATCAGAATGCCTTGTTATTGGTCCAAAATTTGACTATATTGGAATTAGAAGGTGATGTCAAAGGCGTTAGAATCGTATTCCTATTTAGGATGTTGCCAATAACAAATAACAAAGGCACGAATCTTGTGTAGAATATTTGATAGGAAAGAGCAGTCCAAAACATGTAGGTGCAAAATTGGCATTTTGACTCGAAATGGACTGTTCAAAGTTAGTTGGCCCATAAATTACATTGCCCCATTTAGGGATACCCTGCCCAAAATCGGCACTTGAATATGTCAGTTTCACATCATTTAGCATGTTTTAGTGTTTTTAGGCCAAATTGTGCATTTTGGGTGGAAATTGGTCAAAATATTGGTTGGAGGTCATTGGAGGTGTCTACAAGTAGAGGTGTTTGAACCATTAGAAAGTAGGGGAATCCAATATGAGGTCATGTTGGGCCTAATTTGTAGGTAAGGCCTATTAGACCTAATATAGGCCTAGTACCTAGAAGTAGTATATCATCATTTTAGGACTAAATGGGCATTGAGATCAGTCAGAACATGTTTTGGGGGAGGAATAAGGTGTGTCTAAACTCACAGTTTGTAGAAAAGATCACCAAGAAGCCATTTCTTGGATTGAAATGCACATAGGCCTATGTAAAAAGCTAAAGGAGCTTGAGTGATCATTCTAGAATGCTTATAACTTTCTTAACTCTTTGCATGGGACCTCAGGCTATTTGGAGATATTAGTTAGGGTCCTTAAGAAGCTCTCAATGGCATTGGGAGAGATTTTCAATGTGTAGCCTTCATGAACAAAAGCTAAGACCTGAAACTACTCCAAACCCTCAAAAACCCTCCTTAAGTACATAATTGGGAAGATTAAGTACATGGAGAATCCAAAGGGGGTGGAAATTCCATGAAACCAATTGGAGGTGACAGAGGACTCTCCAGGATCCTCCCCATGTAATTGATATGTACTACACTTGTACGAATGGGGTCTAACAGGGCTTATTTTGATAATTTTCTATGTTTTGAAAGCATGAAGAACTTTCAAAGCATGAAAACACCTTTGGGAGAGAGATCAAGACTTGTTATAAGTCCTCATGTTCATGTATTAAACCATAGAATCTCCTAAGTGTGCTTACCATCTTCTTCATCTCAGCCAGTCTAGTGGGCAGATAGTGAACACTTAGTGAAAAGGGTGAGAGCTCCAATTGGGAGGCCTTTTAAGGATTGATTGATGAATATGATGACTTGGAAACCATTGACAAGTGTCATCCCTCCTTGTGCATGATCATATTGTAGGATTGTAAGCATTTTGTGTGCCAAGTGTGAGAGGTGTATGGGAATGAGTCATTTGGGATTGTCAGGGATGATTGTGCATGGCTAGAGGAATATGGATGATTAAAGATTGATCTAATGCATGTAGGAGCTCATCAATAACCCCTCACCTTCATATAAATCATTAGACCTCACCCTATGCATTGATGAGTCAATTTTGTGAAGGCAAATCATGAGGGTAATTTTTGTGAAGGCAAATCATGAGGCAGTTTTGTGAAGGCAAGCACAAGAGCATCTACACCACATGTGGAGGAGTTGAAAATTTTTGAGGGAAATGTATCCTTGATTCCATTTAGGACCTATCTCATACATGATTCTATGACTGTCATAACTCCTTCTCCTTGCTTGACAAGTGTCTTAATGACTCTTGAGCTTTCCCTTCTCTCTCTCCTTTCACAATTTCTATAAATTCTAGCCTTTTAGCTATTGTATGCATCTCTCCACCTGGGTATGGTGAAGCCCTACCAAAATTTTTCCTTGATATAATAAAGATAGTTGTTTTTTCCTCATTCAATATTTCACTAAGTGCATGTCATGGTTGTTGGTCTTGTGCAAGTGTAGTTTTCCTTACCTTCACATGTTATACTTCATAGTGCCTTGTGTAGTTTGAGATCACTCTTTTGCAGGTCAGCAAGAAGTGTCTAATGTGGATTGTAGGTGTAGTGAGTATTCTATTCTATAGTATTTATATAAGGCCTATTGTCTAAATCCTCCTATCCTAGGCTCTCTTCAAGACCCCATGCTTGAAACATTGATGTGGAAGAGAAAATTGTCATTGAATGAAGTGTATGTATAGGCTTCTTTTAGTTTTAAGTGCATGTTAAATGGTATGAGTAGACAAAATATTTAGTGTATCACCTCCCCTAGAGTAGATTTATTTTTAGTTATCCTTCTCCATTTTCATCCCCCTAAGAGTTAGTAGTAGTTTGATCAAAGTGGTACATCAAGGGAAACTAGCCCCAAATCTAGGGATCCACCTCAAAGTTGGGTCACCCACAGCCCTGAAGTGGTTCTATTGTGCCACTTGAATGAGGAGAGACTTGTCATCTCCTCAAGGGGTGCAAGTTCAAGTGACAACAGTAATTCTAGATGTAATTTCTTGACAAGAATTATTTTAAAATAAGAACATAGTCCCTCCAACTTGATGAATTTTTGACCTTGAAGGAGCAACATGTTAAAATTTCACACATTACAAATTGAACATATATAATTTTACAAGTTTATTTTGTTTAGAACCTCAATGTAATTGATGATACCATAAATTTATGATTAAATTGGATTAACAAACTTGAAATTTGAGCTAATAACTATAGTCTAAAAGATCCTTTAGTTGCAAAAATAGCTAGAAGATCCTTAGAATCGATGCCAAAACTATTGGAGCCAAAATTTGCACCCCATGAATTAGTGGATCAAGGAAGAGAGAATAAAGGATGGTTTGTTGTAGCCAAAAGGCTTATTAGCACTTCACACTAAAGTAGGCTATGAATATAGACCACAATACATGAGAGGTGACCTACTCTCTATTATGTTGGCTCTACTAAACCAAGGAGAAAGACCCTACAATTATCTCTATGGTGAATATAAAGCATAATAATTTTCAAAGAGTACTAGTCTAAATGGTATGCTTAAACACTATGTTCAGTCTTTATTGTCACTAGCAAATAAATCAAAACCTATTCAGACTTCAAAAAAAGATTTTAGTAGATAGATGTGAATAAAGACATTAAGACTTGTGGGCTAGTTATTCATTATTTTACATGCATATGCCAAACTAAATTGACACATATGAACCAAAATACATTCAACTGGAGACATCTATAAAATTATATAAGGAACGAAACAAGAGGTCTCATAGAACAAATTATTGGAAAGGTATAAAAAGTGTGATCTAGTGTACTATGGTTAGTGCCTTCATTTCAATGAGCCATGAAGTATTCTCAAAGCTTAAATGATCATGCCAATGAGAACAAAAAGAGAAATAGAATTTACATAATTATGTAGATTCTTTCATAATTTAGACAGATAAAAATAACCTACACGAAGATTTTATTACTTTTCAAGTTGATGCATTATAGACTCCTAAAAACAAAACCATGGCATAACTAGTTAAATTAGCAATAATATTACATATTAGATCATGTTTAACCCTAAAATGTAGATTAAGGAATATAGATTTAAAATGATAGAGATAGCCTAGGGCACAAGGGTGATAAACTATCTTTATAGCAGGCCAATTAATTACAAACTCAGAGAAATAATATTATTAATTTAAATACTGAGATATGCTAAAAATAGTAAGTACAACCAATGATTGATATTAAAATAAATGAAAAACAATAGTAATTAGCTAGATTATAGTGGACATGCAGATCTAATGTGGAACAAGTTGTAAATAGACTGGATCAGTCATCAAATTATGGAAATTTGAAATTTATGACCTTGGACACTTGTGTCGATCTGGGATGGTTGCGTCAACGTTTTTGTTTAACTTAGACATATTTTATAATATGGAATACCTGTTGGATTTGGATGCAACTACTTAGAATATTTTGGGATCTGTGTCACCTTCGCTTTAGTGCATTCAGATCTAGCTCATAGATTGTTAGTCTTATTGAATCGTCAAAACACTAGCTCTTTGTCTTTATAGTGACTTTAGAAAAAATGGATTAGATTTTGGATAATTTATTATCCAAATTTGTTATTCTTAATTTTCTTACACATTAGATTGTTAGTTTTTAGATATCAGTAGTTTGATAATTATGACCTGTACAAATGAACTTTTAACTTATCATTTACCCTATATGTATTAGATGTACCTCATTTGAGAAAAATAATTATTTTATGAGAATATATCTTTCTTAATTGATTATATGAGTAAAATTCCTCCATTGCTCATTCTATCAATGGTATTAAAACATATGAATCATGGAGGATTAATATTGAAAACATCAACAAGTGCAAAGAGGAAGCTTGCATAACAGAGGAATCTTGATTTCTATAACATGAACTCACTTTAGATACCATAATTTTCAATGTCAATGATCCCAAAGTTCTAGGCTGTCATCATATCCAGAGGAGTCTCCAAAAGTGTTGAACTTGACTATTACCAATATTTATTAAAGGTTTTATGCTAGTTTTGGTTCTAGCGTTATGGTGAAGAGATAAAAAGCAAAAGGAAAATCGCTAGGAGAACCTCATTTAAGGAAAAGAGGACCGAATAAAATCAGCGTGCCATTTGTAAAATACTACATTGCCAAAAAAAATATTTTCATTTGGATTTTCCAAAAAACAAGCGTGGGTCCCCACTCAAGAGGAAGCCAGGGGTTTCTTTAAGTAAATATTCTTTTGCACACCCATTTCTTAGAGTGTCTTAAAAATAAAGTTCATGGGATATATCTTAGAAAGTTGCTTTCAAACAAGAAGGGTCAAGGGTTCAAAACTATTATATTTGGATCATTTTTTTTAAAAAAAATCTCAATTAAAATTGTAAAGGAGTTATAAGGGGTGAAAATTTTAATTTTTGAAGATATAAGGGTGTAATAAAACTATTTTTTTATGTGACATATGCTTAGAAAAGTCTTAGAAATATTTCTATTGTATTTTGAATTTACTTATGAGAGTTAAAGAAAAATCTCAAGTAGCATTTAATTTTTTGTTACTATATTTATTTGTGATCATGGTTAAAATTATAAGTTTAATTTTTGAAAATGGTCGATTAACACCTAAAAACTACAAATAATGGAGCTTACACATGGAAAACATGATCATTTTTAATGATTTATGAGAAATAAAAAACAAATAAACCACACCACCTATTGAACCTGCCAAATTAATTGAGTATAAAAAGTATGATAAATGTGTACTTGCACTGCTAAAGTTATATTGCATTGCACAGGTGATTATTCACATTGACGTTGTTAAATCTAGTGTATGATAAACATGGAAAGTGTAAAAATATATGTATGACAAACAACCTGCATGAAAGAAAATTGATCTTCTTATGCAAAATTTAAACAATAAACTAGAAAATGATGAAGACATCTCAGAATATATTTCACGGTTGAAAACATTAAAACAAGAATACTACACGATAAGTGGAAAAATTGATGATGACATGCTCATTTCCATCACATTAAATGACTTCAGTTCTGCATATGCCAACTTTATCAAAATTTTATAGCTTAGTGATAAGCTCAATGGTGTAACATCTGACTCTATTTATGACTTGTGAATTCAACATAAATGACAGTTTACGAAGAATAAGAGTAAGCTTATTAAAAAGGTTCACTATATGAAGGCCAAGTCACATAACAAAAATCATCTCCATGTACAAAGGTAGTTTCAAAAAAATTATTTGAAACACTCTCTGAGAAACTCTCCACATCATTCTAAACAGCATCCACAACATTCTCATCAACACTTTCCAAGATCTTCAAAACACAAACATCACCATAGGCACACTTCTCACTCTAGTTTCTCACTCCAGTGGTTCTTCTAGTGATTCAACTTCTTTTGGATCTCATTAGTATAGGAAAGATCCTAAATATTTCGAATGTGGTGGTATTAGACATCTTATAGATGTATGTCCTTCTTGACAACCCCTCTCTCTACACAAAAAGAGAGTTGAAGCCAATTATGTGGATTATTTTAGTGGTAGATCTTCTTTATTCCAACTATTTGGGTTATCCTTACAATTTATTTGATCATGAAGCATCCTATATGGCTGAGGTCTATAGTCCATATGGACTTGACAACCTATTTTGAGTGATTAGTGATTCACTCATCTTGTGCAAGCTAATAAGTTCATGATCGAGATCTATTGTAGTAGCTTTGTTTGGCTTGTGTTATTACTTTCTTCTAGTTTTGGATTTCTATATTTGATATTCATGACATGGAGCAAACATGATTGATTTTTTTTCTCTCGTTGTATAGTTTCTCACCTATCGCCTGATAGGGGGAGAATATATAGTATTGGTTGGTATTTGATTAGTCGTTGGTGATAGTACAAGTTATCAAAGGTTACTAACATTAGTAATATTAAGCAAAGGTCATCAACATTTGTTGGACATCAAGGATATGTGTCATACATAGTACAGGGTGGTCACTTGGATGAGTTTCTGTGTGGAGCCTTATGTGCATCAATGTAATTGGATAGGTTTTGATCTTGTTTCACTATAGTCTAATACGTATGATCACAATAGATGAGTAGACTTTGATCATGTTCATTAGTATTTTATGCCACAACTCATAGGGTGGGATTCTATATGAAATGACATCAATTTTGATCAGTTCTAGGAGGTACAGTGCACTAGTTACAATTGCATAAGAGTTTCTCTAATAACTTCAAAGTCACTGCTCCAATGTTTTCATTTTCTATATCCCTTTAGATCAAAGGGGACTTTGTTGGGTCATTTATGATTCAAAATTTGTTATTTTTTATTTACTTATGCATTAGGTTGTTAGTTTTTGGATTTTAGTAGTTTTGTAGTTATGCCCCATACAAATGGACTTCTAACTTAGCATTTACCCTATATGTATTGGATGTACCTCATCTGAGAAAAATAATGGTTCTATGAGAATATATCTTTCTTGATTGATTATCTGAGTAAAATTCTTCCATGGTTCATTTCATCATTAATGATCTCATCATGTTGAGTTAACCCCAAAGACCCCTCTATTAGTGTGTTTTTTTTACATAAACACTACTCCAAAGAAGGCCTCAGACTCATGTAGTTATCCCCTACATGTTAGCTTCTATGTGCATAAGGATGCAATGTGTGATAAACAAGTACAATAGTGCAATAGCTTGTAACCTAGAACATATGGCTCATGGAGTGTTCCTTTAGTACTTCAAACATGTAGATGTGGTGTCCTTGTGAATAACATAGAAATAAGATAAAATAGGTAATCTTGGCTCACTTGAATGCTTGATTGTGTGCTTTTGGTACTTTGTATTGTGAGAGGTAAGAAGTTACTTGGTGAGGTATGAATGAGGATTGGTCATGTATTTATACCAATCCTTTTGGTAAATATCTTACAATAAAGCACTTACGTTGACCATAGGGATAAGCTAAAATTTAAAATTGGATGACTTTAGGGCACTTGACACTTGTATTAGTATAAAACACTTGCATCGATGTAGGCATCTGACTGGGATATAAGTGTCTGGAAATCTAGAAAGTAGGTACAGATCCCAAACTTGTAGAGAAACATGATAAACAAGTTTAAAACATTCTAGGGAAGATAGAAGGCTTGGATCATCAAAATAACATTGGTCAGACTAAGATATAAGAAATGAGCACAGAGATATAGTAGATGTGAGCCTTTCAACAATGATAAAAGATATAAAACTGAGAGGAACAACTAAAGCCCACACTTCCCAAGTGTATAAGAGTAAGGTGTTGTATAATTCATAAATAGTGTCTATGTACCACTAAATATGCACAAGGATCTTTACAATTTCACTAATTACATAAAATCCATATAAGGCCTTATAGTTCCATGATCAAGTGTCAATTAAAAATTCCAACCAGTTGTAACACTTTGCTCAGTTTTCTATAGATACACCATTATTTAAATTATTCAAGACTCTCACCAACAATGACACAAAAAATTAGATAAAATCAAATCGTAGGGATAGACGTTTATTCCATAACCAAAATATCTTGATGAAGAAAACATTCATCAATTTATAGATCCCCCCTCAAAAAAAACATTCCAGGGAATTCACATAGAAGACAAATATTTGCACTAGTTGAGTCACATTCTTCACTAGTCACTATTATACATTGTTCACAAATATATGAATTAAACATCTTCATGGTGGATTGAATGCAAAATGGCCCTAAATCTCAAGTTTATCAAATATTTAACCACTTGTGATTGCACATGACAAAGAAAACATAAAGTTTTCTCAAGTGAGTTATTCACAACATCAATTATAAATTCAAACAATCATGAAGTTCATTATGAAATCAAGCGGATGTGGAAAAGGGGCCTCTATAATGACACTTGGTGACTTTTAAAATTCACTATATTCCAACTCACATTTTAACTCAAGTGATTTTACCATTATGTGTATCATCACTTTATGTTAAAGGTAGGAAAACTAATAACTTTAAGTATGACCAAGTCTCTAAATTTATATTAATTATATCTAAAATTGAGATCACAGTGTAACCACTAATGATACCTTTCCAACAAGACCAACTATGCTCAAAATGGATTTGTGTAACTTGAGTTATGATCACCAAATCAGTCCCCTATAATTTTGCTTCATGTGTTCTCTACGACCAAATGATTGGGAGTTGACATGGAAACTCCCTTCAAATTATGGCCCCTATGGATTAGTGACAAGGAGTATCTCAACCCTTTGCATGTAAAAATATTATAGGTTTGTTCTCATAGAGTCCACATAATTGCTTTGTTGGTTATAACCCTCATGCCCAATTGTATTAAGAAACATGACTAGTCCTTGTTGTGTTGTGGAGCCTATTTTTAAATTACAATGTATTTTAAATACTGTACATTTAAAGTGTATTGTACACTTTGGACCCCCTTTAATCGGAAACCGTTTTGGGTTGACTTTGCCCATGGTTTTGGTACCCATTGTTTTATAATACAGATTTGTTGATGTATTATGTATAGATGGATATTTCATAGGTAATACATTATAAGAACAAGGGTTTGAGAAGGAAGAACAAAGTGTGTGAATTTAGGTGCGAATTCAGGAGGGTTTATTGAGCACAGCTCCAAATGATATTTGTACATTGTAATTGTGAGAAGATTGATATGAAAGTGGATTGTACTCTCATGGCTCGTAATAAAATCTAAGCAAGTGTTTCTCGGTGGATATAGCCCACATTGGGTGAACCATGTTAAATCTGGTCTTCTTATTTTGCATGTTTATTTTGTTCTTTCTACATCATTGTTTAGATCTATTATTATTGCAATTTTGTGAAATTGTTCTGCATCAATTTCTGATTTATTCCTAACAATCCTAAATAGCCACGAGGTCATAGAGTGGCTTGGTTCTCAAATGCCTTCAAAACTTTCTATTACTTCACAAATACATATAATTATAAACTCCACCTTATTAACTTTGATTTCTTCAACCTTTGGTCTAACTATGAAAACCTATTAGAATTTTAATTATGCTTCATGTTTGTTTGGGGTCTACATTCATGAACTAAGGTACTACTGAGCTCCACATCCTCCTTAAATCTATTACAACCACATGGCATCATCATGTGACCCCTCTAAAAAATGTGACTAAAATAGGAATACAATGTATGAAATCTTTTAGTTGGGCCAAAAGCGACACATATGATAGCCTTTGATTGGACACATAGTGACCTCTAGTTTTCCACACATGATTGACTCACATGCTTCTCTTTCACTTTTCATTTCAATTGCTTCTCCCTAATTGGTCCATGTAGCAGTCACTAGTTGGCCATGAATCAGAGAGTTCTTGGAACACTCACTGGCTTCTTTTGATCTTCATAATTCATGATTACTCCATGTAGCAACCTCTGGTTGGCAATGCACCATGGGCTCATGGGGTCTCTCTAAGCTTTGAATTGTGTGCCATTCTGTGGCCAATAAAAATGAGACACTTGGCAACCTCAGTTTAAACACACATTCATGGAGTCATAGAGCAACCTTTCCTTATAAGATTTATTGCACATACCCATGAATTGATCTAATGTGTCTTATAATCCCTTGGGGTTTGTAGACAAATACTTAACAATAATAATTTCCTATGATCACACATGAATGATTAAATATAAAAAAGTGACCACATTCACGGAGTCAAAGGGATCACGGGATCTCAATGCAATGTAATGTCATTATGGATAAAATACAAGGACATGTGGCATGTGAACAAACCTATGGGGTTCAGGATTCATGGAATTCACAAAAGTAAAAAGAGAATCCTATAAACACATTTATTTGTGCAATATGATTAAAGGTGTGGGTTTGGTCTAGGAGTCACAAGGATCATAACTTAAACAAATATGAAAGTGGCCACATAAACTTCAAACTTATGGTGTATCAAAGTGGCCATGCATATTTTGTTTAATAAGGTAATCCTAGACTTATAATCTCATAAGTGTTATTTTTTGGCCTATTAGACTAATTACCAACCTATAAAAATCTCAACATGAATGGGATTCATAATACTTTGTGACAATGAAGTGAACTAGAAAGGGGAAATTTTAGTCAAGGATTAAGAGGAAAAATAACTAATATGTTAAGGATAGAAGACACCATACTAGGAACACCATAAACAAATGATAAATCCTAATGGACCTAATGACAAAGGCAAAAACAATTCCCAATCCTTGAAAACTCTATATATTCTGAAAACCAGGTTCCTAAAATGTAATGGAACATTTTAGGCTCCAACAAGGAATTTACCTTCTATTTGTTAGTTACATACAATGCAACTACATGAACATTAGCCTAAATTCTCTTTTCATATAATTTGGTGATGAAACAAGACTTGAAGACAATGTATAAACAATGTTGGATCAATGTGCAAGACCCTTAACAAGCAATGATGATGTCCTCTTGATAAAATAGGCATAAGATACTCAACTTTTAAGAGGCTTCAATGTGAAAAGCTAGATAATGAAATGAATAGGGTAACTTTAAATATAGGCTCCTCTAATGCACATCTACACATTGGCTACCTAAAATATAGGTAAGGTGCCAATCAATACATAAGGGACCCAAAATTTAAGGAAATAAACACACAAATTGACTAGGACATATGAAAAGACCCTAAAATGTTGTTTTAGACATTCCACAAGCAACTAGTGTCGTATGAAGGAAAATAAATAGTGATTCATAGGTTTTCAGACATTTTGCATCAAATAGTTTTAATATCTTTGGCTAAAAGTGAACACAAAGTCAAGTTATGAGGGATAACTAAGTTAGGGGATGATGACATGAGGCCCAACACAAGGTAAAAATGTATCAAATATAACCAACTATGCACCCATGGATCAAGTGCGATAAAACATGTAAAATGCACTATGAAAAAGGGGTTTGTACCAAACTTAGAGCTCTACAGAATCCTCTCATTTTATTTCTTTACTTTGATATGTATGCACACACATCAAAGTGGGGCATTATGTAGACACCTAATTTTGGTACATCAATATTTATTAGTTGTAAAATTGCATTAGTCTAACATAGTTATGTGTTTTTCAATTATTCATTCATATTAGGCTATTATCAGTGCATTTTATTCATATTTATGGTTGTTTTCCTATCTTTTTTATCTCCCTCTGCTTTATTTATCATCTCCTCCTTGTTTTCTTTGGTATATGAGATTTTTTCTAGCATCACAGACTATATGGCTAAAGGGAAGGGGGGCTCATGACCCTTGTTTTGGGTCTCTTGTGACTTATGTCTTGATTTGTTGGCCTTTCCTACCCATTGTATGTCACCTTGCACACTAATAGGGTCCTAATTTGAATTTGAAAAGTCTATAAATACACATGTGCATTAATGCATATAGGACATGAATGAATTAAAATAATTTACCTATAGATCAAGTGAACAAGTTCAAGAGTAGTAAAATCAAGCATTTATAGAAGAATTCAAACAAATTTGAATTATTCATTTATTTTTGATATATTAATTTTAGCACACAAATTTATATAGGACTAGGCCTCACATTCACTGGAGCATGTGTTGAATATGCATTATGTTTGGAGTGTTGATTATTGAGTTTGTTCAAAGCTCTTGGGGGCATGATAGTAATTGAAAGATAACACATGGCCTCAAATACATCTCCCAATTTTTGGTATGTGATGTTCTGCCATGGTTTTGGAGAAGATCAGTTTTCTAGAGATTTACATAGAATTTTCAAAAAGTGAGTGAGCTTTTTAAAGACCTAATATTGAAAAACATGATTATCAATTTAGTTTTTATCAATCTACAATTTACAGGTCTATCCCTAAACTTTAAAAAACAACCCTACTCTTTAAAAAACAACTAGATAATTATGGGGGTTAGTCTTAGGTTGTTCCTGTTTTATGGGTTTTGTTTGCTTTATTATTTGGATCTGCCTTGTACTATTATTTATAATTCATGATAAATGAAATATTCTTCTTAAACCCCTTATTTTCATTTATTACTATAATTTAAAAATATTCTTTGTACTTTCCACCTCTCCGCCTCCTCTTAAGTGGAGATTTTATCCTTTTGAAGGATTTGGAAGGTTGTTGCCCAACATTGATCTTGGTCATGTAGGGTTTGTTTCTCCAGACAAAGATTGTTAGGTTGTGGAGCTAAAAGATTCACTGATGCAAATGGAGGAGGATGCTGAGTTGTAGAGCAACCGACGTCAGTCTGATCAACTGACGTCGGTCATATACAGTGTGTAGAGCAATCGACATCGGTCAGGGATCAACCGACGTCAGTCATCTCTAGACAGACAGGGACCGACGTTGGTCGCTTGTGCATTCCAGAACTGTTAGTTACACGAATAGTTAGTTGTTGAATGACCAGTTTGCATGTAAAGGCTAATTTTAGTCTTGAGTTTCATGTCTAATTATTGTAATTAAGAAAGTCTAATTATTGTTTACATGAGATCTATTTAAGAGACTCATGGGGCTGTATTGTAATCAAGGACAAGGAAGAGATCCTTTCGATTGTAAGATCTAGGTTTGCAGGCTGTGCAAGACCAGGTTGATCTGCAGGTGTGCAAAATCAGGGGAGATCTACATGGTAAGTAAGATCAGGTTGATTTGCAGGTTGTTACAAGATTAAGGAGGTCTACTTGGAGTACTTGGTACTGGTAGTATTGTTACTGACTTGTGGAGGGTACAACTCTGTGTTTGAGTTGTGGTTGTAATTGATTGAGTGAGAGAGCTCTTGAGGGAGAATATATGTACGCTCTAGAGGTGTGGGAATCACTAGAGGTGTGGGAAGAAGACTGTGGCACTTCTTTATTGTATTTCCTTCTGAAGAGTATTAATACAAGATTGTGTATTGTCTCTCAAATTCTGTGTTATTTCTGATTTCTAGTTACTTATTACTTCTGGTTAAATTTTGTGTTTAGTTGCTTATAAAAGGTAATCAATTGTGCTTCCTAATCTTGACAAAGTGGTATCAGAGTGAGGTTACAGGGAGTAGGTTTGTGTTTGATTACAAGTCACTCTCAAGGGTTTCTGATTGATTGGGAGTATAGCAATGGCAGAAAAAAGTAAGCTAAGAATGGAGAAATTCAATGGCACAAATTATCAATTATGGAAGATGCAGATAGAAGATTATTTGTATCAGAAAGATCTGTACTTACCATTGGGTGGGGTTGCAAGCAAGTGTTAGGTTGTGGAGCTAAAAGCTTCACCTTTGCAAATGAAAATTAAAGGTTGCTAAAGAACTAGAAGCACTGGCGTCAGCAGCATGACCAATGTCGGTCATGACCAGTGCAGAAGGCAACCGGTGACGGCAGGAAGTCGGTCGACGTCGGTAGAACCAGGCAAGCAGGGACCAGCGTCGGTCGCCTGTGTGTTCCAGAATTGTTCATTGCACGGACATTTAGTTAAGTGAATGAAGTGTTTGCATGTAAAGGCCAGTTAGAGTCTTAAGCTGCGTGGATAATTGTCTAAATTAAGAGTCTAAGTTATTGTTTAAGTCTGGGATCTATTTATAGACCCATTGGCATGTATTGTAAAGTATGAGTTGATAAGGAAGGCAAGGAAGTTCCTTCCATTGTAAGATCATTGAGTTGCAAGTTGTTGCAAGCTCATAGGAGATCTATATGTGTGAGTATGGTCTGTTAAATTACAGGTTGCAGGTTCATGGGAGATCAACTTGAAGTACTATAGAGTGCTTGGTGTACTGGCAGGGTTATTACTGACTGGTTGGAGAGGTGAACACCAATTCTGTGTGTGAGTTGGTTGTTGGGACCGTTTTTGGTAGGAGAGTGTTTTGAAAAAGAATTACTGTACACTTGAGGTGTGGGAAGCCTCTGTAAGGTGGAAGAGTGTGGCAGCTCTTTATTGTATTCTTTTCTGTAAAGTGTTAATACAAGATAGTGTATTGTCTCTCATATTCTGTGCTATTGGTGAATTCTAGTTACTTGTGTTTCTGGTTATTTCCGCATGTTTAATTGCTTATATTTGGTAATCATATTGTGCTCTTTCTGAGGAGCAAGATCTTAACAAGTGGGATCAGAACAGGTGTGTTTTTTCTTGGATTCCCCTACAAGTGATATCAGAGCTTTTAGGTTGGCATACTAATAGATTGGATTAGATCTGGTTAGTGTGTTTTGATTACAGGTTACTCACAGGGTTTCTGTTTGAGTGGGAGTTGAGCAATGGTAGAAGACAGTAAGCTACGAATAGAGAAGTTTAATGGCAAGAACTACCAATTATGGAGGATGCAGATTGAGGATTATCTATATCAGAAATATTTGTACTTACCGTTGGGTGGGGTTGATTGCAAACCCCAGGATATGAAGGATGAAGAATGGGAGGTTCTTGATCGAAAGGCTTTGGGATCTATAAGATTGAGTCTTGCATCATCTGTGATTTTTAGCTTATCACAGTGTAAGACAACGGTGGAGTTGATGAAATATTTGGCAAATTTATATGAAAAACCCTCAGCTTCGAATAAGGTATTTCTTATGAAGCATTTATTTAATTTGAAAATGTTGGAAGGTGGATCTATTCATAGCCATCTTAGTGATTTCCATGGTTTGGTAAACCAGTTAAGTTCAGTCAATATTGTTTTTGATGATGAAATTAGAGCTCTCTTAATCTTGTGTTCATTACCTGAAAGTTGGGAAGGTTTGGTAATGGCAGTTTCTAATACTGTGTCTTCTTCAAAAGTCTTAAAAGTGGATGATGTTGTGAGTGTGATCTTGAATGAAGAGATACACAAGAAAAGCATAGGTGAATCATCAGGAAATGCTTTGAGTGTTGAAGGCAGAGGAAGGCAAAGAGAGAAGATAGAGCGTGGGAGATCAAGGTCTAAGATAGGCAGGAGATCCAAGTCTAGGTATGGCAGAATAACCTGCTGGAAATGTGGAAAGCAAGGGCACTTAAAGAGAGATTGCAGATCGGGTGAAGATCAGCATGAAGGACATGAAGAAGAAGCAGATGTTGTGGATTATGTTGCACAGGATGCTCTGATATATGCTTTGGATAAAGTAGAATCTTGGGTTTTAGATTCTGGTGCCTCTTTTCATGCATCCCCACATAGGGAATTTTTTTATGAGTATGTCCAGGGAGACTTTGGAGAAATTTGTGTAGGGGATGGTAAGCCTTGTCAGATGATTGGCAAAGGGAAAGTGAACCTGAAATTGCAGACAGGTAACACATGGGTGTTAAAGGAGGTCATGCATGTCCCAGTTCTGGAGAGAAATTTGATTTTTGTTAGAAGTTTGGGTGATGAGGGTTGCACAGTAACTCTCACAGTGGACTCTTGGAAGGTTATCAAGAGTGCACTTGTTGTAGCTAGAGGTAAGAAAGTAGGTACGCTTTATCTATCTACTTGTATTACTGATTCTCTTTCTGGGTTATCTACTTCAGCTGTAGATTCGAAGATGTGGCTTAATAGGCTTGGTCACATGAATAAGAAAGAGATGCATGTTCTTGAGTCAAAGGATATGCTTTTAGATTTGGAAGGCATGGATCGTGATTTTTGTATGCAAAAGAAGAAGGTGATGTTTCTTGAGGAATCTGATGTTAGTGACAAGAACAGGAAAGCCTTGGTTTTCAAGGAGAAGGTGACGGATAGAGTTTAGCACAAGGGGCAAAAGAATTTTGAGCAGAGCAAGGGTGATTTGGATAAGGATTTGATCCAAAAAGAGCTCGTGGAAAAAAGTCAGTTCTCACTAGAAAAACACAGAGACCGACATCGACAGGAAAACCAGCGTCAGCGTCCAGACAGGGACCGATGTCGGCTTTGTGTAGCTCGACGTCAGTGACTCAGGCTAGATAACTATCGGTGTTGACCAGGGGAAACTCACGTCGGTAAGGAGGCAGTCATAGGGAACCGACATCGGTCGGGTGCAGACTGAGATGTGATCGACATCGGTCACTGAGACAAATTTTGGGTGGACAGAAAGCTGTCAAGGAGTCTCAAGCGCCCATATTGAGGACTGAAGGTGTAAGTAAGTTCTTAAATTCATCATTTCCCTTATTTACACTACTTGTTACTCACCTATGGTATAGGACCAAGAAGTTATTAAAGAAGCAGAACAGGTAGATCCAGGAAATAGTGGGAGCTTGGCATGGATGAGGATGTGATTCTTTAGAGGAGAACCAAACAGGAGTTTTAGATGGAGTTGCCAGCTGGAAGTAATCACTGAGAGACGAATGGATGTTCAGGATGAAGAAGAGTAGAAATAGATACGTGAGACAGAAGATCAGGGTATATGGTCTTGTATAAGCTGCAGGGCAATGGAGGTTTGATCATTGTGTTTCTCTTTACCAGGTTGGATAATATTAGCTACATTATCATATTACTGTATGATGTGCTTGTTGCAGGGTTACATATATAGGTATTGATGAACTAAAGGTAAAGCTAGTTTAGAGGTTTGTCATGAGGAATCTGGGAGCAACAATATTCTTTGGCATGAGTGTATTCTAGAGACATGGAAGGTCACATGTTGACTTTGTTTCAGGATGATTGTGTGAGACCGGTTATCACGCCGATGGTTGGACAGTTCACAGAATAGGTGTCTTGATTCACATAATGAGGTTAAGTGCATGGTATGTACTAAACTTGAGTTTTTCCAAGTAGTGGGAGTTGTCACAAGTTTGGAGCCAATCTGGGAAAGAAGTACTGAAGGGCAGTTCAGTGGATTCTTAGAGGGACCAGCAGCAGGTGCACATGCTATGCAGGTTCATTTTATTTTCTACATGGTTTGTAGATGTGGATGTGGTAGGTGATTTGGATGACATGAGTTGCATCACAAGGTGTGTGGTGGTTGGTCTTCAAGAGTGATCTTGAGGAGGGATACAAAGCCAAGGGAACAAACTACACAGAGTACACATACAGGTACAGGTTGCAGCTGTTTATCTCCAAGTGGGAGATTGTTAGGTTGTGGAGCTAAAAGCTTCACCTTTGCAAATGGAAATTGAAGGTTGCTGAAGAACCAGAAGCACCAGTGTCGGTAGCATGACCGATGTCGGTCATGACCAGTGCAAAAGGCAACTGGCGACGGTAGGAAGTCGGTCGACGTCGACAGAACCAGGCAAGCAGGGATCGGCGTTGGTCGCCTGTGTGTTCCAAAACTGTTCATTGCACGGATAGTTAGTTAAGTGAACAAAGTGTTTGCATGTAAAGACCAGTTAGAGTCTTAAGCTGCATGGATAATTGTCTAAATTAAGAGTCTAATTTATTGTTTAAGTCTGGGATCTATTTATAGACCCATTGGCATGTATTGTAAAGTATGAGCTGATAAGGAAGGCAAGGAAGTTCCTTCCATTGTAAGATCATTGAGTTGCAGGTTGTTGCAAGCTCATAAGAGATCTACATGTGTGAGTATGGTCTGTTGAATTGCAGGTTGCAGGTTCATGGGAGATCAACTTGAATTACTATAGAGTGCTTGGTGTACTGGCAGGGTTATTACTGACTGGATGGAGAAGTGAACACCAATTCTGTGTGTGAGTTGGTTGTTGGGACCATTTTTGGTAGGAGAGTGTTTTGAAAAAGAATTACTGTACACTTGAGGTGTGGGAAGCCTCTGTAAGGTGGAAGAGTGTGGCAGCTCTTTATTGTATTCTTTTCTGTAAAGTGTTAATACAAGATAGTGTATTGTCTCTCATATTCTGTGCTATTGGTGAATTTTAGTTACTTGTGTTTCTGGTTATTTCTGCATGTTTAATTGCTTATATTTGGTAATCATATTGTGCTCTTTCTGAGGAGCAAGATCCTAACAAGTGGGATCAGAATAGGTGTGTTTGTTCTTGGATTCCCCTACAGCAAGCCCATGGATATAAAAGATGAAGAATGGAATGTTCTTGATCAGAAGGCTCTGGGAACTATATGGTTGAGCCTGGCATCATCTGTGATTTTCAACTTATCACAGGCTAAGACAATGGTAGAATTGATAGAATCTTTGGAAAATTTATATGAAAAGCCCTCAGCTTTAAATAAGGTAATTCTTATGAAACAACTATTTAATCTGCAAATGCAGGAAGGTGGATCGATACATAGTCATTGTAGTGATTTCCATGGTTTGGTAAACCAGTTAGTTTCAGTCAATATAGCTTTTAATGATGAAATTAAGGCTCTCTTAATCTTATGCTCATTACCTAAAAATTGAGATAGTTTGGTAATGGTAGTTAGTAATACTGTGTCTGCTTCAAATATCTTGAAAGTGGATGATGTTGTTAGTGTAATCTTGAATGAAGAAATTTGTAGGAAAAGCACATGTGAATCATCAGGGAATGCTTTAAGTGTTGAAAGTAGGATAAGGCAAAGAGAGAAGATCGAGCAAGGGAAATCAAGGTCAAAGATAGGCAGGAGATCTAGATCCAAACATGGCAGGAAATTCTGTTGGAATTGTGGAAAGAAAGGGCATGTAAAGAAAGATTGTTGGTTGGAAGAAGATCAACATGAAGGAAATGAAGAAGCAGATGTTGCAGATATTGTTGCACAGGATGCTTTTGTATGTTCCTTGGATAAAGTGGAATCTTGGGTGTTAGATTCTGGTGCCTCTTTCCATGCAACCCCAAATAGAAATTTTTTCCATGATTATGTCTAGGGAGACTTTGGAGAGATTTATTTAGGGGATGGTAAGCCTTGCCAAATGGTTGGCAAAGGGAAAGTGTGGCTGAAATTACAGACGGGCAACACATGGGTGTTGAAGGAGGTCATGCATGTCCCAGTCCTGAAGCGGAACTTGATTTCTATTGGAAAGTTGGGTGATGAGGGATGCACAGTAACTCTCACAGCGGATTCTTGAAAGGTTTCCAAGGGTGCACTTGTTTTAGCAAGAGGTAAGAAGTAGGTACTCTTTATCTATCTACTTGTATTACTAATTCTCCTTCTGGTTTATCTACTTCAGATGTAGATGTAGAGATGTGGCTTTGTAGGCTTGGTCACATGAGTAAGAAGGAGATGCATGTTCTTGAGTCAAAAGGTAAGAGTTCAGATCTGGAGAGCATAGATCAAGATTTCTGTAAGCAATAGAAGAAAGTGAGGTTTTTTGAAACACATGCTACAAGAAAGGATCAGGTTTATTGCATAAAGAGGAAATCTGATGGTTTTGATAAGAACAAGAAAGCCTTGGTGTTTATGGAGAAGATGATGGACAAAGATCAGCTAAAGGGGATGAATAATTTTGAGCAGGGTAGTTTGGACAAGGGAATGATTCATAGTAAGCTCACGGGTAAAAAGTCATCACTCACAAGAAAACACAGGTATCGACGTCGATCAGGTGGAACCAACGTCGAATAGGTAGGTACCGACGTCGGTCATGTCCAGACCAGAGTCGGTGGTGTTGGGCAGGTGAAGACCGGTGTCGATGAGACAAGAACCGACGTCGGCAACTAAGACACTGACGTCGATCAGGTAACCGACATCAGCGATCAAGTGGGATCGACATCGATCGAGTGCAAACCAGGGTCGACTAGGGAATGGATTTTGGGTAGACAACAAGCTATCAAGGAGTCTCAAATGCCCATGAGGAGGAATGAAAGGATAAGTAAGCCTCAAATTTGTTATTCCCCTTTTTTAGACTACTTGTTGCTCACTGATGGTCAAGAACCAAGAAGTTTTAAAGAAGAAGAGCAGGTAGAATCCAGGAAACAGTGGGAGCATGGCATGAATGAGGAAGTTGATTCCTTGGAAAAGAACCAAACGGGAGATTCGGTGGAGTTGCTAGCCGGAATGAAAGCACTGAAAGACGAATGGATTCCTAGGTTAAAGAAGAGAGAGAATGGACACGTGAGATGAAAGGCCAGGGTATATGGTCTTGAGCAAGCTGTAAGACAATGGAGGTTTGACAGGGGTATGACAAAGCATGGCTTTAGTCAAGGTCAATGTAACTGTTGTGTTTCCTTTACCAAGTTGGATAATATTAGCTACATTATCCTGTTACTGTATGTAGTGTGAATGCTTGTTGTAGGGTCACACATGCAGGGAGTTACTGAGCTAAAGGTAAAGTTAGTTCAGAGGTGTGTCATGAAGAATTTGAAAGCAACAAAATTCTTTGGCATGAGTATTCCTAGAGACAGGGAAGATCACAGGTTGATGTTGTCTTAGGATGATTGTGTGAATAAGGTAGTGGAGAGGTTCAAGATGCATAATGTAGAACCGGTTAGCACACCTATGGATGGATGGGTTAACAAAATAGTGTCCCCAATCACATGATGAGGTTAAGTACATGTGTACTAGACCTAATGTTTCCTAAGCAGTGGGAGTTGTCAACGAGTTTGTGGTCAATTTGAGAAAGAAGCACTGGAAAGCAGTTTAGTGGATTCTCAGGTATCTGAGAGGGACCAGCAGCAGGTCGACATGCTATGTAGGGTCAAGCACTTCTCTACATGGGTATGTATATTTGGATATGGTAGGTTACTTGGATGACAGGTGTTGCACCACAGGATGTGTGGTGGTTGGTCTTCAAGATTGAACTTGAAGAGGGATACAAGCCAGGAAACAAATTAGACGATGTACATGTATAGGTAAAGGTACAGGTGCAGCTGTTTATCTCCAAGTGGGAGATTGTTAGGTTGTGGATCTAAAAGCTTTACTAATGCAAATAAATGAGGATGCTGAGTTGCAGAGCAATCGACGTGTCACCTATGCATTTCAGAACTGTTAGTTACACGAACAGTTAGTTGTTGAACGACCAGTTTGCATGTAAAGGCTAATTTTAGTCTTGAGTTGCATGTCTAATTATTGTAATTAAGAAAGTCTAATTATTGTTTGCATGAGATATATTTAAGAGACTCATGGGGCTGTATTGTAATCAAGGACAAGGAAGAGATCCTTTCAATTGTAAGATCTAGGTTTGCAGGTTGTGTAAGACCAGGTTGATCTGCAGGTGTGCAAGATCAGGGGAGATCTACATGGTAAGTAAGATCAGGTTGATTTGTAGGTTGTTGCAAGATTAAGGAGGTCTACTTGGAGTACTTTTGAGTACTTGGTACTAGCAGTATTGTTACTGATTGGTGGAGGGTACAACTCTGTGTTTGAGTTGTGGTTGTAATTGGTTGAGTGAGAGCTCTCAAGGGAGAATATCTGTATGCCCTAGAGGTGTGGGAAGCCCTAGAGGTGTGGGAAGAAGAATGTGGCACTTCTTTATTGTATTTCCTTCTGAAGAGTATTAATACAAGATTGTGTATTGTCTCTCAAATTCTTTGTTGTTTCTGATTTCTAGTTACTTATTACTTCTGGTTAAATTCCATGTTTAGTTGCTTATAAAAAGTAATCAATTGTGCTTCCTAATCCTGACAAAGATAGACAAGGGAAGTTTTCTTGGTTGGCTCTTATTATTTCTCCCTACCATGTTCAAAATGAATAAATAGAAGAGAATAAAGAAGAAAATAAGCAAGATGATGGTTGGACCATACCTGATATAACATAATGGATAATTTTTTTGGGTAAAGTTTTAATATCTTATTTTTATAAGTATTATTAGATATAACGAGTGATATGTCATAAATATATCTCTTCAATTTATATGTAACTAATGCCACCAAAATGATTGTTTGAAAGTCTGAGCCTAATCCAAATAAGATGTCGGGTTCACTCAAACACTTTTGATAATGTTTCAAGGTCATACAAATGTCTATGGTAAGTAAATGTTGATTGTATTCATTTTTTTTGGGTTTATTTGTTTATTTATGTTCTACTTTTTTATTTAAAATTTGTATGTTGTAACTCATTTCTTCTTGGAACGAGTTAAATTTATTTAACTTAGAATGTCAAGAATAATAAATTGAAGGTTTGTGTTATAATATTTAACCATTTTATTATATTATTAAAATTGGAAAAAAGACGTCAATAAAATAAATTGTATAAGATAAATAACTTTATCTTATTTCAAAAGTATTCTAAAATAGAATGTTAGCTTAGACAAGAATAGTGTTATATTAATTGTCTCCTTTATTTAATGAATTAAACTGCATATTTTTCTATAAGTTTAAATTTGATAATATTAGTACTCACAATGACTTTTAATAATTAGAATCTAAAAGGTGGAAAAAAAGAAATAGATGCCCCTAACTAAACCGAGACCCAAAAAATAGTCTTATGAAAAGTAGAGGATACATGATTATGAAGATTTCGAATACTAGAAAATAGAGAGATAAGTGCACTTTACTAAAAAAGAACCTAAAAAAAGTATAATTTTATGAAAAGTGGAAAACACACAAATTTAAATAAATTGAATACTAAAAATTAATAATTAATAAAATATGAAAATTTTGAATACTAAAAATTAATAATTAATAAAAAAATCAATATTGCATAATTTAGACCAAATTATGTATGCATATATAAATGCACCAATACTCATAACATAATTATAAATAAAGGGCATGTATTATTCTTAAACATAGTCGTGAATGTTTTTAAACTAAGGTAATAATAATATTTTATAAAATCAAAATTTCCAAAAGGTTATTATACTTAATGGTGATAAATAATTCCTTGCCAAAGCACGTTGCTTATGATGAGTGAGATATGTAAGTAAAGATTTGGCCAAAAAAAAGTCTTCATGCAACAATATTCGATTTAGACAAGAAACATGAAGTCAAATTATAGGATATTATAGTTGGACTATTCCAATCAAGACAGAGAATGAGAAGACAAGGAGACTAATATTTAGGTTATAAAGATATTAAGATTAGTTTAATAAAGATTAAGTTATATTTATGTATTAATTATGATTATTTGGTGAAGTTGTTTGGCTTACAGAGTTCGGAGAGAATCAATTATTGTCAAATGCAAATACAATAAAGAATATATTCAGGTTTAATTTTCAAGTAAACTTAATAGCCCACAGTTTTTAGTGCTAAGTTAAAGACTTAAACAATAAAAAAAAATCATGACTACTCATTTAAGGTAACCAATTGCCATGGATACATTGAGTTGGGGGAGTTTCAATAATAATATCTTTTGTATCATTCTTGTATAACACGAAGAAATCCACTTGATATTGCATATGATATGAATTAGACATCCATTTCACTTTGATTCATCACCACCTTGGCTTTAGAATAGGCTAGTCAATTATTCATGATGTCAACATTCTTTGTAGTTTAGAGTTTATCTTAATTTAAAATAGTCATCCATGTTCAAGTTGAATGATATGTTCTAGTCTAAATAACCATTGTTCATTACTCAACCAATGCTTACACCACTAAGTGATATGGGATCCCAGGAGGAACTCGGTGGACAATACTCTGAATGAGGATATGTGTGTGTGTGTGTGTGTGTGTGTGTGTGTGTGTGTGTGTGTGTGTGTGTGTGTGTGTGTGTGTGTGTGTGTGTGTGTGTGTGTGTGTGTGTGTTATATAATATGCAGAAGCTATGTGAGAAAATATGTTGAGAAGAATCAAGAGAGAGAGAATAAAACTAGAGCATAATTTTTATTCAATATATGCATTTTGTACATAACATGCTCTTAATAAAAATGTATGGATGTCTATCTTCTACTATGATTGTTAGCTAAAGCCACATATGTTATAAAACCACTTAGGTAGAAAGAACCATTATAGAAGTTGAAACAGTTGAGATTCTATATGTCACTTCACCTTTTGATCGTTGTATTGATTGGTATAAGAAGTAACACATGACATTTTAGCACAAGGCTTTACCTTGTGAAAGGGGGTGTTACACTTGACTTTGACACTAACAAAGCCGTTTAAGAGCATGTGTTCTACACCTGTTCAGATGGATGCAATGAGTTATTAGCATCTAGTGGTACTGCACAGTTTGATTTGTCCTTTATAACTTGGCATGAAGGTGTGTTAAACATTACTAAAGCTAATGGTAGGTACCATAAAAGGTTTGGATCATGCATGGGTGGCATCATGTATGATCTGCATAGAGTTTACTCACTACAACATGTGTGACATTTTTTGGAGACAAGTTAATGATCTTGGAGGTACTGCAAACCTCTAGATGTTTCTTTGAAATACCAAAAAACATGGAATAGGAATATCAGACTATGAAAATAAGATTGGTAGTATTATAGGACCCGTTTTAGGTATATCCTCTTGGATTAGTTTCCCATACTTGTAAAGAGATAGTCTCGATTGGATTAAGTCTAGGAAGCAGGTGCAAAAACCTTTGTTTTTATCTAATACCTTCTGAACCATTTTACTTGTTGTAGTAGGTGACTAACTCTAATGATTTTGTACATTGGCATATAATAGTTTTATGTATACATGGTTTCTAAAATCTCATATGTCTTCGTCAATTTAGGTTATGCATTAGTAGGAGGTGGAGTTTTTAATATTGAATATGAATAGTTATATGGCATAATCTTCTTAGGAGTTAGTGAAACATGATTAGGTATGGAATCACTTCAAAAATAAGATATTTCTTATTAGCCACTAATAAAATACGCTTTGAAAATCAGAGTTGAACACACACTAGATCAAATATCATAAATTAACTCTTATTTGAAAGGATAGATCAAATATGAGAAGTGACATTAGAGAGTGATGCGTATACCTTTTTTTTTGTAAAAACTAAACCATCCCAATTTATAAGGTTGTAAATGAAGCATGGTTGTAACATTCACTCGCTTGAGGGTTGCTTCAGAGATGAGGTCTTCCATCCTACCACCATAGATAAAAAAATATAGTTATTGGCCTTACATCCACATTTGTGAATTGAATAGGCATTTTCCTTCAACATCTTGTGATGAGGGTGTTGCCCATGTGGTGGCTATTATAACATTTGTATCAACACAATGATTCCATTATAGGGCTTGATTTCATAATATTTTATTTCTACTTGGGAAAGGAAAATATTATGATCATGACACTTATTGGAGTGGCTACAACTTTTATGTTTATCACACCATTTACCTGTCTTAATTTATGGTTGCTTCTTATCTAACTAATTTAGTTTATTTGGTGCATACAACATGTCCTACTTTCCCTTCATCTTGAAATCTTCATCAATAATTTTCACATAGTGATAGGATTCCCACATCATCATACCTTAGACAACTTTAATTCGGACTGAATGGATGGTTATGTCTACTACTAAGGTACTTGAGAATTCTATGTTGCTACGACTTGAATGAGCCCAGTTTCACATACAGGTCATGGAATGCATCTTTTTAGGCTTGGATTGACTAGTTGTGTCCTTGAAAAAGTTATTGAAACTGAATGTTATGATCATTATAGACATATTCAGGATAATATCATCATTGAAAGCTTCCTGGAATTTCTCCCAGGCTAGGTTAGATTCTTATTTTTCCTAGTCTTTCTCCCACAAACTATTTGCTTTCCACCACTTCTTGATAGGGGAAGAAACATTCAAAAGTGAAGTATCAATTTTCTCTTCATCACAAAATTAATTCATAGAGAAACATGACTCAAACTTATCTAACTAGTTATCTACTGCATACGCATTCATTTTATCCTTAATCACAAAATTGTCTAGATATACATAAAACTTGGCATAACCTAACCACCATAAGCTGTACCTAATTTTTTAATCAATATAACCACTCATTCGAGGAATTCAGTGAATTGGTTGAACATAAGTGTATTTTTATCTCAAAGTGTTTTTATGATGTTATTTATCATATCTTGGATTGCATCTTATGAGTCATTATCTCTTGTCATTCAAACTTGCTTGAAACATGACAGGTAATTTGACGTTGATCTTTAGATACTCTAACCTTGTTTGATATGACATGCATGAATAATATGAACTAATCCAATACCATTGATCTAGGATCCTAAGAGGAACCTAGTGGAAAATACTCTAAATGAGGATTTAGATGTGTTGTATGCATATGTTGAAGCTATAAGAGAAAATATTTTGAGAATCAAGAAAGAAAGATAATATAACTAGAATAGAAAGTTTTATTCAATATTTTGTACATCTTGAAAAAGATACATGGTTGTTTATCTTCTACTTTGATTGATAACTAAAGCTACATACATGTATACATATATATTTTTTAATTTTTTTTGGATTTAAGTGATCTTAACAAGATAAAACTATTGAAATTTAAATTTTATAAGCTATGGCATAAACTATACAACTTTGAAAGTTAAACAGGGATTGACTGCACTTACTAAATAAAGAAATACTTAAGCACATAGGGAAGGGAAGGCACTTATCTAATTTATATCTTATAGATGTTCACTATCTATCACAATCATCAATATAACTTTGTATTAGCTTTGTGATGCCTCAGATCAGGAAAATAGACTATTAAAACCCTCCAAGACACTGTCACCAATGCTCATACATCTATGGCAATTGGTATTATCCACCATCTACCAATGCCATCCAAAAATGATTATGGCAGTCTATGATTGTTCAAATTGATGTGCTTGTGTTAGTAGATAATTATTATTTATTCATTCACCTTAGGCTATGCATAAAATTATTTTATCCTTCACTTTGATTTGAAACACTAACTTGTTTTTTTTATACTAATATGAATCAAAAAATGGGTTAAAAAGGTTGGGTTGGACTGATCTCAGCCCCCCTACTCAATCTCTGAGCATTGCCTATATTTTAATACTTCGAAGAGGGATCCAACTACACATAGTTATCTCACTAATATATGTGTCCCAAATCATGTGATTGCAAGTCTAAATGCAATTTTGCCTAATCCTTCCTTTGGTATAAATGTGTCATTAGATTTATCATTTAAATAACTTCAAATTTAAGTTCCCTAATTTTTTAATTTGAAAGATCTATCCATACGTGTTTCAAATTAATTCATTATGAGGGATGAGTGCGTAGTTCCTAAGCTTTATTTGATTTGAGCTTTCACTTTCTAAGTTATAAATGATTTCGGGGATTTATCATTATAGTATATAATGGGATTGGTGAAAGGAATTGAATTTCACTTAATTAAGTGTAACATATTTTATAAATTATTTATTTATAATAAGTCACTTAATGATTCGGGTATTTCTTTATATATTCTCATGTGAAGAAGGATTTTGTTTTTCTTATGGAGATGGACTTTGTCCCTTTTATAATGAAGGGTTCGGTTGTCCAATTGGATGAATTATTAGACATTGTTATTAACTCTTAATTTTATATATTCGTTATTTATTTTTTAAATTAATTATCTTATCCAAATAAGCGAAACGTTTTGATAGAGGATTGATTATTTTTTAATAAAAGAATTTTTATTTATCTCCAATTTATTTGTTGTTATAAATATTTTTGATGAATTTAATTTGTATTTTAGTTTTAGCCCTGATCCATATTTATTAATTAAATCACTATATATGTCCCTATGATTTAATTTATAGACGATACTTATGGATTATATAGTACCTCAGTTTTATATATTCGGTAAACTCAAACCTTGGTCGTTCTTTTTAGTTATGGACCTTTTCTTACTTCTACAAGTCTTTCATCTACTCTATCTTATGCCCCTTGGCCTATCTCTTAGTCCAATCAGTCTTATGTTCATGACCTAGGTTTTCTATCTTACCCAGAATGCTTAAAATGTACATATCTTTCATCTCTCCAAGTTTTGAAACTGTACCTACTTTCATCCTTCCTAAACACTAATGTTTTTGATAGATACTAACATCGATGTTAGTTTTTTGATTTGATGTAAGTGTCCAGTACCCTAAAGTCATCTATTTTGTAAATGAAATGTATCCTAATGGTCGACCTAAGTGCTTTAATGCGAGTTATTAATCCAAAGGGATTGATATAAATATAAGATCAACCCTCTTTCATACCTCACCTAAAAAATATCAAAGAGACCAAGACAACTTATCAAAAGCACTATATCAAGCATTCAATTGAACAAATATTTCTTATTTCCATACGAGTCATAAGTAAAACACATTTATAAGTATAAAATACTAAAGGAGTAGCCCAATAACACGATTTGCCAAGTTTCAAGCTAGGTCACTATTGTATTTATTTTGCACATATTACATGATTCACACATAATCTAACATGTAGAGGAGAACTACATCAATCTGAGGCCCTCTTCAGAGTATTAACTATGTAGGCAACACTCACTAATATAGGGGTTTTTTAAGTCAGCTCGACATCGTGTGCCCACTAACCCATTTTCACCAAGGTCATTATGAAGATGAATAGCCAAGGTTTTGTAATTTCATGAGGAACAACAGTCCATGACCTAGATTTGAATGCACCAGAGTGAAGGCAAAGTTAAATCCAAAAACATCCAATTGGTCACATCATTTTTCAACAAGTATTATGTATAGGACACTTGCATCAAACCTAGAGAGTAGTGTTGACATAATCGTCCTAGGTTGATGTTAGTGTCTAGAGATCTAAAAGTGCCAGATCTAGAATTTGACAACTTTTCGAGAATCTTCTTTCAAATTATTTTCTACCTATTTTAGATTCAACACTATGTTAGCATCAGAACCAACTAAATATATTATTTCTTTATCATTTCCATCCATAAATTATTTTTACTTTCTATATTTAGCCTATACTTAGCCCAATAAATTCAGTGTATGCTTATATCTAAGTTTAACATCCAATAACCTATTGTAGACTTAATTATCACTCTTGTGAATTGTCATTTCTATATTCTTAACCCTATTATACCACCAAGGTAGGATAGCCTCCTCATCCATTTTAGGGTTAAACATAACCATTCAAGTCTTTTTCCCAACCTTTTTTAGTTAGCTTAAACACGATTGCTAAGCAATAAATTGTAGTCAATCTTATCTAAGCTTAACCATCTATGTAAAAAGAATAATGTGTTAAGCCTATGATTTCATGCCCCTATGAAGAGAATAGGGATAGGTATTGTTTTTTTTGAAGTTATTATTGAGAATTTATTATCTTTATTTCAAATTTCTTAGATGTAATTTTACCTCACTCTTCATAATTATAGAGGGAAACTATAATTCTTAAAATATGATATTATTTAAACTTATTTTAGATTTTATGGTCTAAATAAGTTAAAATATTGAATATTTAGATTGTACAAGACATATCATTCACTACGTAGATCTATTTGTAAAAAATAGATTAATATTGAGTTTATTATTTATAGAAAAGATAGGGTGCTTAGTTTATTCACTATTTTGTTCTGATCATTGTCTATGTATAGTTACCTAATATGCTCTGAAATGGATCTATGGTCACTTAGCTTGCAAGATCAAGATGCTTCTCATAATGCTTATACACATGGCAACTCGATATGTCTGCTATCTACCAAAACTATCTTTTATGTTTTTTACCGATGTGTTCCAAAATAGATCATTGTACCTACCTATCAATATGTTTTTTGTGTTATAAATTCCACCTTATTCACTTTGATTTATACAACCTTCAGTCTAACTGTGAAAACTTGTTAGACTTTCAATTCGACTTCATGTTCGTTTGGGGTTCGTGTTCATGAACTGAGGTACTATTGAGCTCCACATCCTCCTTGAATTTATTGCATCCACATGACACCGTTATGTGACCCCTATAAAAAATGTGACTAAGATAGAAATATAATATGTGTGATCCTCTATTTGGGTTAGGAGTGAGACACATGGTAGCCTTTGATTGGCCACACATTGAGACACATGGTGACCTCTAATTAGCCATGCATGACAGACTCACATGGTCCTCTTTCATTTTCATTTCAATTGTTACTTCCTAATTGGTCCATGTAGTAGCCGTTGGTTGGCCATGAGTTAGAGAGTTCTTGGGGATCTTCTTGGCTTTTTTTAATCTTCATAATTTGTGATTAGTCCATGTAGCAACATCTGGTTGGCCATGGACCATACTTTATGGTGTATCTCTAAGCTTCAAATTGTGCACCATTCCATGCTTAATAAAAATGAGATACTTGGCAGGCTAAGATTGGCCACACATTCACAGAGACATGGAACAACCTTTCCTAATAAGATTTACTACAAATATGTGAATTGATCCATTATATCTTATAATCCCTTGGGGTTCGTAGATAAATACTTAACAATAAATATTTCCTATGATCACACACAATTGATTATATATAAAGAGCCAACCACAATCATGGAGTCAAATGGATCACAAGACCTCAATGCAATTAAAATTCTTTGTGGCTAAAATAAAAGGACATGTGGCATGAGAATGGACCTATGGGTTCAGAGTCATGGACTTCATAAAATCAAAAGGGAAATCTCGTGAGCACATTGATTTGTGTAATATGATTAAAGGCTTGGGTCTTGTCTAGAAGTCACAAGGATTATAACTTAGATAAATATGAAAATGGCCACACAAACTTCAAATGTATGGTATATCAAAGTGGCCATAAAACTTTTGTTTAATAAGGTAATCCTAGACTTATAATCTCATAAATGTTATTTTATGGCCTATTAGACTAATTCCCAACTTAGGAAGATCTCAACAAGAATGAGATTCAAAATTCTTTGTGACAATGAAGTGAATCAAAAAGGGGAAATTTTAGCTGAGGATCAAGAGGAAAAATAACTAATGTGTTAAGGGAAGAAAACACCTCATACCGGGAAGACCATAAATAAATGATAAATCCTAATGGACATAATGGCAAAGGCCAACACAAATCTCAATCCTTAAAAACTTTATATATTTTGAACATTAGGATCCCAAAATGTAATGGAACATTTTAGGCTCCAACAAGGAATTTACCTCCTATTCGTTAGTTATGTACAATGGAACTATATGAACATTAGCCTAAATCTTCTTTTCCTACAAGTTGGTGATAGAACACGACTTAAATATATTGTATAAATAATGTTGGCTCAATGTACAAGACCATTAACAAGCAATGATGATGTTCTCTTGATAAAATAGGCATAAGATACTCATCTTTTAAGAGGCTTGAGTGTGAAAAGCTAGATAATGAAATGACAATGGGTAAATTTAAATATAGGCTCTTCTAATGCACATCTACACATGGGCCATCATAAAAGATAGGGTAAGGTGACAATCAAGACATAAGGGACCTAGAAGTTAAGGAAATAAATACATAAGTTGACTAGGACATATGAAAAGACCCTAAAATGTTATTTTAGACATTCTTCAAGTAACTAGTGTCATATGAAGAAAATGAGTAATCGATCTGTAGGTTTCTACACATTTTGCATCAAATAGTTGTATTATATTTGGATAAAATTGAAGATAAAGTCAAGCTATAAGGAATAACTAAGTTATGGGATGATGACATGAGGCCCAACACAAGGTGAAAATGTATCAAAAATAGCCAAATATGTACCCATCGACCAAGTGTGATAAAACATGTAAAAGGCACCATGGAAAAGGGTCTTGTACCCATTTTAGAGGTCTACAACATCCTCCCATTTTTTTTTGTTTTATTTTGATATGTATACACACACACATCAAATTGGGGCATTATGTAGATATCTAATTTTGGTACATCAGTAGTTATTAGTTGTAGAATTACATTACTCTAGCATACTTGTGTGTTTTTTGATTATTCATTCATATTAGGCTCTTATTGGCACATTTTCCCCATGTTTCTAGTTATCCCCTATCTTTTTCATCTATCTTTGATTTCTTTATCCTCTCCTCCTTATTTTCTTTGGTGTATGGCATTTTGTCTAGAATTGAAGACTATATGGATCGAGGGGGGGGGGGGGACGGGGGGTGGTGCAGGGAGGGGGCTCATGACCCTTATTTTGGGTTTCTTGTGCATTGTGTCCTAATTTTTTGGCCTTTCCTACCCATTGTATGTCGCCTTATGCACCAATAGGGTCTTAATTTGAATTTGAGAAGTCTATAAATACACATGTGCATTAGTGTATAGAGGACATGAATGAATTGAAGGAATATACCTATAGATTAAGTGAACAAATGCAAGAATAGTAAAATCAAACATCTATAGAAGAATTCAAGTAAATTTGAGCATTTATTTATTTATGATACATTACTTTTAGTGCAAAAAATCATATAGGACTAGGCCCCACATTTATTGGACTACATGTTGAACATGCATTATACTTCCAGTGTTGATTGTTGATTTTGTTTAAAGCTCTCAGAGGCCTAATAGTAATCGAGGGATAACATAGGTTCTCAAATACATCTCCAATTTTTTGGTTTGTGATGTTCTGCCAGGGTTTTGGTGAAGGAGATCAATTTCTTAGAGATCTACATAGAATTTTAAAAAAGTGAGTAAGATTTTTAAAGACATAATGCTGACAAACATGATTGTCAATTCAGTTTTTACACATCTACAATTTATCAGGTCTAGCCTACATTTTCAAAAAAAACCCTACTCTTTCAAAAATGGCCAAATAATTATGGGGGTTGGTCTTAGGTTGTTCCTATTTTATGGGTTTTGTTTGTTTCATTGTTTGGATTTTTCTAGTACTATAATTTCTAGTTCACAATAAGTGAAATATTCTTCTTAAACCTCTTCTTATCATTTATTACTAAAAATTAAAAATATTATTTATAATTTCCACCCCTCCCCCTCCTAAGTGGATATTTTCTCCTTCCAGAGGATTTGGAAGGCTATTGTTGCCCAACACCAATCTTGGTCATGTAGGGTTTGTTTCTCCAGACAAAGACAGACAAGGGAAGTTTCCTCGGTTGGCTCTTATTATTTTTCCTCACCATATTCAAAATGAATAAATAGAAGAAGAGAATGATGAATAAAATAAGCAAGATGATAGTTGGACCATTCCTGATACCTCTCCCCCCACTGGGTAGGTGGGGGCGACATCTTGATAGTCCTATGTTGCCATCTCCTCCATCTGTGTCACTGGTGGCTCGAGTTGCTTAATGTGTTGTTTAATTTTCTTTTCTCTCTCTTAAACTACTAATGTGAGTTTTGATGTAATAAACTTATAATGATTTTGGTTTTTGGGCTTCTCATGATTTATTTTAATTAGAGAGTATGTTATCATACCGCTTGCAATGAACATATTGTAATTTAATTTTACTATTTTGATTTCATTAAATTTATTTAAAAAAAATTACAAATTAATATATTATAAGTTGAGAGGTTCCAAATTTTAGAGCCTTTTAGTGACTGTATTCATACTCTAAATTTAGTGAAATGTGTTCTTTGTGTGTCTTTATCAATATTGATCGTGTCCATACCTTCTCTACACTTAAAATATTTATTTTGACCTTGTCAATGCTGGCACTTTGTGTGTGTTTTAGTTAAATTGAAATTATAAATTAAAAAAAGTGAACAAATAGTTTTATGCACACTTAGTTTAATGAGTAAAGTCTTCATTTTAAAAGTATCAGTTAGAGTAGTATTGGAATGGATGATTTTCATAAAATTTTAGTGTGTTATTTTTATAAGTATTATTAGATAAAATGAGTGATAAGTGGGTTATTTATATTTATGAGAGATGAGTTCCTGTGAATGTTTATTTATAAAATATAAATTAATGTACAATTAAATTTTAAAAATTAATTTATATAATTTCATTTATGTTTATGAGAGATGAGTTCGTTTGAATAGTTATTTATATAATATAGATTAATATACAATTAAATTTTAAAAATCAATTTACATAATTTAAAAATTAAATCTTGGAAATCATATCACACAGTTTTAAAATCATATTAGTATCTATATTAAAAGTGATATTGTGCTTGTATAATTATTATTTAATATTGGCAAAAATTATTTCCCTTACATATTAGAGTCATTTTTGTAACAGCATAAAATCGATATTGAATGTATTTCTACTTTCAAAAAATGAGGGATAATATCATTTTACAAAGATCCACTCATAAATTTGGACTTACTTTGTTTTTCAAATCTAATTTAAATAAAACCAAATGAATTTAGATAAAATCTATTACTTCTGAGGACTAAGCTTAACACTCTTTTTGTTTCGAATCATATATTTTCTAACTTTGGTGATATAAAATGAAATGAAATTATTGAAACATATACACTACACAAGATTAAACGTAACAGTGTTTAGATTTTTTCATAAATTAGAAAGGACATAGGGTTGGAATAAAGTATAATTGACAAAATAAAGCAAACATTAAGATTTGGGAGCACACAATAATTAAATCTTAGAAGACATGTGATTCATTATAAGTTGAAACTTTAAGGCGTGTAAGAAAGTAGGAGTTCAATAAAATGTGATTTCATAAATTGATTATTTATAATTAAATATCAACAATACATATAAAATATAATAAATAATATCTAATTACAACAATTAAATTGATAAAGAAATTGGGTAATAGAAGGCTCTTATTTCATTTATATTTTATTATAAATATTTCTCTACAATTTGGACTTGGAAATACACAAGTAATGCCACCAAAATGATTATACCTTGATCCAAATAAGATGTCAGGTCCATTCAAACGCGCTTGATAGTGTTTCAGAGTCATACAAATGCTCAAGATAAGTAAATGCTGATTAGATTCATACCTTTTATATTTATTCACTTATTTATGCTCTTTTACTTCTTTGACCTAAAATTTGTATGTTACAACTCATTTCCTCTTGTAATGAGCTCAATTTACTTAACTAACTTAAAAGTGTCAAGGAAATTAAATTAAGGGCTTGCGCTATAAAATTTTACCACTTTATCATGTCGTTAGAATTGGAATAAAGACGTTAATAGATGCATATCACATAGGATAAATAACTTTATCTTGTATCAAAAGTGTTCTAAAATAGAATGTTAACATAGACAATGATAATTGTTATAATGATTATTTCCTTTATTTAACAAATTAAACTACAATTTTTTTAATAGGTGACTTTAGATTCAAATTTGAAAATATTAGTGCTCATGATGACTTTCAATCTGGCTAGAATCTAAAAGGTGGAAAGGAGGAGATGGGTGCCCCTGATTAAAATGGAACCTAAATAAAATGTAGTCTTATGAAAAGTAGAGGATGTATGAATATGAAGATTTCAAATTCTAGAAAATGGAGAGATGGGTGCATCTGACTAAAAAGGGATCTAAAGAAAATATAATACACGAATATAAAGATTTTGAATACTAGAAATTGATAAGAGGATCAATATTTCACAATTTAAACCAAATTATGTATGCATATACAAATGAACCAATACCCACAAAATAATGATAACTAAATGCACAATACCATTTAAACCATTAATATAGAACATGTGTTAGTCTTAAACATAGTCGTAAAAGTTTTTTTTTGATATGCCTAAAGGCATTACATAAAATAACCGAATTACATAGAATTTCAGTAACTTTGCCCATAATAAACACATAGTAGATTTACAATGATGAGTAAGTATACATCTAAATTAGTGAGCTCCTTTGGCTAAGTAACCATGACTAAGGGCATCCACACTGTCAAAATTATCCAGGGCATGATCCTGGCCTTAACTACTTGACTCTTTGTGTCGGGTATCTTGAGAAAATTGTATCTTTGTGTATGGATATAAGCAACCATCATCTTCACCAGTTGGACTAAACCCTTTTGATACAATATATTTTTAATAAAATCAAAATTTTCTTAAGGTTATTTATACTTAATGGTGATAAATAATTCCTTAGCAATGCATGTTTCCTATGATGAACGAGATATGTAAGTAAAGATTTGGCCAAAAAAAGTCTTCATGTGAAAATATTCAATCCAGAAAAAAGTGAAGTCGAACTATAGGATATTATAATTGGGTTATTCCTTTCAAGGTAGATAATGAGAAGACAAGGAGATTAATATCTGAGCTATAAATATACTAAGATTAATTTAACAAGGGTTAGATTATACTTATGTATCAAATATGAATATTTGGTGAAGTTGATTGACTTACAGAGCTGAGAGGGGATCAATTATAATTGAATGAAAATATTGTAAAGAATAAGGTCAAGTTTGATTTCCAGGTGAATTTGATATCCCTCAGTTCTTGGTGTTAAGTGAAAGACTTAAGCAATAAAAAAAACCATGATTACTTATTTAAGGTAAACTGTTACCATGGATACATTGAGTTGGGGAGCTTCAATAATAATTAGATCTTTTGTACCATTCTTGCATAACATAAAAAAATCCACTTGATATCACATATGATATGAATTATAAGCCCATTGCACTTTGATTCATCACCACCTTGAATTTAGAATAGGTTAGTCTAATCTTCATGATGTCAACATTCCTTGTAGTTTGGAGTTCACCTTAGTTTGGAATAGTCATCCAATGGGCATTCAAGTTAATCGATATGTTTTCCCACGTAAATAACCATTATTAATTACTCAACCAATGATTACACCACTAAGTGATCTAGGATCCTAGGAGGAACTTGGTGGGCAACACTCTAAATGAGGATATATATGTGATATTTACATATGTAGAAACTATGTGAGAAACTATGTCGATAATTAAGACATATATAATAAAAAAAGTGCATAATTTTTATTTCAATCCATGCATTATGTACATGGCATGTTTTTGAGAAAGATATATGGATGTCTATATTTTACTATGATTGGTAGCTAAATCTACATATGTTATAAAACCACCAAGGTTGAAAGAAATGTTATAGAAATTGAAATAATTGAGATTCTATGTGACTCTTCACCTTTTAATGGTTGTGTTGATCAACATAAGAAGTTACAAATGACATTTTGGAATGAGGCTTCACCTTGTGAAATGGGGTGTTGCACTTACATTTTTTACTGACTAAGCCTTTTAAGAACATGCACTTGACACCAGTTTGGATGGATACAACAAGTTGTCAGCACCTGGTGGAAATGTGTGATGTTATTTATCCTTTACAATTTGGCATGGAGGTGTGTTAGACCTTATTAAATCTTATGTTAAGTACCATAAAAGGTTTGATTCATGCATGGATGACACCATTTATGATTTTCATGGACTGTACAACATCATTATAGTGTGTGTGACATTTTTTGGAGATGAGTTAATGAACTTGGAGGTACTGTGAACCTCTAGATGTTTCTTTGACATACCACAAACCATGAAAGAGGAATCTCAGGATATGAGATTAGTGTTAGGAATTAAGTGAATGTAAATTAAATTTTTAAACCACCATACAATCACAAAACCAAAATTTAAATGTGTGAAAATCATATTTAATTATGCAAAAATAATTCCTTCAAACCATAGTATAATATGAAAGCATAAATGGAGAGAACAAAAACAAGAAAAACACATAACACAGATATACCATGGTTTACCCAATTTGGGATACATCCACCAAGAAAGTCCTCAAATAAATCAGTAATCTGAAACAAGATTACAATGAACTCTCAAAGAGATAGAAAAATCTCCTGTAGAAAATGTTGCATAAAAAAATTCCACTTTCACCTGCACCTACACCTTTTTGTATCTCACAAGATGATAAACCACACCCTATAAATGAATACCTTCACTTTGAAAAACACCTACACTTTTAACTCTATCCCCCAAAAGCCACACCTACAAATAAAAATATCAATAACCTCTCATAGGTCACACCACACCTTCTATAAATAACAAATGGTGTAGAAAACATCCTCCAAAGAGAAAAATCACCATCCTACAACAAGATAAGATATATCCATGAAGTGACATTCCAAATTCCATCTTTCAATGCATATCCAAAAGGTCTCTAGAGTAGGAACATTCCATTCCTCTCTAAATGGCATAACTTCCAATGTGGAAGTCCAATCCACTTCTATAATACATCAAAGAATTATTAAATACTACATTTAATAATTTTTCTCCTCCTAATGCATCATATAAATAAGTAAATACATCATTTAATAATTTCTCCTAATGCATCATATAAATTATTAAATACATCATTTAATAAATTTCTCCTAATGCATCACCTAAATATTAAATAAACAATTAATTCCCTAGAACAAGGAAATCAATTCCACTTCTAACAAGTATGGAAGAATACATGAAAATTATTAAATAAAAATTTAATAACTTTCACCCACATGAGGAACAAAGGAAAAATGTGCTCCCCACATCCTTGGAGCTCTCTAGACCCCCAAAGTGTACCAAGAAGGTCATGTGATAGCCCCATAGGGCTCCACACTCAACAATCTCCCACTTGGAGAGCTTTTCTCCTGAATAGAATCTATCACTACTCCATGACCACTAAGGCCAAGCAAATATGAACATAGTCTCAACTTGTCCAATGTGACCACCTTGGTCATCATATCCACAGGATTCTGGATAGTATGAATCTTCTCCAACTTCACCAAGTTCTCCTCCAAAGTTGTCCTGATAAAGTGATAATCTAACTGAATATGTTTCATCCTTAAGTGGAAAGCGGAGTTCTTTGAGAAATAAATATCACTCTAACTATCACTATGTAGTCTCCCAACTTCTTGCTCATGCCCTAACTCTCAAAACAAATCTTGTAATCAAATCATCTTCTTGCTAGCCTCTATGGCAACAACAGACTCTACATCTGTGGTTGACAAAGCCACAACCTTTATATCCTATAAATCCAACTAACCATTGTATCTCCAACAATAAATATATATCCTATCATACTCCTCCTATTACCAATATCCCATACCATATCTGAGTCCACATAACCATGCAAAGTGGTATCTGATCCACCATAACATAATATAACATCAATAGTTCCTCTCAAATACCAAAGAATCCATTTCACTGCTTGCTAATGCTCATAACCTGGATCACTCATATATCTACTCACAACTCCCATTACATGGGTAATATCTGGCCTAGTACAAACCATGATATACATCAAGCTACCAACTATCAAAGAATAAGGTGCCTTGGACATCTTAAGCTTTTCAACTTCCATCTTGGGACATTGCTCCTAAGTGGCCTGCCAAAGGAGTACCAACAGATTTAGCATCCAACATACTAAACCTTTCCAAGACTTTCTTCACAAAATCTGATTGGGATAAAACCAACTTCTTCTCCTTGTCATGAGTAATCCTCATACCAAGGATTTTCTTTGTAGCACCTAAATCCTTTATAGCAAAGGAGTCACCAAGCTGTTTCTTAAGCATATGAATATGATGTATGTTCTTTCTTGCAAATAACATGTCATCCACATACAAGCATAAAATAATAAAGGAACCACCATCATAATGTTTGATGTACATGCAATGGTCATAATTATACCTTTGATATACTTGTTCTAACATAAAACAATCAAATTTACTATACCATTGCCATGGATCTTGTTTAAGGCCATACAAGCTCTTCTTTAATCTGCATACATAGTTCTTCCCTTTAACCTCATATCCCTGTGGTTGCTTCATATACAACTCTTCATCCAAATCACCATGAAGAAAAGTGGTTTTCACATCTAACTATTCTAGCAAATCCTCAACTGCAACTAAACCAAGAATAGTCCTAATAGAAGTCATTTTTACAATAGGATAAAAAATCTCATCAAAATCAATACCTAATTTTTGTGTAAACCCCTTCACCACCATCCTGGCCTTATACCTTCTTCTCCCATGATCCTCTTCTTTTATTCTAAAGATCCACCTGTTTGGCAATGCACTCTTACCCTTGGGTAGCCTTACCAAATCCTATGTTTGGTTCTCCATGAGAGATCTATGCTCCTCGTCCATGGATTGTTCCCATTTCAACCTGAAACCTACCTGCATTGCTTCCTCATAACACTCTAGTTCTCCATTGTTAGTGAGTAACAAATAATTCAAAGAAGGAGAAAAATGTTTAGGTGCTTTTCTTACCCTAGAAGATCTTCTTACCATAGGAGTTTGGGGTCCTTGTGTAGAAGATTCCTAAACTGATTCATTAGATACTTTGCCATTTGTAATGTCATCCAATACTATGTACTCTTTCTGTTCCTATTCTTATTCTTGCAACTGATCCTTATACATGACTTTTTCATTAAAGACTACATCTCTAGACCAAAATATTTTCTTATCTTTAATGCTCCATAAGTGAAAACCAAAGTCATCCTCACCATATCCAGCAAAGGTGCATTTATCTGATTTAGCCTCTAACTTGGTCCTATTCTCTTTTTTGATGAGGGAAAAAGCCTCACATCCAAAGACTCTAAGAAAAGAATAATCAACATTCTTATCAGACCAAACTTGTTCAGTAATACCTCCATCTAAAGGTATAAAAGGTCCTCTATTAATTAGATATACTGCCATGCTAACTGCTTCTACCTAAAATTGTAAAGGAATGCAACATGTAACCTCATGCTCCTAACATGTTTCATTATTGTTCTATTCATCCTTTCAGACACCCCATTCTACTAAGGAGTTATTGGAACCATCCTTTGCCTGCAAATTCCATTGTTAGAATAATAATCAAAGAAAGCATTACTATAATACTAACCTCTATTACCTGATTTGAGACATTTCAATTTGAGACTCGTTTCATTCTCAATGAAGGCTTTCCACTTCTTAAAAGTGTCAAACACATCAAATTTATTTTTAATATAATAAATCGAAACTTCCCTAGTTGCATCATCAATAAAAGGGACATAATAATTGGAACCACCAATAGAAGATACTTAAGTTGGTCCCCATACATCTGAATGTACCAAATCTAACTTGTCCTCTTTCTTTGTGGGTCAAACTTTCAGGAACTTAACTTGATTTTATTTCCCATACACACAATCCTCACATAAGTCTAGATCTAGATATTTCAATCTAGGCAATTTATCTTTTAAGATCTCCATGCCCTTATGGCTTATATGATCGATCCTGTAGTGCCACATAGTTTCATCTCCATCTGTAGCAACTAAATCACAAGAATCAACACCACTAGTCAAATATAAAGTACCAAATTTCTTACCTCTCAAAACCATAAGAGATCATTTGGTAACTTCCAAGAATCTACAAGAAACATAACCTGAACATCCTTCATTGCCCAATTACCCCACTGAAACCAAATTCTATCTCAATATAGGCACATGTTTGACATCCTTAAGTAGCCAGATGTTCCCATTCTACATTTTCACTTGAATAGAACCTTTCCCTACTATCTCACATGGTTTATCATCACCAAGATATACATGTCTTATATTCTCTTGAACATAATCAAAAAAATAATGCCTATGTGGGGTGGCATGAAAATAATCCCTTGATTCTAATACCCAAGACTCAGTAAAATTATCCAAAGAAAGAATTAAGGCATCTTGACTAGTTTTACCTAATGTCACATTTACCTCATTCATTTCCTCCTTGTTTCCCTTCTTATCCTGAAGTGACCAACAATCCTTCTTTGAGTGTCCACTGTTCCCATAATGCCAACATATCATCTTGGCTTTAGATCTTGATTTAGATCTACATTGTGACTTTCCACAATTGCCTTTGCTCTTTTCCTTTTGCCTCCCTCTAGCATCAATAGACAAAGAATTACCTAAAGATGATTCACCAGTGCTTTTAATTCGCATATCCTCACTACGAATCACACCTATAACATCCTCAAAACTCAAGATTCCCTTGGTAGGGATTGCATTACTCAACCATAACCAAACTATCCCAACTATCTGGTAAAGAACATAAAATTAGCAAAGCTCTAACTTCATCATCAAACTTAATTCCAACTGAAGTGAGCATACTTAAAACCGTATTAAAATCATTTAAATGATTAGGAATAGAACCATTCTCATACATTTTCATGTTAAAAAATCTTTTCATATGAAATTTTTATTTGAAGTCGAGGGTTTCTCATACAACTTTCCAAGTTTATCCATGAGATCCTTTGTAGATGTTTGATTTGCAATGTTAAATGTAACAAAAGATTCAAGGCATAACTAAATGGCTCCCAATGCCTTCCTATCAAGCAACGTCCAATCTGCATCACTCATACTTATAGGTTATGTTAGACACCCAACCAAAGAACTCTATCACCGCCTTTGTTGGGAATTATGGAAGCACACAATTGATTACCAAGCAACTTAATATGCGGAAATTAACCAGAATCAACAAGCAACTAGAATTTAGAAATAACACATGATATGAGAGACAATACACAACTTGTATTAAAACTCTTTCAGAAGGAAATACAACAAAGAAGATTGCCACAGTTCTTCTTCCTTACACACCTCTAGGGCTCCCACACCTCTAGGGCATAAACAGTAAATCTTCCCTCAAAGATCTCTCTCTTACGACCACAACACACAACTCAAACATAGAGTTGGTGTTCACCTCCAACCAGTCAGTATCCATTACTGCCAGTACTCCAGTGCTCCACGCACACAATAAGTGCTCCACGCACTCCACAAGTACACAAACATACTTCAAGTAGATCTCCCCTAAACTGCAACAACCTGCAACCCAATCTGATCTTACTTATGGAAGGAACTACCTTGCCTTCCTCTTTGCTTTGAGTACACACCTGTACTCCAAGTAGATCTCTCCTGATACTGCTCCCTGTTGTGTTGCTGTCCTCCCTGATCTTGCACACCTGCAAATCAATCTGGTTCTGCACACCTACAAACCTGGATCATGCACACACATACACCTGCAGATCAATGATCTTACTTACCATGTAGATCTCCTAAAGTAGCCATGCACACCTGCTGACCAAGATCCTACACCCTTGAAGAATCCTGCTGACTCTCCAAAACCAGCACCCACCTTGGTACTGCTATGGAACTAGGAGGAACACCCTTGCTCACCTCACACACAGAAGGAGCTAACTTTTCTCAACTCAAACTAGCACACTTTACAATAGAACCAATGAGTCTCTTAAATAGATCTCATGCAAACAATAATTATACATCTAATTACAATAATTAGATTCACAACTTCTAGTCTAAAATTGGCTCTTGACATGCAAACACTTGGTTCGTTAACTAACTGCCCGTAAAACTTGCAATTCTAAACCGCATAGGTGACCGACGTCAGTCCCTATCTACCTGGGGCTGCTGACGCTAGCTGACACCTGACCGACATCGATTGCTCTCCTACCTTAATCCTATCGATGCCAGTTGGCCTGACCAACGCCGGTGTCTGTGACACTCAACAAACTCCTCTAGCAACCTCCTCCCTGTTTGCATCAGTGAAGCTTTTAGCTCCACAACCTAACATGTTATCCTCCTTTTCTCTCCAAGAGAAGTTGAAGTTCCTTCTGATACAAGTAATCTTCCATCTGCATTTTCCACAAACCAAAATTCTTACCATCAAATTTCTCCACTCTAAATCTGATTTCTTCTCCCATAGCTCCCACTCAAGTTAATAACCTTTCCTATGATTTACCACTTCAACTAAAACACCACCAAAGCTTTGATACCAATTGTTAGAAATTAATTGAATGTAAATTAGATTTATAAACCACCATAAAATCATAAAACTCGATTTTAAACGTGTGAAAATTAGATTTAATTATGCAAAAATAATTCCTTTAAACCATAGTCTAATATGAAAGCATAAAGGGAGAGAATAAAACTAGTAAAAACACATAAAAAATATATGCCATAGTTCACCCAATGTGGGATACATCTACCAAGAAAGTCCTCAAATAAATTAATAATCTGAAACAAGATTACAGTGAACTCTCATAGAGATAGAAAAATCTCTTGTAGAAAATGCTGCATAAAAAAACTACACTTTCACCTGCACCTAAAATTTTATGTATCTCACAAGATGTTAAACCACACCCTATAAATGAACACCTATACTTTGAAAAACACCTATACTTATGACTCTATCTCCCAAAAGCCACACTTGCAAATAAAAATATCAACAACCTCTCACAGGTCACACCATACCCTATATAAATAATAAATGGTGTAGAAAACATCCTAAAAAGAGAAAAATCACCATAATCTAACAATATAAGCTCTATCCATGAAGTGACATGCCACATTCCACCTTTCAATGCATATCCAAAAGGTCTCTAGAGTAGGAACATGTCATTCCTCTCCAAATGGCACAACTTCCAATGTAGAAGTCCAATCCACTTCCATAATACATCAAGAAATTATTAAATATTACATTTAATAATTTTTCTCCTCCTAATTCATCATAGAAATAAGTAAATACATCATTTAATAATTTCTCCTAATGACACATTACATAAACAATTAATTCCTTAGAACAAGGAAATCATACATGAAAATTATTAAATAAACATTTAATAACTTTCACCCACATGAGGAGCAAAGGAAAAATTCACTCCCAACATCTTTGGAGCTCTCTAGGCCCCCAAAGTGTACCAACAAGGTCATGTGATAGCCCCAAAGTGCTTCACACTCAACAAGTCAGATTGTTAGTATCATAGGAACCATTGTAGGTATATCCTCTTGGATCAGTTACCCCTCTTTATAAATAGATAGTTTTCATTGGATTAAGTCTAGGAAGTAGGGGAAAAAAACTTTGATTCTATCTAATACTTTCTAAACCATTTTAATTATTATAACAGGTGAGCAACCCTAATGAATTTATACACTGGCATATAATATTATTATGTATACATGTTTTACAAAATATGATATATCTTTATTAGTTTAGGTTGTACATTAGTTGGAGGTGAAGTTTATAATGTTAAATATACATAGTTATATAACAAAATATTCTTAGGAATTGGTGCAACATGATTAGGTGTGGAATCACTTCCAAAATAAGATATTTATTATTGCCCACCAATACAAATATGCTTTGAGGATTAGAGTTGAATAAACACTAGCGACTATGCATGTATGGATTCTCAAGGATAGATTGAATATCACAAACTAACTCTTATTTGAACATATAGATAAAATATGAGAAGTAACATTGGAGAGTGATGTGTATACCTTTTTATTTCAAGAACATAGCCATCCCAATTTATAAGGTTGTAAGTGAGACATGGTTGTTAGATTTCTTGTTTGAGGGTTACTTCAGAGATAAGGTCTTCATCATAGATTAAAAAATATTGTTTTTTCCATTACATCCACATTTGTGAATGGAATAGGCATTCAGCTTCAACATTTTGTGCTAAGGGTGTCACCTATCTACTTTCTATTACAATAATTGTAACAACACAAGAATTCCATTAGAGGGCTTGATTTCATAATCCTCTATTTCTACCTATGAAAGAAAAAAATTAAATGAGCATGGCACTTTTCATTGGAGTGGTTACAACTTTTCTATTTGTCACACCATGTACCTATCTTATATTGTGGTTGCTTCTTATCTAAATAAGGTAATTTATTTAATGCAAAAAACATGTCTTGCTTTCCCTTTGTCTTGAAATGTTCCTTAATAGTTTCTTCATAGTGAGAGGATTCTCACATCATCTTAACCTTAGAAAACTTTAGTTTGGACTGAATGGTTGGTTGTTTGTATCACTATGATACTTGATAATTCTATGTTGATATGATTTGAATGAGCTTCATTTTGGATATAGGTAATGTAATGCATCTGTGCAGGCTTGGATTGACTAGTCATGTCCTTACCAAAGTTATTACCACTGAATGTTATGATCATTATAGACATATTCAAGATAGTATTCATCATTGAAAACTTTGAGGAATTTCTCCCAAGCTAGGTCAAACTTATTTTTCTCAGTCTTTCTCCCACAAAGTGTGATCTTTATAACACTTCTTGATAGGGGAAGAAACTTTAAAACATGAAATATCACTTTTTTCTTCATCATAAAGTTCATTCATAGAGAAACATAACTCAAAATTATCTAGCTAGTTATATACTACATATACATTAATTTTATCTTTAATTACAAAATTGTCTAGATGTACATAAACTTGGGATGACTCAACCACCAAAAGCTTTACCTTTTTAGTCAAAGGAACCACTGCTCAAGGACTTCAATGAATTAGTTAAACATAAGTGTATTATTATATTGAAGTGATTTTTAAATGTTGTTATTTATCATCTCTTTGATTGCATCCCGTGAGTTGTTGTCTCTCACCATTTGAACTTGATTGAAACATGACAAGTAGTCTGATGTGTCTCATGGTTTGACATTGAGCTTTAGACACTCTGACCTAGTTTGATAGGACATGCATAATAATATGAACCAATCTAATATCATTAATCCATGAGCCTATGAGGAACCTAGTGGAAAATACTCTAAATGAGGATCTAGATGTGTTGTATGCATATGTTGAAGCTATATGAGAAAATAGGTTGAGAATCAAGAGAGAAAGATACTAGAAATAAAACAAAAAGTTTTATTCAATATATGCATTTTGTACATCTTGAAAAAGATACATGGTTGTCTATCTTCTAATTTTATTGTTAACTAAAGTTACATACATGTATACATATATTAGTTTTAACTTATTTTGGATTTAAATGATCTAAACAAGAAAACTATTGAAATTCAAGGTTGCTTATTATTTGAATAAGGTAGTTTATTTGGTGCATAAAACATTTCTTGATTTCCCTTCATCTTGAACTCTTCCTTAATAGTTTCCACATAGTGAAAGGATTCTCACACAATCTTAACCTTAGACAATTTTAATTTAGATTGAATGGATGGTTGTTTCTACTACTATGGTACTTGATAATTTTATGTTGCTATGACTTGAATGAGCCTAGTTTTGCATACATGTAATGGAACACATGTGTGTAGGCTTGGATTTACTAGTCATGTCCTTGCTAAATTTGTTTTCACTAAATGTTGTGATCATTATAGACATATTCAAGATAGTATTCATCATTTAAAGCTTCTAGGAATTTCTCCTAGGCTAGGTTAGACTTATTTTTCTTGATCTTTCTCATACAAAGTCTATGCTTTCCAACACTTATTGATAGGGGAATAAAATTTAAAATGTGAAATCTCAATTTTATATTCATCATAAAAGTCATTCATAGAGAGACATGACTCAGACTTATCTAACTAGTTATCTATTGCATATGTATTAGTTTTATGCTTAATTACAAAATTGTCTAGATGTACATAAAACCTGGGATGACTCGACCACAAAAATATTTACCTTTTCAGTCAATGGAACCACCGCTCAAGGACTTCAATGAATTGGTTAGACATAAGTGTATTTTTCTCTCAAAGTGTTTTTTTAATGTTGTTATTTATCATCTCTTTGATTTCATTTTGTGAGTTATTATCTCTTGCGATTTGAACTTGCTTGAAACATGATAGGTAGTCTGATAGGTCTCATGGTTTGATGTTGAGATTTAGATAATCTGAGCTAGTTTGATACGACATGCATGAATATTATGAAGTAATCTAATACCATTGATCCAGAAGCTTAGGAGGAACCTGATGGAAAATAATCTAAATGAGGATCTATATTTGTTGTATGTATATGTTGAAGTTATATGAGAAAATATGTTGAGAATCAAAAGAAAAAGATACTAGAACTAGAACAAAAGGTTTTATTCAATATATGTGTTTTGTACATCTTGTAAAAGATACATGGTTGTCTATTTTCTACTTTGATTGCTAATTAAATCTACATACATGTATACATATATTTGTTTTAACTTATTTTGGATTTAAATGATCTAAACAAGAAAACTATTTAAATTAAAATTTCATAAGATATGACATAAACTACACAAATTTGAATGCTAAATAGGGATTGACTGCACTTACTAAACATAGCAATGCTCAAGTACATAGGGAAGGGAAGGCACTTAGCTAATTTCTATCTTATATTTTCTCACTGCCTATCACAATTGTCAATATAACTTTGTATTATCTTTGTGATGCCTCAGATCATGAAATGGACTATTTAAAGCCTCCAAGACACTGTCAGCAATACTTGGACACTTACGATGACTGATATTATCTACTATTTTCCAATGTCATATAGAATGACCATGGTAGTGTGTGATTGTTTAAATTTATGTGCCCGTGTTTGTATATAATTCTTATGCATTCATTTGCCTTTGGCTTTATGTATATAATTATTTTTTCCTTCACTTTGCTTTAAAAAACTAGCTTGTACTGACACCAAGATGACTTGAAAAATGGGTTAGAAAGGTTGGGTTGGACTGATCTAAGCCCTTTCCTATTCAACAATTGAACGTTTCATACATTCCAATACTTTGAAGAGGGAGCTAATTACACATAGTTCTCCCACTAATGTGTGTGTGTGTGTGTGTGTGTGTGTGTGTGTGTGTGTGTGTGTGTGTGTGTGTGTGTGTGTGTGTGTGTGTGTGTGTGTGTGTGTGTGTGTGTGTGTGTGTGTGTGTGTGTGTGTGTGTGTGTGCGCGCGCGTGCGCGTGCGTGCATGCCAGATCATGTGAATGCAAGTCTAAATGTAATTTTGCCTCAGCCCTCTTTTGGTATAAGTGTATAATTATATTTATCCTTCAGAGAAATTCAAATATAAAATAATAGTAAGTTAGATGCCCTCTTGCTCTCTATGTGCCTTTGTTAATCAATGAATTCCTATCCCTAAAATGCTCCTAAGGGCTTTGTATACATAATTATCTCAACTTTGAATTAGGGAAACCAATAAAGATAAAATAAAGCATCCAAAATGGTGGTGTGCCCCAAAATAGATTTGAAATATATGATAGGACACTCCAAGTAATGGCAGACACTACTAGTTACCAACATTGTTTGGGATTACTAACACTATCCTGAATATATAGAAATATCACAAATGATAGAATATGGCTAGGCATCCTTGTGATAGACTCAATAAACCTCAAATAGAAGGCCATGCAGTCAAATAAAATAGACAATAAAGTTTAAGACAATGATGAATGCACTAATAAGTTTCTATTCGTGATTGAGAGTGCATATATGATAAGTCATATGAAAATCATTATGCAAACAAGACTCAGACTGAATTCAGATATCTATAATATTATAGACCCATGAAGGCAAAAAGAACCATCATAGAAGTTGAAACAATTGAGTGTGTGCATGAATCTTCAATTTATGATGGTCAATGTGTTGATTGACATCATAAGTAATGCTTGATATTTTTGTATGGGGCATTGCCTTGTGAAAGGGGGCATTATCTTTCAACCCCACATGAGAAAATCCTTTGAGGAACACCTACTTTGTGTATATAAGGATGGAAGCAACAAGTGTTTGGCACTTGGCTATACTACACAGTGTGAGTTGTACTTTATGGTTTAGCATAGAAGTATGTCAGACTTTATTAAAGCCGATGATAGGTATTATAAAAAATTTACTATAAACATGGATGGCACCATATCTAATTTACACAAGGTGTATTACACCACTACACACACACACACACACACACACACACACACACACACAATTTGTTAGAGACAAATTGATAATCTTAAAAATATCGGAAACCTCTATAAATTGTTATGAAGTACTAAAAATTATAGAAAAAAAATCACAAGAACCACAAGCTATAAAACTAGGATTGACAAAATCACATGAACCGTTATTAATAAATTCTCCAGAAACACAAAGTCTCAATAATGATTGAAGAATATACATGTCCTACTATTTTCATCGATGATGAGATTCATGCAAGTTGAGTCATGGTGATGGCCATTAAGACTTTTGTGAAATTTAGCATCATAGTATTTGTAGTCCTTAAAAACTCATTGACTATTATGTGTCTTAATATTTTGCTTCATAAGTGTTTCTAACTTATTATGCATGATTTACATAAAATTTTAAGTTCCTTATGTTTTACTTTGAATTATGTTTTCAATATTATATTGAGTATGGACATTATAATTTGAATGATGTTTTGAATATTTTTTAATTATTGGTAAATGCTTTTTTAGAATTTGAAGTTAAGAATTGGAATGCTTTTGATTAGATTTATGAACTAGTTTAGGATATAAATAGGAGGACCATATCCTCCTTAAAATGATTACAACAATCACAAACGATTCCAAAAATATTATTACGACCATCATGTACTCCATAAACATCATCACGACTATCGCAAGCTTCACAAACATTTCCATCGATCACAACCAATATAACATACTATCAAAATTTAAATCTCGATAATAATAAACACAACCAATATACTTTAAGTAATATACCTATATCTCATTGATTACATTATGTTTTGAATATTACATTAATATTACCTACAAAATTGAAACCTTAATATTATTATAATAAATGTCCAATGTCCTGTTATAAAAATTGTCATATAATAAAATAACATAAATTTTAAGGTCAATTTTGGCTAAATGGTATGAAGGATGAGTGTCTAGTTCTAAAATTAATTCCTAAGCTTTGTTTGATTATTTGATTTGAGCTTCCATTTCTAAGTTATAATGATTGCGGGAGTTTATCATTATCATTATATAGTGGGAAAGGTGAAAGGAACTGAATTTCATCTCCCACTTTATTAAGTATAACATCTTACAAATTATTTATTTACTATATATATATATGAGAGGTTTTATCTACTAATGTATAGAGGTATAAATTATTTGATTTGTTTTTTATTTTTTAAATATTAAATTAAAAGTTATTTAGTGATTATGATTAGTTTTTGATATATTTTCATGTAAAAAATGATTTTTCTTTTCTTATAAAAATTAATTTTATTTTTTTTATAAACAAAAATTTTGGTTGTCTAATTGAAAGTTTAATCTTGTTGTGAATAACGAAACTTTCAATCAAATGAACTATTAAATAATATTATTGATTCTTAATTTTGTACATTCATTATTTATTTTTAAAATTAATTATCATATACAAATAAACAAAATATTCTAATATAAAATTGATTATTTTTTTAATAATTAATTATTTATTTATTTTCAATTTAATTATTGTTCTAAATATTTTTGATGTATTTAATTTGCATCTTTAAATTTAGCCCTGATCCAAACCTATCAATAAAATCATTATATATGTCTATATGATTCAACCATTCGTCAAGTCTTTTTCCCAACCTTTTTCAATTAACTTAAACACAATTGCTAAACAATAAATTATAGTCATTCTTGTCTAAGCTTAACCATATATGTAAAAAGAATAATGTGTTAAGCCTATGCTTTCATGCCCCTATGAATAAAATAGGGATAGGGATAGGTATTACTTTTTTTTAGGTTATTGTAGAGAATACGTTTTTAGATTTTATTATCTTTATTTCAAATTTCTTAGATATAATTTTACCCCTCTCTTCGTAATTTTAGAGGAAAATTATAATTTTTAAAATATAATATTATTTAAAATTATTTTAAATTTAATGGTTTAAATAAGTTAAATTATTGAATATTTAAATTATGTAAAATATCATTTATTATATAGATTTAAATGTAAAAAGATAGATTGATATTGAATTTATTATTCATAAAAATGATAAGAGGATAGGGTATCACTGTCTATATATAGTCACCTCATATGCTTTAAAATGGATATGTGGTCATTTAGCTCAAAAGACCAAGATGTTTCTGATAATGCTCAGACATGTGGTAATTAGATATGTCCACTATCTACCGAAATTGTCTTTTATGTTTTTATCGATTTGTCTTAAAATAGATTGTTGTGCCTACATATTAAGATAGTTTTAAAATGATTTTAAATGTTTGGTCCTATATGTAGATTCAGAGTTTTCTTCCTACACCTTGAAACCCTATATCCACTTTTGACACTTTACTTAGCCTATAAAAAGAGTTATAATTATGGGATAGATAGTGCCAACCATACCCTGTTGAGTGGTTCAACATTATCTACATTTCAATACTTCAAAGAGGGTTCAAATTATATATAGTTCTTCTACCTATGAGTATGTGTGCTAAATATTAATCTGATGGAATGTAATGCAGCTTATTTAGAGTTTGATACTTAATAATGTGCAACTTTGACATTGTTATAGGTAGTAAAACTTGGCTTAGGGATTGTCCCTTTGAGGGGTTTTAAGATTTGGATGCTTTAGGATAGTGCATCAAGGATGTGTGGATGTATTCCTCAATGTGCAAGTAGTTTTTAAAGTGATCTTCAAGTGAGAGCTAGATAGAAATATCCTTAAGCTTTACTTGTATATAAATATGACCCTTTGTGTAATTCATCTTTGTAACCTACATGCAAAACATGTGGGCCAACCCAAAGGAAGGATCTGAATTTGAAAGATAAAAAAAATAGAGAACTTCGGATATTGCCAGAAAAGGTGGACACTGATGGTAATTGGTAGCATTTTATTGTTGCTGACACTATCTAAGAAAGAAGAACCAATGATATGGGATATGACAACAATCTACTTAGGATGATGGATTGTGTAGACATGGACTAGGGAAATCCTATATGTGGATAACGCAAAATTGGGAAGTCCAAGTCCATAGATAGATAAATTTTGAGGAGAGAGTCTAAACAAAAGTTATATGTGTATACACAATCCATGTATGTCAAGGATATGTCAAAACTAACATTGTCAAGTGTTTAATACCAAATCTATATGTCTATAAATTCCCTCATTTTAGTCTAGTATTGAGAATGTTAGATTAATAATATAAAGTAATAAATTTGGTACCTGAGTGTACCCATATTTGTTATCTTCAGGTTTTCCTTGAATATCCAACTTACTCCATGCAAAATTATAATGAAACATGCATAAATCAATGTACACTTATGATATAAAATATGAATCAACCTAGATCATTGAATTATTTTAAATTGAAAAAGCAACAAATGAATACACATGTGGGTATGTGAAAGCCACTATCACTTACACTTATTTGGAAGATTCCATGGGGTGATTATGCCCCAATGAAATGTAAAATGTCATCATAACTCTTTTTATGGAACATGTATTAGGCTCTTATGCTAAGACGAGCCACAAGCTAGTCTCATATGTAAAATTTAAAACTTTGAATCAACCACTGTAGGTAAATTGTAGACCTAATAGCTTATGTAGTTACCTCTATTAGCATCAAAAAAAATAGAAAAGTGCATGCATAAATAATATGCATGCCGCATAATTTTAACATTGTACTTAAATGTGATATAGATTGCCACAAATCTGTGTCATTATTTCCAATCTAATAATTTGACCCAATATGATAATATGACCCATGTATTGTGATAATTATACTCAATTTGATCCATGTAATATGTCACATCAGGCCATAAAATCTGTCACTTATTCCCCATAGTTATATAAAATTCTCCATATATTCCCTACACACGTGTGAATCTATCAATCTGTCTAAATATGAATCATAATCTATACCATCTAAATCATTAAATCACATAATGTGACCCAAAATTTAAACCAACCATTTTGCCAAGTTTTGAATCTCTATGACAAGCCCACTAATATGCCTCCATACACATCATGTTATATATAAAATATGAAATCATGCAAGACATGTATGCTAACATCATTTGATTATGTAATCATTTAAAGAGAGATGTATCTTGTGAATCGCTTATCTCAAAATAAAATAGTTATACACATCATGTTATATAGAAAATATGAAATCATGCAAGACACATGTGATAACATGATTAGATTATGTTACCATAAAAATAATAGATCATTCACACACATAACATGTATTCTAAGGCATACAATTGTCATTTCAAGTAGATGTTTCACTATTTTTTCATGTTTATTTTCTTTTTCCTTAGAAAACAAGAAGAAAATTAAGAGAGGGCTATGGTTTAGAAGAACCTGATCTTGTCGTGCATGCATGATCCGGTTGATTGTAGATACTGCTCTTTGGCTTGGGAGGATGACCTGTAGATAAGAAAAAAACTAGAAAAGGGTGGATTAGTAAGATATATGGGTGGATTGCCTAGCGAAAGCTAGATCCAAGAAGCACTAGGCTTCCTTGGACGCTGTTGATCTATTCTTTAAGATAATTAAGTTTTGATAAATGGAAATAGGTGCTTCTATGAAACAATAGAAAGTATTAAGAAATTAATGCAAGAGATGCTTTGAAGGGAAATAAGTGAAAACTAAAATAACAATAACTTATTGAAAACTAATGCTAAAATATTCAAACCTATTTTAGAAAATAGTTCAGACCTCTGTGATGTAACAGAAACTCAAAAACCAAAATTTGAATGAAGGTAGATAGGCAAAAATTGCTTGTTATTTTCAGAAAAATGAAACACACAGTGACCAATGACGGTCACTATGCAACCAATGCATATTAAGGAAACCATTACCAATCGAGGAATGATCTATGCCAATCAGATATGACTGGTGTCGATCTTTATAATTCTTGGTTTGGGAAAAAAGGGGTGTTGGGTTGGTTGCAGGAATGTTTGTACAGGCTATTTCTAGGTTGGGGAACAATTATGAGGGCATGATAGGTTCTCAGAAGTATCAAATCTATAGGTTGGATATGCGAGTGATTGAGATTACCTATGGGTGCTTGGTGGAAGGTGTAGTGTTTGGAGTTTCAGAACTCCAACACAAAGGTGGTGTGAGAGGGATAAAAAATGGGTGCAAAATAGTAAAATAACTAAAGATGATAATAGAACTTGATGTAAGTGCAAATATACTTGGCTCTAAATTTGTTAGTTTAGAATAATGCTGAGGTTAAGTGCAAGCTATGTGGGGATTCTATGACAATACAGGTAGAGTAACAATATTAGATCTCTTCATGGTGAGTTGTTGAAACACTTGAATGTCTTTGGTTTGGTTGCTAGTTCACCTAGAAGCTTTAATTCATATGAGAGTTTAAGATTCTTGTGCAAAATATAGTTTCAACCTCATGAGGTAATGTTTTTGGGTGTCATAAAGTAATCATCATCAGTCCTAGTCAATCGATGTTGATCAAGGGGTGACCAATGTTGATCAAGGAGAAATAGTCAAAACTTGCTAATTTTGGCTATTTGTATTTAAGGTTGGTTATTAAGACTGACATAAATGGTTTTAGGTTAATAAAGGCTGCATTGGAATACATGAGGAATAAGTCTAGGGGTTTAGGGCATTGAATTCTTAGGTGGGAATTAGTCCTAAGGCTAGGTGTCGATCAACTAGCCATGGGTTTAGGTGAGGAGGTGTAAATAGGCCTTTTTAATTAATTAGCTTATTAAATTAGCAAAATGGGATAAGTGGGTGTGTTAAATGATTTTAATAATTAATCCTAACCTAAAGGGGTCAAGGGGGCCAAGGGGTGTTTTACAATGACTAGAATCGTGTGATTTTTTAGTGTCTACATTTTGCCCCTTTTTGTTATGTAGGTTGTATCCTCAAGATTTAAAACAAAAACAATAAGTGTAGTGGTAAGTTGGATTCCCCAAGTATGGGAGGAGGTGTTCCCCTTCAAATTGGGATGCGATGAGGTAAAAATGGAGTCAATTATGGGTTTGACAAGTATATGTGAGTGGCAAAGTGGGTATGATGGTATGAAGTGGAAAAATAGGGTTGCATTAAGGAGGACAAGTGATAAGTAAACTAGGCCACTACTTTAAGTGAAGTGGATATGGGTACGCTTATAAATGCAAGTCTCTAAGTGAAGGTACATGTGTTCTTAAGGGGCCAAAAATTGGGTGATCATGATAAAATGGAAGCTATTACAGATTTTAGAACCATAACTTAGCATAATCATAGGCATCTGAAAGGTCTATGCACAAAATTTGTGGTTTAAGTGTAATGTCATGGATCATGGTAAGGTTATCTAGGTAGGTCAATGTGACTAAATGGAAACATCAAAGGATGAGATGGTGGGAAATAATTATAATAACTGGGTTGATAGACCAAAGGGAAAATCCAATGGGTGGGGAGTTTACTTGCAAAGGGGTCCATTGGGTGGAGAAGGGAGCTAGGGGGTTAAAAACCCTAAAAGGGGTAGACTAATGATGGTTTAGTCTGACCAGTGATGGTCGTGTTAACACTATTGGTGACTGACACTGGTCATCAACCAAACCCTAAAAATGGTAGCTGATGACCTAAAAGGTCTAATGACTTTAATTTTTTGGAAATAGTACATTATTGACTCCCATTTATCTTATTTTTTGGGGTGAAAATGACAGGGGTGAACATGAATTTATGACATTGAGCAGCTGAGTGTGTTTGACTAGGTGTTGAAATGAGAGTGATTTGGTGAAGAGTGTGCCAGGTGGGCCAGGTAGACCAGGATGGATAGAAGATGGGGATGATGCAATGGGTGGGAGGATGAGCTAGGGGTGGAGGGTGAATGATGGTGGTACAACAGGCTCTATCATGAAGGTGGATATGAAATGAGGTAGGTACTTGGGGTGTTTTACATTATGTTTATTGAATACTTACTAGTGTTTTTCTAAATGTGGTAAGGTATTTTGTGAAATGTATGGGTAGTGTGCAGGGTAATTTGGGTGGGAGGATGTAAAAAATGATAGTTGTATGGTTGATTAGTGAGGGAAACATGGCAGGGGAGGGAATAAAGTAGGTTATTATAGGTTGTTTAGTGGAATTTGGGAGAGATTTAGGGTTTAGGGGCCATTAGGTGTTTAGATAATGATCAACGTTGATCACTATCAACCATCATCAGTCGATAGGGGATCAATGTTGATCAATCTAGGATCAACACTTATCTTTGACACCTAATTGTCATCAATCAAATTTTGACCAATAACAATACCATAAAGAACTGATGTTGATCGAGGTTCAATCGATATTGATACTTAGGAAAGGGGCTAAGGATTCAAAAGGTTATGAAAGGTTAAGGATAATGAGAAGGGATAACTTAGAATGGTTTGGGTAGGCAAAAGGGTTGAAGGTTTGGGGTAGTTAAAATGAGTGTAATGATAGGCAAAGAGGTTTGGTTGAGGGCCTAGGTGTAGGGAATAGGGTAAGTCAGGGGAAACATTTATGAGGGTTAGAAAAGTATAGGTTAAGCTAAATCATTTATCTAACCTTTTAGGTAAGGGTGATGCTAGTGATGTGAGACTGAGTGTCACCACTCTTGGATGACATTCATAGGGACATGACTCGATAATATTGGGATCACACGATGATAGTGGGATTGGGGGAATGCAATATTATCAGTGTGACATGAGATGTAGTGATGATGGTAGCCCTCATCAAGAGATGGGACTCTGTTACCAACACCTTTGTGTTGCTGATTGGAGATTTCATTTGCTTTTTAGAGGATATTCATAGGATTCTGAGGCTACCTATACATGGTTAAGCAGTAGAGCCAATATGGAGTAATGAATTTGATACCTACATGGACCAATTATATGGAGAGGATTTTGTAGATGTGAGATAGCATGTAGGTGGATTATATTTCATTGATCTATACCACATGGATAGGGATAGGAGATTACTTATGAGCATGATGATGATAGCCATTACGTGTTATATGCTTTTGGATGTATGTAGAGGTAGATTTCCCTGGGTATTTCTAGGTGTTTTGGTGGATATGATAGAGGACCAAATAATATTTGGGTGGGACAAAACACTATTGGTTTAGATCTATCAAGAGTTATATGGGTACTGAGTGTATACATGTTATGGTATGAGCATGTGCTTTATGGTACACTACTAGGCACATGAACACATCACTATTTTATGACTAGTTGGGTTGTCATGGCACACTTAGGATTAAGATAGGTTTAGAGTTAGCTTAATGAGATGGAGGGCATACCATTCACTACCATAAGTAGGGGTAGAAAGATGGGATTTGGACTGATTAGAGAGAAATTAGATGCATTGCTAGATGGTGAGGTTATTTGGAGGCCATACACAGGATTCCCATCATGGTTGGGGCTTGGTACAAAGATTTTTTCCTTGCATAGTTTTAGGTAGATTCATGGGAGGCAACATCAAGAGGTAGATCTGATCCCCTTCGATCAAGTTAGGAGATAGTTTGGATTGATTTAGGGTGTCCTAGGGGCATTCCCTAGATATAGGTAAGAGGATGTAGAGGCACCATTGCCTCCACCATAACCAATTAAGGAAGAGTTTTTGTATGAGGAGATACCAATTACCATAGATTTAGATGATGCAAGAGGGACACAAGATTATATCATGTGGTGGCAGGGTTAATATGTTGTAGATTTTTAGGGAGATGGGGGACATGATTAGGCTGGAGGTGTAAGTGGATAACAATAGTCTATCTATGTGGAGATGGAGGAAAGGGGTGATTATATGGATGTATATGCCTTAGATAGATAGATGGTGATCACAGAGATGGAATAGGAGAGAGAGACATTAGACACAACATAGGCAGCATTGGAATCCATGACCTTAGAGAGGGACACAACATAGGGTCAACTGGTAGTGAGGACATAGGGAAGAGATACTCTCTAAGGAGAGGTTGTTACTCTTACATAGGAAAGAGACCATGCACTAGCTTAGCTGCCTAACATTAATCAGGAGAAGGATGCAACACAAGGATATGTGGCTACTATTACGTAGGATAGGGATGGGATATAGGCATAGGTGACCTTGATATCCCCAAAGAGAGATGTCCTTAGACATGTAGGAGGATGGGCACCTACAAGACCATCTCAGATGATCCCAATGTCTAGATATGTGGTCACAATAGAGGAGCTATGATATTATTAGGCCCTTGTCTTTTCATAGCTTCCAAATGCACCCATCTATGTTGAGTATGTAATAGAATGGGTGATGGGAAGGAGACTTAACATTATGACTTTGAGTGAGTGTGTAGCATCTATAGGTGCTCAAACGACCCCTAGAGATGGATAGGCTCTAGGGGTAGTAGTACCCCTGCACCATATACCCTATAGGACTCTTATTGTTTTATTATGATTTTGATTCTAGCCTGTGAGATGATGCATCAAGATGTACATATCATTTTGAGAGACATAGACATTATATATATGTACTACTTGATTCGAGTTATGATGTTATGATCACGATGTATGTTGTTTATGGTTATTGTTAATTTATGCTCATGTGATGATTAATTTTATGATGTTAATATGTGATTTATGGTTGATTTAGCATTATTCATGTTGGTAGGTGTATGCTTAATTAAATGTTTGGCATTGTAAATTAATGAATCTATGTGAGCACATATTTATATAGATATGTGATGGATAACATATTTGCACGACTCATTTATTTTAGCATTAGAAGAATGATAAAATGGTTATTATTAACTTTATGACAAAATTTATAATTTACTTTGATGTGATATAATTACTTTGATTAATGTGATGATTGTTTAGATAGATGAGATGGTAATCTAATATATGATGATGGTGATTTTTAATTAAAATGTTGTCATGATTAAAAATATTTAAATAAATGATGTGAAAGGATAATGATAATCATTTAATAAAACACATAATGCATTTAAATATTATGATTTCATTTATTTGGATGAGAGTTGATTTAAGAATGTTTTAAAACTATTTTAACATAGATTAGGTTTAGACAACAAAACTATATGTAAGAAAATATATTAAAGTTAAAATAATCAAAAGACAAACATCTGAATGATTGTATCAACATGTAGACATGAGAAAGAAGAAGCAGACATAATTTTCTTTCATTGGCGAGGACCAAAAATAGGAAGTTAGATCAGCTTGTGAACATAAGCCCATCGCATGCTTCACATTAGCATCCATTAGTTTGTTAATAATTTGCATGATGATGTAGTGCCGAGTAAGCTCAAATCCCTTATTTTGTGGAGGGTGAAAGGGGAGGTGTATGAAAATGGAACCTTCTTGTGGGGATAGCTTTCCCCTTTTTTAGGTTGCTGAAAAGCAGGTATAAATAGTTGTATGTCATATTTTGGTGTAGATTGATCAATGCAACATGTCTAAAATTTTGAATTTTATGAAAACTAATTGTAGCTTCCAAATTTTTTACTTTTTTTGTGAATTTTGACAATGTGTATTTTGATGTTTTGAGAGGTTAAAGAAGTTGATTAATTGAAAAACTTCCATGAAATTGCTAGCTTTGACAAATGTTGGACTTAGCCATCCTTCAAGGGAGTGGTCTAAGCTTGGACTTTTGCTAGACTTTTATAGTTGTCCTTCAAGGGAGCAGTCTACCCTATTTTAAGCAATGTTTTAAATTGTTATGGAAACTATCCTTCAAAGGAGTAGTTTACAATGCTAGATATGAGCCACAAGATGGAATATTTTATACTTGTTTTTTATAGAAATAAACTTGCTTATATAGGTGTAGGTCTTACCTTTATAAAGGCAAAACTATAGCACAAGAAGGCTGAATAGTGGGTGAGAGGATGTTTTGAGAGACAACGAGCATGGGATTCCATCCTATTAGGGACAAAAAGTATCCATAAGAATCATGCCATGGGTAGAGCCATGGTACCCATAGTTAGGATTGAAGTTAATATTGTGACAGATAATCACATGATTATATAATTTAATCAATTGTCCTCAAAGTGAGGGAATGAATGTAATAATCTCATAAAATAAGGGATGAGCTTAAGTTAGATAGAAGTTGAGTTTGAACTTGTGTTAACAAAAGAATGGATGTAAATGCAAAACATTGAGGGGTGTAGGTTCTAATTTCCCTTCAAGAGATGATATCTAGTAAGCTCTCATCCCATAATTATGTGTTATGATATAAGGTCCAATCCAATTGAAAGCAAACTTACCTCACTTTCTTCTTTCCATATTGGTTACATGCTAATTTTCCTTTAATATGAGATCTTTGATATTGAATTCTAGTTCTTTTAGGTACTTGTTATAAGCATGCTTGATTTGTTTTTAGTAAACATGAAGATGGTTAAGCGTAGCCAAATGACGCTCATCAAGTAGCTCAATTTGGGATAAATATTCTTGATGATAATTTCCTTTGGAAATGATATCCTATAGGGATATATGAAGAGATGGAATTTGGAATTTGAGAGGCAAGACATCCTCAACTCCAAATATAAGAGAGATAGGGGTAGAACCTGTAGGGGTGTGAATGCTGGTTCGATATGACCATAAGGCAAAGGGAATGTGTAAGTGCCAATCTTGACCATAAGCATTATGCATTTTAGTTAGCATTTTGTTAAGTGTTTTGTTAGAAGATTTAACCTGTCCATTAGCTTGTTGATGATAAGGTGATGAGAAGCTTAACTTAATTCCAAATGTGTCATAAAGACCTTGTACTTTTTTATTTTTAAATGACTTGCCATTATCAGTGATAATTTTATGAGGGACACCAAAGTGGTAGATAATGTGATGGTTAATGAAGTCAGTAATCTTATCGACTTTGGTTGAGATGAGGGGAATGACCTCACCCACTTGGTGAAATATTCTATTGTAATGATGTTAGAATGATGTCTGTATAAAGAATGAGGGTTGATTTCACCAATGAGATCTAATCCCCACTATGAGAAAGGATATAAATCCTTAGAGATTTAAATACCATGACTATGAACATGATGAAAATGAGCACATTACTGACACTTGACACACTTCTTTACGTACTCACAACAATCTTGGTTAAGGGTGGGCCAATAATAACCAAGGCGAAGGATATGTTTAGAAATAACTAGACCACTAAAGTGTCCTCCACAAATCCCATCATCCATTTCCTTGATAGCATGAGAGATTTCATGACCATCTAGGCATCTAAAGAGGAGACCATCAAAGCCTCACTTATAAATAATTCCCCATAGTAGGGTGTAATGAGAGGTAATCTATATAAATTCTCTTCGACCATTTCTAAAGAGATCGAAAGGAAACATGGCTAGGTTGAGGTAGTGAAAGATTTGCTTATACCATATATCATATTGGGCCTCTTCCACATGAAAAATAGAAGGGAGGTCTGATTTAGTGTAAGAGGGATCATTAAGGTGATGGACAGTGACAGAGTTTAGAATCAAAAAGTGCATATGGAATTTGGGTAGCAAGAGAAGCCATGGTATTGATGAATTTGTTAGTAAAATATGGAGTGGCTTGAATAATGTAATGGTCAAATGATGCTAAAATTACATCCACCAATTATTTATAATGTTGTAAAACATCATTTTTACATTGGTAAGAACCATTGATTTTATTGACCACAAGTTATGAGTCATCAAAAATACTGATCGATTTGACTCCCAAAGACAAATATCTTTTGAGACCTATGACTAGGGCCTTTTACTCAATCATGTTGTTGGTGCAATAAAAATCAAGCTTAAATGATAAAATAAGTAGCTCACCATCAAGGGGAATAAGGATAATACTAGCTCACCCACCATGTTGACACTTTGATCCATCGAAGAACATGGTCATCTGATAAGCAAAATCCTCTAGAGAGAGAGAGATGTGATGGACTCATCAGGAAACTGAAGAAGAGGAGGTTGATTGTCTATTAAAGGTGATTCAACCAATTGGTCAATAATGATTTTTCCTTTTATTGACTTTTTCTAGAGGAACTCAAGAATGAACTCAGCTAAAAGCATGATCCATCTATCCATACACTGATTTTGATATGGCTTAGAAAGCACATACTTGAGTGGGTTGGTGTTGGTTATGATGAATATTTTTTGGTTAAGAAGGTAATTCCAGAGTTTGGAAGCCACAAAGACCAAAGCAAGGCAAAATTTATTGGTATGGGTATGTCAAGTTTCATACTCTATAAGTGTTTGACTTATATAGTAGACTCCTTGCTCTTTATGCTTATCATCATGATGTGCAAGCATGGCCCATAAGGAATGGTATGTGGTGGAAATTGAAAGGTATAAAGGTTGATCCTCATTTGGAGGAATAAGAAAAAGTAGGGAAAGAAGATACTCTTTAAGTGAGTCAAAGTTATATTTATAGTATTTATTCCACTTAAAGGAGATATCCTTCTTAAGGAGGTGATGGAAAGGCTGACATCTGTTAGAAAGTTGATAGATGAAGTGGTAAATGGATTAGAGATTCCCATACAAACTACAAAGTTGCTTGAGGTAAGTTGGTAGGGGCATGTCTAGGATTGCCTTGAATTTAGTAGGATCAATTTCTATTCTACATAGAGAGACAATAAAGCCAAGAAGCTTTCTTGATGAGACCCCGAAGATGCACTTCTTAGGGTTAAGGAAAATATGGAAGTGAATAAGGCATTCAAAGATAATCTTAAGTATTTCCAAATGATCCTTATGACATTTAGACTTTCTAAGGAGGTCATATATATAGTCCTATATGGTTTTATGAATAAGGTCATGACACATTAGTAGGTTGCACCAGTGTTATTTAAAACAAAAGGCATGATCTGATTATATCCCAAGAATCCATCCATAAGAGATAACATCTCATGGCCAGCCATAAGATCAACAAGCTAGTCTATGTTTAGCAAAGGAAAGTCATCTTTCAAACAAATAAGGTTAAGATCATGAAAGACAATGTAAAAATAAAGTCCCCCTATTACTAGGAATGACATTCAAAACCCATTGGGGATAATTAATGGGTTGGATGAAGTTGATGGATAAGAGGCACTGAAGCTCTTCTTTGACAAGAAGGGCTATATGAGGGTAGATATTATGAAGATTTTTCCTAACAAGCTTGGCATCAAGGATGGTCACTATTGACCATTTTTACCTCAAGTCAAAATGGGTCAACCCCTCTATAGTCAAAATCTTATATAGGGGCTTATTATAATGTCATAGGGTGTTGCATAGTTCTATTTGATGTCAGTTCATATGTTTCTGGTCTTGGTCATGATTCAATTTAATATTTGTGTCATTTGATATCTTAGGGGTCATTTTAGAGTCATTTATGAAAGTGACAAGATGTCACAGTGTTCAAGTAGTCAGAGTATGGAACAAGTTTGAACATGCCTCAAAATCTTGTTTGAGCTTTTAAAGATCAAGTAGTTATTGCTAGAACAAATCCAAGAGAACCTATAGACTTAAAGACTTGTTTGGTACTTGGGAATTTCCCCATTTTATTTGGTCAAGTACAAATTTCTTTAGGTATTCAGGCTAAGTGCTAATAATTATTTTGGTGCAATTGTTTTTGGTTTTTTAGCTAAGTGTTGGGGACTTATCAAGAAAATTCACTGAATCAAAGTTCTCAAAGTACTATTTCTTTTGGAAAATTGTCTGAGCAATTTTCATGAATAAAAAATTCATTTAGACATATCATCGGTGTAAAAAGAGCTAAGTCTAATTTCTTTCAGACAAATTCTCTGATACAAAAGGCTAAGAACATATTCTTTTGGATAAAATGTTTGAAACATAAATCCTAATGACCCATATTATTTTAGGAAAATTGGCCGATGCAAAAAGTTTGAACCCATCATTCTTGTGGGGAAATTATCATGAAGACAAAGACCTTGAGGAAATTATCTACAACAAAAGATTAGATAGAATTGAATTATTTTAGGAAAGTTGATCTAGTAGAGTATGACACTTACATAAATTTAAAAAATGAGCCTAGACAAAAAATCATTGGCATTTAAAAAGTGATGGTTGCACAAACATCATTTACAATCTCACATATGTCATTAATGGTCACAAAAACATCAAATTTAAGTCATGAAAAAAATCATTGGGAATTAAATTTTGATAGTCATGCAGATGTCAAATTTGGTTGCATAGACGTCAAATGATGGGAGCAAAGATGTCAAATTTCAGCCATAGTAAATAGCCATTTGATTTCAAATAGTAGGTCGTAGCAGATCAATGGTTGGTGTTTGAGTGTACATCCAGATCCAATGATGTGAGTAGATTCAAAATGTCAATGAATCCTAGGATCAAAACACATTCATGTAATTGAATCATGATCTATGAATCATGTTCAATCATACAAATAAATCTAATGGTATGAGTGAGATTTAAAGGTTAAGGAGCTCAGATCAAATGTAACACTGATAGATGTCATGATTTCAGGACCCTGGGTTAGTGATCGATAGACAACATCAAAAGTCAAAGTAGAGAAACTCTAGGTGGGTTTGAATAGGTAAAATTGACTAGACTCTAGATGAAACAAATGGGCTATGTGTTCAAATGATGACAAAGAAAATTATAAAATAGAATGATCAACGTGGAAAGTAATGCCACATGGGTGACTACGTAGGATAAAAGGACTATATAGAAAAATAAGCTCTTCAAAATCATATGCTATCATGAAAGCTTATGCAAAGACTAAATATGAATAGTGAATGCAGATGGTAAATTCAAATGTCCAAAAGATAGTAAATAGTTAAGAAAATGTCTGTGACTATCATACATATGTGTCAACTTTCCTAGCTCAGTTTTAAGTGCCCAAGAGATGATCCATGATGAAAACAATTTTATGAAGGCTAGCTAAAGAATCTCTATACCATTTAGGTGAGTTTGTCATGATTTATATGGACATTTATCATAAGAGGCTTTCATGGTTTGTTTCACACTCAATTTCACCTACAACGTAATTGGTTCTCATGCTTGGACATGTGTCATAGTGAATCTTGAACTCATTTATTTTCTCCTCTCTCTGAAGTTCTATAAGTAGCTACCATTTTGGCCTTTGTAATCTAAGACCACACCATGTATAGTGAAGCCCTGCTAGTTTTGAAATTATACGTTACCTTAGAACAATAAATGTAATCTAGTTTGAGTTCATTTATCATCTTGTCAAAGTGTGTGAAGAGATGTATAGTTAATGGTTAAGAGATATTCATTTATCCTTACTTTCTCTCAATCTTTCCATGTTTGGTGTAAGTGATTCCATCCTAGTAGGTCATATGAAGTGTATTCAAGTGAATGAGTCTATCTTAAGCGTATAATGAACCTTAGTATTTGCAATTGATTACTTTCCTTGGATGGTCTTCATGCATCTCACCTTCATATTGAAACACTAATGCTAGTGTAATCTAGGACTCTTAGACTAGTGTTGTATGCCTCATCTCTTTATGATAGAGTATGATATCCCATAATGGAAAACATATTGGTATATTACCCCCTTAGGTTAGGTTCATTTTATTCAATTTCTATCTCTTTTCCCCATAAGAAACTAGTTAGTATAGGTGAAAGCATTTCATGATACATTTAGAGAGCTAACCCTTAAATCTAGAGGCTCACTTACACTACAGTTACACCCATATACTTGTAAGTGTTCCCATGTTTCCCAAATTTGGAAGAGGCTTGAAGACCCTCTTCTAGGGTGAAATATTTGGTTACAACAGTTTTGGCACACTTGGTGGGACCCTATTTTCAAGACAATTTATCAAGCTTCATGCTGGTCTTGACAACATCAACTATAAGTTGGTGCGCTACTCAACATTTGGTGATTCCATCAAGGTAAATCTAGTTCAAGGACATTATATTATTATAAACTTTCTCTCATAATTCATGGTTCTCATTAGGTCATCATATAGAGGAATTCTTAATCCCATTAACCCACTCTTTCAACCTGAACTTCCCCTTGGAGTTTAATATCTTCTTCCTAATTTTCACATTTAAGATCAAGAGGATTTGGATAGTGAGGGAAGTCGAGAGAGGAATAAGTTGAATAAATTAAAGAAGAAATGGTTATAACTCATGCTTTTCCTGCCTTCAATATAGAAAATCTAGTTCCCCTTCAAGCATATGATGCCATTCCTCTTAATGCCACAAAAGGTGTGCCTATATTGAATGGTGAAAGTCATGTTACACTGAGTGAACATATTAGAGATTTATCCAACTTCTGTAGCTTCCACAATATCACTAAAGAGAACATTACCATTAGAATCCTTTCCATGTCCCTTAGAGGGAAGGCTCTTGATTGGCATATGACTCTAGAACGTGGATGAGTCAAAACATGGGATGAATTTGGAGTGTTGTTGACCTCAAGATTTGGAAATGAGAGTGACCATGCCACTCTCATTTACTAGCTTAATGTGATCAAAAGAGGATCCAAAGAAACAATACATGATTTTAATGAGAGGTTCTAAAAGACTTGGAATAGACTACCTCCTCCTATGAGGCCACCTCCTAGCTTTGTGTTCTTAACATAAATGAGAGACATTGGCACTAAATTTTTTGTCATGCTTCAATCCATGGGTGGTTCCACGCTCCCTAAAGCATATGAACTTGTTATCAAAGATAAAAATAATCTCATCCAAGCTGAAATATTTCCACCTAAGTATCTATGCCTCCATTATCTCATACTTCTATTAATAATCCATATGTAGCCCAAGTTCTTAATGCTAATACCAAAACTAAGGTTGCTCCTAGGTAGATAGAAAATAATGTTGATTGGAAAATAATGTTTCTATCCTTAGAGGCTCAAAATAGGCAAGCTAATATGCAACAAGGTGCCTATCAAAATCCTTACCCCTATAAATAATAGTATGGTCAATAATATGAAAGAGGAAGAGGCTAATGGCAGCCTAATCCTAATAGGCATGCTAATGCATGTAATCTAACTCTACCACTAATGCAAGAGATATGGTACCCATTCATAGTAATTTGGTGTAAGGTGAAAATTAGTGGCAAGGCCAATTTATGGATGCTAAGGTGGAGAGAAAGCTCTTACTACTCAAGGAGAAGTTACTCCTCTCCTATCTACTAAGGATGAGGTTATGATGCAGACAAGTGAAGGTGGACAACCTCAGGAAGAGATCTTCACCAACTTCTTATTTGAGGACACTTTTATGCTTAATCAAGGAACCTCAATTGTAAACAACACTAGATCCAAAATAAAGGATTTAGGTAGTGATAGTAAGGTTCATATAGGATCATTCAATCCTCATACGAAGCAACAAGGTATGGTTACAAGTGTGACAACTTAAAATAACTTTACACATATTCCAAATTAGAACTTTAGAAGGAATGCTCAAGGCACTCCAACTTCTTAGGCTCCAAGAACTTCCTTACCTCTAAAAATACAAGAGAAAGTAGGTATGGATTATTTAAACATTATAGATTCATTAAATAATATTAAAACATCAATTTCCCTTTAGGATGTTCTACATATGCCTGGTCAGAAAGAGATCCTACAAAAATAGTTATCAGATATCCATACTAGTGTCCCTCCTTCAAATTAAATTCAAATTCATGTTTGAATGTGTTCCTAATACCATTACTGAACCATTCACTAGAGCTAAGAAACATCCTCCATTCTATCTCATTCTCATAGTGGGTGACAAGTTGGTCCATAACTACATAGTTGATAGTGGAACTTCAACTTCAGTCATGCCCAATGAGGTAGCTAATAAATTGGGTCTAAAGTATGAGCCTCACAGTAAAGGAGTTATCCAAATATATTTTACACTTGTTAAGATTATAGGACTGATAAAAAAACTTGAAGGTTTTCTTTCATGATTATCTTATTTTTATTATGTTGGAAGACATAGTTATTGTCGACCTCCCAGCTCACTTTGCAATCTACCTTTTAAGGGACTTCACTACCAATATTGGTGGCTATCTCTTAGTTGATTGGTCTTTTTTGGCCTTTAGGACAATGTATGGGACCAAGGTAATAATTAGGACTCAGTCTCTTACAAGATTTCATAGTGAGCCTTACATTGAAGTGAGTTCCAAATTGAGTTGTGTTGTTCATGAGAAGGTGGAGCCTAATGTGTATGAAGGAGATTATAAACTTGAAGGAATTTATAATTTTTTATTGGATGAGTATGGTGTTGATGCATATGGACATGACCCTTATGCATAATTTGAGTATACTAACCTTGGGACTTACATCGTACATGGGCAACCATTTGAAGAAGTTGAGGTAAGCATAAAAAATTATCATGTTGTTGAAGGCAACTATATGATTCATGAATATGATGATCATAGGATAATGAATCTAGTTTAACATCATAATGGAAGGAATGATTTCTGTATCCCTACCATTGATGAGGATGCTTTGGATGATGAAACTCATGAAGTGAATGAGAATGACTTGAGGAAAATGTTTGATGTCATATGTCATGAGTTTGATTAGCTTGGTAATGTCACTTCCCCCTTCAATAAGTCTACACATATTTTTGTTGATGCTTCTAACAAACATGACATTGATTATCTCAATAAGCATGGAGAAAGGTCTCATGTTGTTATTGAAGAAGAATTATGGAAAAATCTCAATGCTATATGCAAAGAGTTTGAAAATATTGGTAAGTCTCCCTTTTTTTCAAGAGATTTTGTATCCAATGTCAAAGTTGTTAATGAGACTAATGATCATGTTAACAAATATTCCACCAAGCATAAAGATGAAGGTAAGTTTGTTAATCAAGAACCTAATATCATAAATCAATCTGATGATGCTAGTGTCCAAGAAGTTGTAGATATGGATAATGAGGTTAAGGCAGAGGTTGTTGTGCCTCAAGAATAGTCAAGAGACCCACCTAATGTTGAACCATATCCAAAGGGATTGGAACATGAAGAAGATATCTTAACACTCCAAAACATCAACTACATTCTATCTTAAGAGAGGACAAGGTTAAGAGGATTTCCATACACTCTAATATGCACTTTTTAAGATAACATCCAATGGATATGAGGGAGATCATAGTAGTTTCAACCCCAATCAAGGTTCTTGAAGAATAGGAAATATCATTTATGAAATTCCCAAATAGTTTACTTGAAAACCCAATAAGGTTCAAAGGTGGTAGGTTTCTTGACCACAAAAATATACAAGTGATTGATAATGAGCATGATCCTCATGCTAAGCTAACTTCATGGAGTGATGAAGATGCAAGGGGGAGTATTTTTTATCTTGGTTGAAATTTGATTAGATGTTTCACCTCAGGAGTGAGGTTTATAAATAGTATATTAGTTTTGATTTTAATTGTGTGTTTTGTGTTCCTTAAATTTTATAGTTGAACATACGTTTATTTTGATTTATGTTTTGTCCTTGTCATTTTCTATTGTTGTGTGTTGTCAAAGTCATTTGTGTGTCAAACTTGCTATACATATGACTCCATATCCCAATAAATAGGATTAGGAAACTAGTCATGGCATAGCAAGCATGCCACCCTTGGGAAATATCCAAGAATGTTGACCATTTTTACCTCAATTCAAAATGGGTCAACCCCCCTATAGTCAAAATCTTGTATAGGGGCTTATTATAGTATCATAGGGTGTTGCAAGTTTTATTTGATGTCAGTTCATATGTTTCTAGTCTTGGTCATGATTCAGTTTAATCCTTGTGTCATTTGATATCTTGGGGGTCATTTTAGAGTCATATATGAAAGTGGCAGGTTTTCATACTGCTCAAGTAGTCAGAGCATGGAATAAGTTTTCACAGGCCTCAAAAGTTCATTCAAGCTTTCAAAGATCAAGAGACAGTTGCTATAACAAATCCAAGAGAACATATGGACTTAAAGACTTGTTTGGTACTTGGGAAAATTTCCCATTTTATTTGGTAAAGTACAAATTCCTTTGGGTATTTAGGCTAAGTGCTAATAATTCTTTTGGTGCAATTATTTCCAATTTTTTGGCTAATTTGTCAGGAAAATTATCTGAATCAAAGTTCCTAAAGTACTATTTATTTTTGAAAAATTATCTGAGTAATTTTCTCGAAGATAAAATTCTTTAGAACATTTCATTTATAGAAAAAAAGCTAAGTTTGATTTCTTTTAGACAAAGTATTTGATACAAAAGGATAAAGACATTATTGTAGACAAAATGTTTGAGACATAAAGCCTGATGACCCATATTATTTTGAGAAAATTGGCTAATGCAAATTTTTTGAATCCATCATTCTTTTGAGGAAATTATCCCGAAGATAAAGAGCTTGAGGAAATTACCTATAATAAAAGCTCCAATAGAATTGAATTATTTTGGGAAAGTTGATCTAGCAGAGTATGAAGTTCATACAAATGTGAAAAATGAGCCTAGGCAAAAATTCATTGGCATTCAAAAAATGATGGTCTCACAACCATCATTGATGGTCTCACAACCATCATTGATGGTCATGTAGATGTCAAATTTAAGTCATGGTAAATAATCATTGGGGGTAAAATTTTGGTGATTGTGTAAATGTCAAATATGTTTGTGTAGATGTTAAAAGATGTGAGCATAGACATCAAATTTCAACCATGGTAAATAGCCATTTGATTTCAAATAGTAGGTCCTAATAGATCAATGGTTTGCATTCAAGTATACATCCATATCCAATAGTACAAGCATAGTCAAAATGTCAATGAATCTTGGGATTAAATCATATTTGAGTAATTGAATCATGATCTATGACTCACATTCAATCCTAAAAATAGATCCAATAGTGTGAGTGAAAGTCAAAGGTCAAGGAGCTTAAATCAAACACAATAATGACAAATGTCATCATCTCAGGACCCTAGGTTAGTGATCAATGGTGAACATCAAAAGTAAAAGCAAAGACACTTTAGCTGGGGTCAATTGGGCAAATTTGACTAGACTCTAGATGGATAAGATGGGCTACGTGTTCAAATGACAATAAATAAAATTATAAAATAGAATGTGTAATGTGGCAAGGAATACCACATGTGAGACTATGTAGGATCAAATAACTCTTAGTAAAGCAATATTTTTGAACTCATATGCCACCATGACAGCTTAGTCAAAGACTAAATATGAACAATGACTACCAAATGTAAAGAATGAATTCTAAGAAAGCAATGAGTGAATGCAAATGGTAAATACAAATATCTAGAAGATAGTTATCAATTAAGAAAATGTCTGTGACTATCATAGCATATGTGTTGACTCTCCTAACTCAGTTTTAAGTTCTCGAGAGATGATAAATGATGAAAATAAGTTCATGAAGGTTAGGTGAAGAATATCTACACTATTTTAGATAATTTATCATGATTTATATGGACATTTATCTTAAGAAGTATTCATGGTTTATTTCACACTTATTTGCACTTGCAATGTAACTAGTTCTCATGCCTGGACATGTGTTATAGTGACTCTTGAACTTCTTTGTTTTATCCTCTCTCTAAAGTTATATAGGTAGATACCATTTTGGCCTTTGTAATCTAAGACCATATCATGTATGACAAAGCCCTACTGATTTTGACATTGTACTTTTTAGAACAATAAATATAATTTGGTTTGAGTTCATATATCAGCTTGTCAAAGTGTGTAAAGATATATATATATATATATATATATATATATATATATATATATATATATATATATATATATATAGTGAATGGTTAAGAGATATTCATCTATCTTTATTTTCTCTCAATCCTTCCATGTTTGGTGTAAGTGATTCTAGCCTAGTAGGTTATATGAAGTGTAGTCAAGTGTACGAGTCTATCTTAAGTGTATAAAGAGCCTTAGTATTTGCAACTGATCTATGGTCTTGTTGGGTGAATATTTTTTCACCAGCATACTGATGATAAAAATAGGTCTAATCATCCACATCAAGGGAGATTGGTCATCCAAAGTTATAGGTTTACCACATCCAATGGGGACAAATCTCTCCTCTCATCAAGGGTAGGTTCCCTATAAGTATGAGGTGATATATATTATATATATGTAGAAAATAACACTCAGGGGTAGGATACACCATCCATCTCTCTTATTTTAGAGATGATGTTCACAAACAAAAGAGAAAATCCTAGTGAAAACACTGAAGGCACTTCTCTTCTTTCAGAAGTGTTCTTGTAGGGAACAACAAAAGTTATTTCAGGTAGTACCAAGTAACTGGTAACCAAAGGTGTAGTAACCAGCAGACTGAGATGTAACACAAAGTCTCCACCTCGACTACCCAAGAGTGAAATACAAAGAATAATGAGGCCACAAAGTCATCCCAAGGTCCTTTACATAGAAAATAGAAAAAGACAAACACACATTTAAGGCAACTATAACAGCAAAAAGTCTGAAATTAACTGACTTCAGGACATCTTCCTTATCACTTCCACTAGATCTTCTTGTTAGATTAAATAAAAAAGAATACATCTAGAAGACAGACATAATAAAAATCTCCTAAAATGGCATAAGCTATGACAGCACAAAGTCTGCAAGTAACTTGCTTTCTCATTTAGATAAAATGATATGAACAACACTTTGAGCTCAAAGTCTCAGTATTCACCTTTCAATTTGGGCAGAGTTTTGCTTCTGTATTGGGAAGATCTCCCTTAAAACAATAAAAGAGATTAAAATATATAGCAACCAAGAAAGACTTGGCACTTTGTTTCATGGAATGGCCCATGCTGTGCATTCAATGCCTTGAATGCATTTTTAGTTCTGTCAGGGGACCATGCTAGAACAGGGTGGTTACCTTAACTATGGTGTGTCATTTCATCTCAAATGTCTTCTCTTGGGTCTGGATCATCTGGTGTTTGTGTAGCTATCTATTTTGCCATTACTTTTAGGAAGAAAAATAGGCCGCATCCTTGATTTGGTGTGCTTCAAAAATCCAATTGATCCACTATTTCACCTTCTAGAAATAACTCCCTTGAAGATATTTTGGCCTTTCCCTCTTTCTGCTATGATTTGAACCCTCAGGCTATATCCTCGACTTTGCTGGCTCTTTACGCTCTTCCATCAGTGGTTCTTCCCTTTGGCATTTTGGCCTTTGAATGCATTCAAGCCCATGCTCAAGCTTGCAAAGATCAATAGCTATTTTATTGCCACAAATTTGACATCTTTGGGTCCATCATCCTTCTTAGCAATTCCTTCATGTCTTTCCCACTTGATTTGGCCACTTTCTGCTGATCTCAACAAGTGACACATGGTAATTTCTGCTACTTTTTAGAAACACATATTAAAACCTTTCACAGTTTCCACATGGTACCGTCCACCAAAATTTGAGAGAAGCTTATTGAAAGAAGATTTATAAAAAAATTGAAATGTAGATGCAGACACTTGTCGTGCTCTGCTTAACCTTAGTAAATCACCCGGGGCCCACCACAGTCCTTATAAAACAAAAGGAAGAAATTGAAAATGTTGACACTTTTCAGCTTTGACTGAGTTATAACAGAACACGTGGTGCATTTAATAGCTTTAAAACTTATTAGAAACTGTGTCTCGACAGATGACACTTGGCAGCTTTTGCTTTGACTCTATAAGGGACAGATGGTGGCTTTCATTGCACTTTAAGGTTTGATCTTTCCCAGAGGGAACCTGCCCTTTGAGGTCTTGAAATATGGTTCATTTTTTGAGTATCGAGTGTCTTCCACGAGGGTACCTACCCTTTGAGATCTTTCAGGCAGCCTTCGGGCTTTAATTCCTTTGGATAAAATTTCTGAAGGAATTTTGTCACTTTGTAGTTTTCCATCGGGCATTTTTTTGTGGGATTTTCTCTTCAGTCGGGCTTATTTCCTTCAGACAAAAGTCTAAAGGAATTCCATCAGACTTTTTGTCTGAAGGAAATGGTCCTTAACAACTTTTTGATGGGAACTTTTTTGAAGGGATTCCCTATTTGCTTTTGCTCGCTGCCCTCCGCAAGGGCACTCAGCTTGGTTCATTTCCCTCTATAAGGGTATCTTTTTCCTTTGGCTTTGGAGCAGCCCCTTGAACTTGTCAATTGAATTGACTTGTTTGAACTAACTTTGGTTCAATGGTTCAACGGTTCAATCTTGCATTTGAAGCCATCCTTGTGTCTAAGTATTTTTGATCTCTTTGAACTGATTAAACTCGTTGAACCTGTTGAACTAGTTTGGTTCAAGGTTTAATAGTTTAATGGTTCATTCCTTTATTTTTTGCTAAGAAGCTTGCCGATGAACATTTTTGGGTTAACCAAGGCATTGAACCAATCCTAAAAATGACTAAGTGTTGGAAACTTGTTATTTTGATTAAACTCACCTGCATAAGCCTTTGAACTTGTTGAACTTGCTAATTTCAAGCATGTTGAGTCCATAGAAACATATTGACAGAGTCTGTAGATTTAAGCCTGTAGAGTCTGTAGATTTTTGGAAAAGCTTTGAAAAATGAAGAAATTGAATGCTCAGAACAATTTTTGAAAAGGGAAGAGAGGATTTTGGTCTGTTGAACTGAAATAGTTCATAGGTTGTCCCAAAAATAAGTGATATTTTTGGGGACAATAGGTCTTACTTGCCTTGGATGATCTTCATGCATCTCACCTTCATATCGAAACACTAATGTTAGTGTAATCTAAGACTCTTAGACTAGTGTTGTATGCCTTGTCTCTTTGTGATAGAGTATGATAGTATTGTGTAAAACATCTTGGTGTATCATCCCCTTATGTTAGGTTCATTTCATGTAATTTATAAATCTTTCCCCATAATAAACTAGTTAGCATATGTGAAATCACTTCAAGATACATTCAGGGAGCTAACCCTTAAACCTAGAGGCTCACTTCCATTATAGGTACACCCACATACTTGGAAGTGTTCCCATGTTGCCCAAATCTAGAAGAGGCTTGAACACCCTATTTTAGGGTGAAATATTTTATGATAATAGCAACAATGTTATGGATGACTATGGTGGTGTCAATTCCTAGCATGTCACTATAAGACCAAGCAAACCCTATGCAACGATCTTGCAGAAAGGAAGAGAAATCCTAACACTATGAGGAATCTAAGGATTGGTTAATTTTAACTATACAAGGGCTATCTTGAGTGCCTAAATTGACATCAATAATGGCTTCATTCAACATGATTGAAGTCTTAAGAGGAAGGGATTTATGGATGGAATAATCTTTAGCACTAAGATAGATGAGAAAGGAATCATCATGCTGCCACTGAATAGTATTAATGGTAGGAGAATCATCTTCTACCATCTCAAGATGAGTTAGAGGAATGGTTCTAGTTTCCCCATTTTTTTGAAAAGTTAGGGGTCCCAAACTAATCATATTGATCAAAAACAAAGTTAGAGGGAATGATATCAAGATCCTTAGATTTCAAAGGAGATGGGGTTGGTGAGGATGGGATTTATTCCTCAATGATGGTGATGGGAGGTGGGTTGGTTGGATATTATAGTAGAATGAATCCAAGACCAAATCATTCACAAGGTTTCTAGGTTTTACAAAGTATAAACTCATGTGGTCCATGCTCATAGCATCCTAGATTGAATCTTTTCCAAGCACGCTAATAGAGGTATGTCTTGGAAAACTCTAGTTTATCCAAGTAGGATAAATTAGAGGTGAACGATTTAGGAGAACAGGAGGCATTGAAGGCAAAAAGTGGTTGATCAAGTACCCCATAAATAAGATTAGTTTGGAAATTGAGAGGCCTAAAAGGAATAATGGTTCTAATATTGGAATCATAGCTAGGCTATTGGTCAAGATTCCCATACTCTTGGGAAGTAGGGAAGACATCTAAGGTCAATAAGTGATACTACCCAAGTGAGATAAATTAAAATGTTGATTCCAAGGGGTCCTTCATGGGGATTTGGGAGGAAGGTATGGATGAGTTTGTGGAAGCTTCGTTGATGGAAGAATAAGGGGTTACATCCTTGATGGGGATGAGAACATCATTAGGTTAATAAGTCCTATTACATGACTTGAAAGGACTAAGGTCAACTATTATGGTGTGGAATTGACCCTCATGCTCAAACTTGATGCACCTATGTAAGGTAAATGACACAAAACCCATGGAGTGGATCCAAGGTCATCTAAAAAAAATGTTATATTAGAAATTGCCTTCTACCACATAAAAGAACTCAGGAAGAGTGTGAGGTCCTAAATGATTATGAAGGATGATTATACCTAAGGTTATTGTCATAATATCATTGAATTATCGAAGCACCATTGTAGTTTATGACATGATGTTCTCTAGTAGCTTTAATTGGTCATATGTATGGGAAGAAATGATATTAATGCTAGATCCCCCATAAATCATAACCTTATTGATATAGGTTTGGTTGATGCAAATAATAATAAAAAGGGAAGGATCCTAATCATCTGGATGAACATGAGGTATCTTTGAATCCTTGAAGGTGAAGAGGGCAGATAGATGAAGGGCTTTAATGAAGGCTAATAAAGGTTGTGGATCTTTAGGTTAAACCTATATGGACTATAAATCCTCTATCATGGCTTGACAATGGTGGGGTGAGGTATTTATTATCTCATATAATATCATATTCACTAGTGTTTGGTGAAGTTATTTTAGAACTATCTTTTAGATTGATTCAAAAGGATTGGATTGGGGTTCACCCTAGATAGAAATATTGGGATTGGATGAAGGGGTTTGGGTTTGGTTGGGTGCTTTGGTAGTGGAATAAGGGTATATCCATGGGATAGACACTTTTGATTTCCCTTTATCCTTTTGTTGGGCTTGTGATCGGGTAACGACATGAATGGTATGGATTTAGAAAAGAGTTAGGCAAGTGGGCTACTTTGATTCCTCCTCACTCTTAGATGAGAGATTGGGGGTAGGTAGATATGGGGTAGTTTATTTTGGATTTTGGAATTATGGTGGGCTCATGGGAGTTTACTCTATCAATAATTCATCCTCATCACATAGTTTATGTTTCATGACTTGGAGAGCTTTGCATTTCTCTGTATCATGTCTAGGCATCCTATGGTATGAGTAAATCAGATTATCATTAAACCAAGATGGATTAGGACTAAGGGTATCAAATTATTTAATATGAGGTAAGACCAAGTAAGAATCTTGAGACAACCTTTTCAAGATGGTTGAATAGGACTCTAGCAAGGGTGGCAAGGGAGTGGAGGTTTTGGATTTAATAGTTGGGGTGGAAGCCTTATTATGGGTAGGCCTGAAAATAGGAGATTTGGGTGAAGGAATGATTTTGGTGGGTGGTTTTAGGGTGGATGGTTTACAAGTTGATAGAGTTGAGGTATAGGTTTTAAAAGTAGAAGGTTTGGAGGTTGAAGGCTTGGTAAGAATAGGTAGAGGTGTAGCTAGGAGTGGAGGTGTAGTTAGATGTGGTGGTTCAATTTGTGGTTTATTGAGGAGGATTGGTATCCTAATCAACGTAAAAGGGTGAGGTCCCAAGATGGAAGGCAAAGTGGAAATGGGAGGTAAGGTTTTGGATTTTAAAATCCTAAATGGTTCAACTTTATTTATTGGCTCGACTTGTAGTTTCTTAGGTAGGTTTCATAGTATCAAATCCAATTTAAATGCAAGATGGGTACGATTATGAGTGGGGAGGACATCTAGATTCTTAATGGAATTTATTGGGATAGTGGAAGGTGTTTTGGTTGCTTTTGATGGAGTTGGGTTGGATGATTTATCTAAGGTTTGGGAGGTGGAGGCTTCAGTTGGTTCAGTTGGGGTGATGGTAGTTTTACTAGTGGGGTTTATATATGGGTTTAGTTCCTTCGGTGTTGGACTGAAAGGATAAACCTAATGGATGAGAAAGAGGGATGTCCATGATTTCCTTTTCCTCTATCAAAGGTTCCAAGGCCTCAGTGGATGATTCTTCCATATAAGGGATAGTTGGATCAATATTTTCCTTAGGAATGCTTTCTAAAGGAAGGGTGGATAAATCTATTATGGAATAAAAAGGGATGGGGGCAACTATTTCCTCCTTTGCTATGATTTCCAAAGGAGAGATTAATGAGTCCACTACCTCAATAAGTGGAGAAGGGATGAAATTTGGTTCCTTTGTTTCATTTTCCAAAGAAATGGAAGGTGACTTCACTACCTCAATAAGTGGAGAGGAAGTGGTAGTTTAGGACATGGGTTCATGAACTATAAGTTCTTTGAGAACAACATTAACTATGTGAACCTCATGCTTATGGGAGAATTATGCATTAGTATGCTACTAGTTGAGGAAGGTGAATGGTTAGGGAAAGGTTGTCTGAAAATGTCAAGTGATTGATTGGGGGTGAATTTAGGTTTTACATCACAATTTCACCCTTGTCAATCAAATCTTGGACAATGTTTTTAAAAGTCTTACATCTATTAACATCATATCTAATGACACGGTGAAAACTACACATTTAGTTCTCCATATACAAAATTGGTATATGGCAAGAAGAATCAAATTGTTGGGGTGGTTTAATCAAAGGAATCTGGATGATAGATGCCATTAAAAACTTTTCCAAAACTAAAGCGTATGACTCCCCTAGTGGAGTATACTAATTTTGGACATAACGGTTTTGTGTTTTGGAATTTTGGTTGGAAGAGGTGAAATAATTGGGTTGGTTGACAATTGAAGGAGGAGCAATTTTAGGCACTACTACATTTTCAATACCTTTAGCTTTAGTGTTGGTGTTGGTGTGGTTGGAGGTTTTGGAGGAAGAAGCTTCATTTGAATTGAAACTAGAATTTTTGTTCCTTAATTTAAGCTTTTCCTCATCTATAACTCTAATATCCAACTTCTAAGCCATGGTGAATGAATCATAAAAGGTTCAAATAGTCTAAACCTATAAGGTTGATGAGATATTCTTAGCACAAGCTTGAGAGAAAATCTCAATCAATTTAGGTTGGGCCAAAGAGAAAGAGAGTTGGTTAATCAACCCTCTCCAATAGACCACAAAGTCAATAATTGACTCATCCTCAAATTGCCTGATGGAATATAAGTTGGTGATAGAAAATTTTTTGGAAATATTAATAGAGAAATGGTCTAAGAAGTTTGGGCTAGTTGGGTAAAGGAGAAGAGGGAGTGCTTGGTAATAACACTATACCAATCTAATACAGGACTGGCTAGGGACATGGGGAAAGTGCAGAGAAAAAGAGCATCATTGTAAGTAATCAAATAACATGAATGCCTAAATGCTCAAAGATGATATTGTGGGTCTTATTTAATTTAAAACTTAGAAAATTTTGGAAGTTCCCACTATGTGGGGTATGGTTGGATTGGGATGGATGGGTGGAGTGGTTCATTGCAAATTTGATCATATGACAAGAGGTTGTGGGCACCAGAAATGAATGATTCTAGATTGGTCATCTTATCCATCAACATCTTGATAATATTAGTTTGTGATTGTGCACCCCCATAATTATAAATTATATTCTATTGGGGTTATGAAGGTGGCACATATGGGTAGCTATTAGAGGTTTGGTAAGATGCCATGCATTGGTAAGTGAGAATGGGAGGTTGGGAAGAAGGTGGAGGCATGTACCTTTATGGGTTTGGGACATACCCCAGGTACATTGGTTGGGTAAGAGGCATGGTTGGATTGGTGGGATGAAGGTGGGTAGTGATCTTAATACAAATAGGTGGAAGCACAAAGGGTATGAAAACTACCAACTTTTGGAAAGTCGTGGAAGATGGTGGGTTGTGAATGGAAGTGGTAGGGAAATAACACTAATTTTAGGCATCCCTATGGTAAGTGGAATATGGGTTGCCAAAGGTTGAGTGGTTCTTATATTGGAAGGGTTGTTGGCTGGGGTAGAAGGTGCTTGGGTATTGGCTGATGGAAGTCATTGGTTTTGGGTGGTGGTGTTGGAAGGGTCGTTGGTGGAGGAAGAGGCCTAGGTTATCATAGGTTGGGTGGAGATAGTGGTTATCAAGGTCTCACCTATAAGGTAAGTTGGCATGCCATAGGGAGGCTCAATGGAGGGAATCAAAGCATAGGTACGGTCAGTAATAGTGGAAATGTAGTGTTGGAGAGCCAGATGATTGTTATCAAGAAGGGTAGTAAAATCCATATTTCCTTAGGGAATAAACTGAGGTATTTTATGACTTCCAAAGTGATTGGGGGAACTCCATATATCTGGAGTGTGCTCTATGGATGAAGAAGAATATGGGTGGTTGGTAGGTGGATCTTGGTTTGCTTAATTTTTAACTTACTGTCTTGTCAAAACCATGTAAATAAAGATGAAACAAGGGTGAAAGCAATATCACTCACTCAAAAGAAAAGCAAACAAAATAAAAGATTTAAGGAAAGTAAGCATACACTAAGAGTACATTTAAGTCCTAGAATTCTTTTTACCTCTGTTTGGGCTTATGCCTCAATTTAAGAAGTTATGAGAATCAACTTGGGCTGTAGAGAAGGAACTAAAAGAGTAAGTCTAAAGATGGTTTTAGGTTATTCAAGGCTCTCAAAATCTATATTACAATTTGGTATGTGGCTTGATATTGGGGCCTACCCCCTTACTTCACACACCATAGTGATAAGGGTTTCGGATGCTTAGCCAAAATATACCAAATTGATAGAGATTATACTCAAAAAGTGAGCTAAGTTTTGGTTTTTTCCTTGGTAGTGAAGTCCAAGTGGGACAACCAAGGGAAATGTTTACCACTAGGTAATGAAATCCTAGTCGGGCATTATGTTAGTGTTTGATGTTTGATTTGAATGAGTGATTTGGTATTGTGTGTGTGTGACAAGACATGACTTGCTATGATTAATTTCACCATTTAAATTAAACTATGTGAACTAAACAAGCAAGCAATCAATGGATGCAAGTTATTTTTAAACCCAAAGGCAAATTTTGATTTATTTTCAATGAGTAAAGGAATAACTATGATGCAACTAAATGTGGTATGAATATGCAAGTCCTAATCCTAAGATGAGTGATTTTTGCTTTTTAGAAATGAAGAAAAAAATAAAATTTTTAACCTTTTCTAAGAATGCAAAGAAGACTAAAACTTGCTTTGGAAAAGAAGAATTGAAACTAAGATTTTCATCAAAGAAAGGAAAGAAAGAACATTTTTTTTTCAGAAATAAAATTTACAAAGGATGAAAATTTCACTAATGCAACTAAATGTCCTAAACAACTAAGAACCCAAGAAAAGCTCTAGGGTCCAATCAGGTGTGCCAGAATGTTTCACTATTTTTTTATATTTATTTTCTTTTTCCTTAGAAAAAAAGAAGAAACTTAAGAGATGGGTGTGGTTAGAAGAACCTGAACTTGTTGTGCATGCATGATCCAATCGATTGTAGATAATCCTCTTTGGCTTAGGAGGATGACTTGTAGATAAGAAAAAAACTATAAAATGGTGGATTAATAAGATATATGGGTGGATTACCTAGCAAAATCAAAATCCAAGAAGCACTAGGATTTATTGGAGGTTGTCAACCCACTCTTCAAGATAATTAAGTTCTGATAAATGGAAATAGGTGGTTACATGAAACAATAGAAAGTACTAAAAACTTAATGCAAGAGATGCTTTGAAGGGAAACAAGTGAAAGCTAAAATATCACTTAATTATTAAAAACTAATGCTAAAATATTCAAACCTATTTTAGAAAATAGTTCAGACCTTTGTGATGTAAAAAAAACTAAAAAATTAGAATTTGGATGAAGATATAAAGGTGGGAATTGCTTATTATTTTTGGAAAAATGAAACACACAATGAGCAGTGGTGGTCACTGTGCAACTAGTGCCAGTTAAGGTAAAAAGTTCCAATTGAGGAATGACCAATGCCAATTAGAGATGACCAATGCTGGTGCCTATAAATCCTGGTTTGGGAAAAGGGGCTATTGGGTTCATTACAAGAATGTTTGTATGAGATATTTCTGGGTTAGGGAATGGTTATGAGGGAAGAATAGGTTCTTAGAAGTATAAAACCTTCAGGTTGGATATGTGGGTGATTGAGATGGCCTGTGGGTACTTGGTGGAAAGTGTAGTGCTTGGAGTTATAGAACTCCAACACAAAGGGTGGTGTGAGAGGGATGAGAAATGGGTGCAAAATAGTAAAATAACTAACGCTGATAATAAAACTTGATGTAAGTGCATATATACTTAGCTCTAAAGTTTTTTATATTAGAAGAATGTTAAGGTTAAGATCAATGCGAGTAGAGTAACAATATTAGATCTCTTCATGGTGAGTTGATGAAGCACTTGGATGTCTTTGGTTTGGTTATTGGTTCACCCTAGAATCCTTGATTTTCTTGAGAGTTTAAGATTATCATGCAAAAGATAGTTTCAACGTCCTTAGGCAAGATTTTTGGTTGTCATTAAGTAACCATTATTGGTCTTAGTCAATCGGTGTTGATCGAGGGGTGACCAAAATCGATCAAAAAGAAATAGTCAAAACTTGTTAATTTTGGCTAATTATACTTCAAGCTAGTTTTTAAGACTAACATAAATGGTTTGAGGTTAATAAAGGCTGCATTATAATGCATGAGGAATAATTCTATGGGGTTAGGGCATTGAATACCTAGGTGGAAATTAATTCTAAGGCTAGGTGTCGATCAACTAGCCATGGGTTTGGGTGAGGAGGTGTAAATAGGCTTTTTTAATTAATTAACTTAATTAAATTATCCAAATGGAGTAAATGGGTGTGTTAAAATATTTTAATAATTAATCCTAACCCAATGGGGTCAAGGGGGATATTGAACATTTTGGCCCTACAGGCCAAAATTGATCTCCTTATTCCCTTGCTATTTAGAGCCACTCAATTTCGAGTTGCATGAGTTCATCGAGCTTAGGTTCAAGCATCTTCAGGTTCAACGCACTAGTTCAACATGCTAGTTTAATGCCTGGTTCAATCACTTGGTTTAATCAGCCTTGGTTTATTTGGCCTTGGTTTATCGATTAGTTCATCGGTGCGTAGTGTTGAACCGTTGAACCGGTTCAATGGACTAGTTCATCACACTGGTTCAATGCATTGGTTTAATCATTCAATTTAATGCTTGGTTTAATGCATTGGTTCAAATGCACAGATTCAAAGGCTCAACATGCAATATTGAACCATTAAACTAGTTCAACAAATAGGTTCAACAGCTGAGGTGAGCGAAAAAGTTCAAAGGCTTGGTTCAACAAAGGCTCAACGCATAGTGTTGAATGATTGAACTGTTGAACCATTTTTGGTTGAACAGGTTGGTTCAACGGCTTGGTTCAAGGGGGCGTCCCAAAGCTGAAGGGTAGTTCTGAGTAAAAAATCCCTCGTGAAGGGTAAGGAGCTTTTCAAAAGGCAGTCAAAGGGTAAATTTTCAATATTTTGTTTGAGGCCGAATTCTTTCAGACTTTTTGTCTGAAGGAATTCCTTCAAACAAAAAGTCTGAAGGAATTCGAGGGAAGGCTGCCAGCACAGAGTGAAGCCAAAGAGCCTAAAATGAAAGGATAAAGACTGAGACAATTCTTGCAGACTTTTTATCTGCAAGAAAAGCCTAAAGCAAAAAAAATTGTGAAAAATCCCACAAAAAAGACTCGATGGATTTTTCCAAGGATGATGACATCCTAAAAGCCATCAATTTTAAGGAGACAAACTAGCCATTGGGTATTCAATTTCAAGGTGATGGCTACATGAATGTCAAATTTAACATAGTGAAATGGCCAGTTGCTTTTGAATTACTTGAGTGCTAACCATGAAAAGAGCCCAAGCAACGCAGTGACCCGCTAGAAGATTAGCCCCAAGGGCTGAAGGAGCAGAATGAGACAAAACCAAGATAAGACAAGGTGCAAGAAAAGACAACATGTAAGTGGCAAAGGGGAGATGATTTATTACCAGATGATCACCAAATGACATGAATAGTAAATGGCACGGCCTGAGGGGACAAACTGTAGTCTGTTTACAGGCCTCTTCTAAAGAATGACATCAACAACAGTGGCTTCCTCTTCCCAAGGTTTAGAATGCACATGGGCCACTTGCGAAAAGAGTGCCAAAAATCTTTCCTAGGAAGCACCAAGTTCTCTCCCTATTTATATATATTGTAAAGTTTCTCATTTGAGAAAGATCCACTCTTTTGGCCTTAAGGCAAACTCTGCCTAAAATCTCTCAGGCTTGTAAGGTAGAGCTCTACCAATTTTTTACCTTGAATTAGAACTTAGCTTTTTTACCTCTATCTGTACTTGCACTTTAAAGTATATGTCTATTTTCCTCTTTTGTGTTAATTCATTATCTTTCATGCTTTCACAGATCGATAACAACATGTCTAGTGCATTATGAAGTCTCCTTTCTGTAGGTCTGCCAAAAGTGTCTACAGGGGAATGTAGGTGCCTGTGAAATGGCTACCATAAGTGTGTCTGAGGATGGTTCTAGTGGTTTCTTCCTCCCAATATTTCCACAGACCCCTAGCTGATTGTTGTAGAAGAGCTTCTCACTTCAGATGAAGTGTATGGGCACTTATTTTGGTAAAACGTGTTTATTCAAGCTGGGTGGGTCGTCACTTTTTTGGTGTATCACCTTTTCACTTTTAGGCTTAGGTTCTATTTTCAGCATCTCTCTCTCCCTTTTCATCCCCCCCTTTTTTTCATTTTTATTTGTTAGCAGTAGGAGAAACCAGGGCCTAAAAGATACATCAGAAGGAGCTAGCCCTTATCTAGAGACTCTCCCCTCCAGCTTCACTGGTCCCACAGGCGAGAGGGGAGTTTCCATTTTTGCTTGGGGAAAGGCAGGAGCTCAGCCTCCTACCCTAGGTGCAATCCACTATGTCAACAATTTTTGGCATGCCTAGTGGGACCAACTAGGACAAGTTGTGTCCATAGCGTTGAAGAATTTTTGGTGTGTTCTTCAACCAACTAGCCTTTGAAGGCTTTTGCATCAATACCAATGGTGACTCTAAGTTGAATCTATTAGTTAAACAACCTGGTGCCATCAAGGAAATCACATTTTTTGTATGTATATTTCCTTTGCACAAAATCATGGACCTTGTTTTCCTTCATATGACTTTAATGAAACTCAAGATATTCAGAGAATCACCTCAAATAGCTCTCCTAGTTGCCTTTCAATGATAAGGGAGGTGGCATTGGATTTTGAGAAGAAGGTAATGGAAATCGATAGATTGGATGAGCAGTATGATTATCATCAGGAGCTGATGTACAAAGAGGCATGTTTATTCAGGCAAGCTCAGGCCTTGCAATCCATGGAGGAGGAGGTAGCAAAATGGAGGAATCCTTTCATTCAAGGAAGTTAGCCTTGCATGCCCCTCCTATCCTAAATAAATCCCCTCTTGTGAACCAAATCCTTTCTATCAGATGGCACATGCTCACTCCAGCTCATCTGATGCATCAATCAACCCTGCTCTTGACCCCATATGCCTAGCCTTCAAGCATCAAAGGGAACTAGAACAACCTCCCATGGAGATGAACCTTATAAACTCCTTAGATCATGAATCTTCTTTTGGGGGAACTTTACGAACTAGCACATCTCTCTCGAAACTGCTCCTACTCAACATGATGATGCTGGTGATCTCCAAGAAAGACTCTTTCAGGATAATCTAGCCAAGCAAATTGAAGAATTAGAGGATAAGATGATACTGCTTGGAGAAAGAGAGATGGAGTTTTTAGACCTTATGGAGGAGCCCTAGGACCTTGGAGAAAACAAAGTTGCTGCATGTTCGTAGGAGCAAAATTCCAACTTTGAGATCCTGAACTGGAAGCAAACAGTAAAATCATGGGGCAAGAGGGAGGAGAAGAAAGGTTTTGTAAAAAAACTTAAAGAAGATGAAGCTGCTCCTACTCATGATAATGTTGGTGACCTCTAAGAAAGGTGCTTCCAAGAGGATATGGCCAGAAGAATTACAGAGTTGGAATCTAAAGAGAGATTCCTCAGCCAGTGTGTGATGGATCTTTCAGACCCAACGACACATTCCATGTCTGAACACATCCCACCTACACATTTTCAAGAGAGATATCAGGCCACACCTGATATTGATGAAGTGTTAACCAAATGGAAAGAGGATTATCATTTAATTCTAGCTCAAGGACTGCCTCCTCTTCCACATGTTTTTCCCACTTCACCCCTTCTCAAGGAGGAACCTATTCTGCAGGAGGTGAGTGAGGAGCAGAAGATTCAACCTGCAGTATTCTAAGAGGCTATCATGAGTGAAAATGAAGAAGAAATCATCATTGATGTTCCTTGTGAAGACCTCATTAGCAATGAAGAAGATATAGGGCATGCATATATGCAGATGTTCCAGCAATACGAGGAGGAACATAAGCATGGTGAGCTCTCTTCCCCTTTGTTTGATGAACTTCCTTGTGGCTTTGATGAGGAAGATGACTATGAGGAGGAACATAAGCATGGTGAGCTCTCTTCCCCTTTGTTTGATGAAATTCCTTGTGGCTTCGATGAGGAAGATGACTACGTCGAGGAACTTGAGTTGGAGGAGGATCAGGAAAATATCTTTGAAAATCTAGAGATCCTAATCTTTGAGAAGGAAAAGGAGAGGTCAGTCTTCCTTGAGGAAAGCCTTGAAGAAGAGAGCTTTGAAAAGAGAGGTGACATTCTATGGGATGAGCAATCTATTTGTGATTCCATTTCAGACATCACCATAGTCACCCTTCTTCAAAAAGGCTAAGAGGAAGCAGAGGATGAGTCTGACAGGGTTTTCGATGAAGTAGAAGGAAATGAGTTGGACCATGATGCACTATAAGGGAGCTATACATATCAAAGGGCTTATGGTGATGAGCCAAAAACCACAGATTTTTTGGTGATATGCATTAGCATGAAGGACCAACACTCAACAAGCTTACAGGAATAAATAGAATATGTATGTGTTGGAAGCATGTTTGAATTTGATCCACTCGGGTACAAGCCAACTCAAGTGGTAGGCAAGTGGAGTAGGTCACCAACTCTCCTTTTCATTCAACCACTTATTTGGCACCATAAGTCTTCTTGTCAGGAAGGGGACTTAAGAAGTTTTCCTTTTGATCTAGGAGGGAAACAGAGGTACCTGGTTAGTTTTATATAGTAGTTTGCTTTTAGTTTCTTTTCTTGCTCTCCCTAAGTGCAGTTTACAGAAGTAGTGTTTTTAGCCTTGTGTGTTTCCCTTTGTGTGTGGGGTTAAAAAGTTTCATGTTTGATTCTTGGATCTGTCAAGGCTATTGCTAATATTTTCAAGCTGCATCTTGACTCCGTGCCCAATGGATTTTAAGGTAATTGGTCCTTAAGCATAGCAGGCATGCTTCCCCTGGGAGTCACCAATTTGTTGACCATTTTGGCCCTACAGGCCAAAATCGGTCCCCTTCTTCCCTTACTATTCAAAGCTAGTCAATTTCAGGTTACACGAGTTCATCGAGCTTAGGTTCAAGTGGCTTCAAGCTTAACACACTAGTTCAACACGCTAGTTCAATGCCTAGTTCAATTACTTGGTTCAATCAATGTTGGTTCATTTGGCCTTGGTTTATCGATCAGTTCATCAGCGTGCAGTGTTGAACCATTAAACTAGTTTAACAGACTGGTTTAATGGACTGGTTCAATGCGCTAGTTCAATGCACTAGTTTAACATGTTGGTTCAATCATTGGGTTCAATGCTTGGTTTAATGCATTGGTTTAAACGTGTAGATTCAAAGGCTCGGTGCACAGTATTGAATCATTGAACCGGTTCAATGGATAGGTTCAATGGCTGAGGTGAGTGGAAAAGTTCAAAGGCTTGGTTCAACAAAGGCTCAGCGCGTAGTGTTGAACCGTTGAACCATTTTTGGTTCAATGGGTTGGTTCAATGGCTTGGTTCAAAGGGGCGTCCCAAAGCCAAAGGGAAGGTGCCCTTGCGGAGGGCAATTTTGAGTAAAAAAGCCCTTGTAGAGGGCAAGGAGCTTTTCAAAAGGTAGCCGAAGGGTAAGTTTTCAAAATTTTGTTTGAGGCCAAATTCTTTCAGACTTTTTGTCTGAAGGACTTCCTTTAGACAAAAAGTTCAAAGGAATTCGAGGGAAGGCTGCCAGCACAGAGAGAAGCCAAAGAGCCCGAAACAAAAGGACAAAGACCAAGACTATTATTGCAAAATTTTTGTCTGTAAGAAAAGCCTAAAGCAAAAAAAACCTTTAGAAAAGCCCACAAAAAAGACCTGACAGATTTTCCCAAGGATGGTGACATCCCCAAAGCCATCAATTTTAAGGAGATGAACTAGCCGTTGGGTATTTAGTTTCAAGGTGACGATTGTGTGAACGTCAAATTTAACATAGTGAAATAGCCAGTTGCTTTTGAATTTCCTGAGTGCCAACCATGAAAAGATCCTAAGGAATGCAATGACGCACCAAAAGATCACCACCGAGGGCTGAAGGAGCAGAATGAGACTAAACTAGGATAAGACAAGGTGCAGGAAAAGTCAACACGTCCAAGTGGCAAAGGGGAGGTGATTTATTACCAGATGATCACCAAATAGTGTGAATAGTAAATGGTGTGGCTTGAGGGGACAAACCATAGTCTATTTACAGGCCTCTTTTAAAGAATGACATCAACAACAGTGGGTTCCTCTTCCCAAGGTTCAGAGCGCACATGGGCCACTTGTGAAAAGAGTGCCAAAAATCTTTCCCAGGAAGTGCCAAGTTCTCTTCCTCTTTCTATATATTGTAAAGTTTCTCATTTGAGAAAGATCCACTCTTTTGGCCTTAAGGCAAACTCTACCCGAAATTTCTCAGGCTTGTAAGGTAGAGCTCTGCCAATTTTTTACCTTGAACCAGAACTTAGCTTTTTTACCTCTATCTATACTTGCACTTTAAAGTATATGTCTATTTTATTCTTTTGTGTTAAGTCATTGTCTTTCATGCTTTCACAAATTGATCACAACATGTCCAGTGCATTGTGAAGTCTCCTTTCTACAAGTCTGCCAAAAGTGTCTACAGGGGAATGTAGGTGCCTGTGAAATGGCTGCCATAAGTGTGTCTGAGGACGCCTCTGGTGGTTTCTTCCTCCCTATATTTCCACAGACCCCTAGTTGACTGTTGCAAAAGAGCTTCTCACTTCAGATGAAGTGCATGGACACTTCTTTTGGTAAAAAGTGTATATTCGGGCTAGGTGGGTCATCATTTTTCTGGTGTATCACCTTTTCACTTTTAGGCTTAGGTTCTATTTTCAGCATCTATCTCTCCCTTTTCATTCCCCCCTTTTTTTCATATTTGCTAGTAGTAGGAGAAACCAGGGCCTAAAAGATACATCAGAGGGAGCTAGCCCTTCTCTAGAGACTCTCCCCTCCAGCTTCGCCGATCCCACAGGTGAGAGGGGAGTTTCCATTGTTGCATGTGGAAAGGCAGGAGCTCGGCCTCCTTCCCCGGGTGCAATCCACTACGTCAACAAGGGCCAAGGGGACCAAGAGGGCCAAGGGGTGTTTCATAATGACTAGAACCTTGTAGTTTTATAGTTTCTACAATAGATATAACAATTAAACACATAATAATAGTCATCATAATATTAATTATTACATGTATAATCACCTAGTAGTAAGCTATTCAAAAAATTCATGATATGAATCATGGCATCACATATAAGTATAAAAATTTGTGATATGAATCATGATAACAAAAGCTCAATAATGAGGTATACATATGCACAAAATGTCATGGTCATGACTGTTACAACCCCTCAAGTTGTACTTTATAAAATACAGTAATTTTTTTAAAACAATTAACTTAATATTCATTCCAAAAAATAAAACAATACAACATATCTAATGATACCTAAGAACAATAGTACTTCTAAATCAAATACCACATACAATATCTATCTTATATAACTTCAAGGAAATTAAATACAATAGGACACAACTATGACTAGTCTGTTGATACAACAATTATTTTTCAAATATAATAATTATATATTATAATTACATTTCCTTTAGGCATACACCCTAATATAATAAACAAATACCAAGCTCTCCCAAGCTCGAGTCAAACCAACTCATGTATCATTGATAATCTCAAGTGTTGTCTCCAAGTAAGTACTATATTAGGGAGTGAGAGCATCATCCAAGCACTTTTTCCATGCCAAACATGGACCAACAATCCCCTACTGCATAATCTCTTATCAGTGAATGGCCCTCCCTTCACAGATAGGTAGATAGAATGATGCAAGAATCTAGAGAGACATGCTAGTACCTGTGTGCTTATAATATTTCTACTACATGATGTGTATCATAAATAAAATACATTTCAAACATGATATCACACAACATGCAAATAAAAAATATGAAAGGATAATGTATATCTAACATTACTTTGGCCAAAGTTTTCAAATAACATGTGATCATCTAGATCAGTCAATTTCATCACACATCACTTGATCAAACTATCTATTGGTGGTGTTACCTAGGCTAGTGGAGTCCATCTCAATACCTATTAGCATCATCAATACAAAAAATATAATAAATATAGATATCATAGTATAAAACTTAAGAAGATTCATTCTATACTAGGAATGAAATATTCAAAACCATACATCTGTATAATGAATCTAAATATGTGCTATTAATACAACAATAACACTTTGACAAAAATACATTTGTAAATAAGATCATATCTAAAATGTGCTAATAATACATATATTACAATGTAAGACAACATAGCCATAACTGATCATACTGTCTAGTTATACTTTACTCAAGGATCATAATTCCTCTTATAATTCAGGTGACATATTTGTTAATACAAACTTAAATATTGGGCTCTAATCACAACCAATTATAATTTTCACTCTTTTAGTATGAAACAAACATGTCTAATAAAACAACTTGTCTTTTCTAAGTTAAACATCAGTGTAGAGTATTTAATTGTAAATCATTATGAGTTTCCTGACATATATCAAGTTCTAAGGCAATGCTAAGTTTAATTTCAAAGACCTTCAGGTATTACCCCTTCATACATGAAACGTGAAAGCTTAAATACTTATGTGTATTCAAATGTACTCCAAGCATTATTTTGTTATTTAAAAAGGACTCTAAAGAAGATATCTGAAACTCTTATTTTCCTTTACTACGGCATAGGTCCAAAAATTCAATCAACACACACACACACACACACACACACACACACACACACACACACACACACACACACACACACACACACACACACACACACACACGCAACAAGGAGTTGTCTTGTCATAATATAAAGGATTTGATATGGATGCTAACTTTTATAAAATAAAATGCAGCCAAGTAAAATAAGATTCTAGACTATGGAATCAAGTATGCAAGATTAGAGAAGTAAGATACATGTTTATAAAAGCTACATGCTATTATTTATATATATTTAAAACTGATCTTCTAAAAAAATGATAACCCTGATAGAATAATGCAAACTCAAATACTAAATGCAATAAATCTATTATGGGATATAGATAAGAGTCTAGAAGATAAAACATAGTCAATACCAATTAAAATGTAGGACTTTAACATGTATTATGCAAGTCAAATCACTTCAATACTAGGCAATCAAGTGAAATGACTACCAAAAATATATCAAACATAATAAATAAAAGCTATTTGTGAGGATGCAAACTCCTCCAAAGAATTGATACGTAGAAGGTAGAATAAATATGCAGCTAATAGGTCATAATATGCTGGATATAAAAATGAAGTGCTTCTCATGTAACTGGAATGCCAGTTATTGAATTAAGATGCATTCAATGCAATTGACAATGCAAGCAAATGAAACTATAGCATAGGGTTTACACAGAACTACATGCAAACCTAAAAATTTACAATGCAATCCACTAATTCAAAATTTAGGCTTTAAATAATCATAGCATAGGTTTAAATGTTGAAACACAGTCTTCTAAAATATTACATAGGCTTAAGATATTAAAACACTACCAATAAATATTAGAACACAACTTATAAAGAATAAGATGTTGGCTTGAATTTATATAATACATGGGTTAAAAGAATGAATGCAATACTATATAAAATATACACTACCCAAAAGTGTTTTAAACACATGTTTTACATTTACATGCAAACCATTTAAGATGCTACCCAACTAGAATGAAACATAGGTTACAAATAAATAAACAATTGGTAATTAAAACAAAATCCTTTATATAGGCTTAAAATAAAGTAAGATGCCACTTCTAATATCAAAATTAGGGTAAAAAGCATTAATACCTAGGTTTTAATAAAAGAAAATGTTGGTTTCTATTTATACTAAGACACTACCAATAATAACGTAGTTTTAATATACATAATGAGATGTTGCTAATAATTGATATACAACATCATAATAATTGCTATAAAACTCTAGCTAATATAGTTGGGCATATTTTTTACATAAGGATCACAGATTATAAAACAACATGCAAACCATTTTAAATAACTAGATGCAGGCCTCTTATAATAGGGTATAAAGGAGTTCAAACTCAGGCAAATAATAGATAATATCTACACATATTCAACCTATTTAGCATATAGGAAAAATAATTATAAGTCCAACCTAGTAAAAATGCATTTTCCCTTGCTTTCCTTTTCTCTTTCTCCAATCCTTAGCTTCTTCTCTCTTGAGATTTCTCTCTCTTCATCATTATTCCATTTCCCAAAACTCATTTTAAAAAATTATAAAACTCTCTACTCATTCTATTGTTGTACCTCTTTTCTTACATGAAATCTCTCTTGAGCTGTACACCATGCATGCCAATCTATTCTTCTTTGAAATTTACTAACTGCAATTAATTCTTTATTTCACTTTAGTTTGCTAAACTAATATCAAAACATGCTAAGTTGACTAAAATAATAATAAAATCTATTTTCTTAATTTTCAAGTAATTTCATGCATGTTTTCAAAGACTAATCTAGATTGTATTAACTCAACTTTAGAATTCCAAGTAATTCAAATCTAAGAAAATAATCTTTGCAAGGATAATTATCTATTTAACTAATAGATATTTAAGTCATTAATTGATTTTATTATAAGATATTTGTATCTACAATAGTAATATCCATATAACAGTTAATATCTATTTTCCTAATTAAAATTTAAAAATTAAGTCAATTAGAATAAAGAAATCTAATGCATATTAAAAACTAATTATACACACATAAATACAATCATAAACAATATTTTTTAATTACGCACTAACATTTTAAACATATCATTTAAAATATAATGTTCATATGTGTAGGGTCACTAGCAATTTCTTCTGATATTCCCTCAATTGTCCCATCTAGCCCATCTTCTCTGATGATGCTCTCCCGCATCAAGCTCTAAGGGTAGGATCTATCCTACATCTACCTTGAAATAAGTAGGTAGTTAGTCTGAGTCATCATAAATATCACTAATGATACAAAAACTAACAATTATATATCCATAATGTATAGAATATAACATACAATTATCACAAAATGTATAATAATCAACAATATCACTATCTCATTTCATTATATGTCATAAATCTCAAATCAAAGCAATAATAATTAGATAATAACCATACTAATCAATGGATTAATGGTTTATAATTCATAAGATGAAATCAAGATATAACAATAATGTACACAATAATATAAGAAATAACATGACTCAGACCCAACATAAACAACATGGCCATGAGATGAACTAAAGGATCTTCAACAAAACTAATGCATGGCATGACAACACACAATCATTTCTATCATATAGACATGCAAGATAACACTTAATGTCACACATATCGATGGTCATATATAATAGTCATCAATAGTCACTCATGGAGGCATGGAATGTAACACACAATGGTCATAAAATGTAACATGCAATACCACACATAATAATCATCACATAATATAATTCTCAATCAAGGATCACACCATATAAAATTCATCAAATTCAAACATGAATGGGATGAAAAAGGCTAGTATACACAAGCAATCCATCTCATCATCAGTCATAACTATGAATTTTATTCTTAAGATATAACTCTCTATATAGTATACACAAGAGAAACTTATGTGTAATTAGTCTAAATAACTTAATATGATCAATGAAATGGTCATATAAAGTTGAAAATTGTATAGTGTACTAATATTCCCCCAATTTAGTCATGTCACCAATGTAGAAAGGTAGCCCTAGATTTAGGAATATCCTGCATGTATGTGTCCATGTCAGATATAACCTATAATTCTTGTTTTCCACTCATGTATACCATGAAAAACATGTATGTAGAACATGAATATGTAATATACTATGTATATGATAAATAACATAAATTAATTATGTAACTAGAAAAGAATGCCATGTATAGGTTATTATTTTTTATTGTTTGAATATTTTATTTTATTTATAATATTTAATTTTTTTTGTATTTTTTATTTTAAGTTATGATTATGCTAACAGTGATCCCATCAATCAGATGCTCACATGTAGGTTTTAGATTCATCGAGATGAATGCCATATATCATGGACAAGTAATAGTAACTATATCATAATATGAGAAGTGATTTCACACTGTATCATATCCATAATTTTCATCATAGATCATATGATTATGTGCATGTTGTGTAAATGTGAAAACATAGTAAGTATCATGTGAACTATGTTGTACACATGGAGTATAAGATGGTGTTTGTTATGGGACATGTGTATTAACTTGTAGAACTAACTTATGATGTGACTGAGTATTTAACATTTGCTATGAAATCTAAATAGACCTGTGATGTAATGGATGTTGAAGCATTGGTCTTTGGGCAATATTAATTTTTTTTTTTGAACTACTTATCTAGAATGAACCTGTGTAGTTGTATGACTCTAGTTGAATAGGGTGCTTATATGGAATACTTGAAACTATAACCACTTGTATGCTATAAATATAATTTACACATTAATGCATCAAAGATGGTACTTCACATATCTTATGTATCTAAGGATGCCATAGTAACATGTTAAATGCTCCCATATTGGGAAAAACTAGGAACAAAGTAATAATTATTGCATGGCCTACCATAAGTGGTAGCAAATTCTTCCCAGAGGGTTTTGTATCTTTCCATTAAATCATTTCAAATTCCTTGTTATGCCAATAAAATCCTCATGTGTGTATCCAAGGCTAGTAAGTAGTGTCATAGTGCAACCATTTTCACTTGACCCATTACCCAAATATAATTTCACATAAATAAAGACAACTTAATAGAGTCATTGCCAACAACCTCAATCTCATCGAATGTGATAATATATCTATGTACTTGTGTGTCATTGGGTGTACTAATAATATCATCCATATAATGTTCCTATTCTTTAGTATTTGAATTATATGAAGAATAAAAAGGATGTATTCAGTAAGTCATAAGCACATCAAGATGGATTTTAGTATCTTTTACTGCATGATTTACAAAGGTATATGAAAATATTTTCAACTTAATATTCCCATTAAGTTATTCCACTGAATCATTTTTAGATTTTGTAACATCATCGAGTTGAATAATATTATCATTGATTAAATATTGAATCTTATGTCTTAATCCAAAACATTTGTTCATAAAGTTTCTTGCACATGTGTGATAATAAAAGTATGCATTGATGTCAAATACAATATATGGTGCTTTATTTATATCAACCTCTTTTAGAGGAGGGATAAATGTGATATTGCATTCAAGTAAATTTTGTAGTATGTTATGAGGAGGTTTTGATCATCGTGTAAATTACTCATTTATGGCACTAATAAGATAAGCTGATTAGTAGGGTATGACATTACATTAATTATTACTTTGCTTCATTGTTAGTATCATTCAATTTGGATTTTAATGTTGATTTAATCTAAAACTTCACACTGGAAGTAGTTGGATGATTGGACCCATAATTAAACTTATTCATATCAAGGAGTTTAACTTCACAGTCCTTGACCGTATCACACAAGTCATAAAAATATTGAAACCACTTGAAAATAGTGGAATCATATAGTGGGGCATGAAATATTTGCTTGAATATGACTTGTAACTTATTATCAACCATATGATTTATCATATTAGATAACATGGTCTCGTAACAAAGTACATAACCAATGATAAGATAATTAGGTCCTTAAGTTTTATAATTTGAGCATAGGATAAATTTTCATTGTCATTGTTTGAAAAGTGGTTTAGGAATTGATCAACCAAAGGATTGAAGGCATGTGTAAATTGGAATGGGATGTTATAGGACCATCAAAAATCATAGTCCTAAAGACTCCATTGAAACAAATTTGTCAACAATTTGTCATTGAATGCATAGTCCAAAATTGATGTGTGAAAGGCTCTAAGGTGTTATTCTAAATCACCGTTACCATCATATAATGTAAGATTATGTGCCACAAGTCTTGTAGCTAAGGGATAAGATGAAATATATAGAGTGAACAAGTTATATAGTGGTACTTGATAATTAGTTAAATGAAACACTCTAGAGAAACTCTTTTCTGATTATAATTTTTTAGCTTGAATATCAAGGACATTTTGCATAAAGATTTGAACATTAAGCATAACAAATTTCATAGAAATGGATGGTATCACCTAAGTAGAAATCCTAATAAAAACAAAATAATGTTGTTTAGGGATAGACAAGAAGATATAAGTAAAACCCTGTGTTCTCCTAACACTATGAGTGGACATCACATGTATAACCATAAATGTAGACATAGGGGTAGCAACAATAGAAAAAATAGTTTGAACACTTATTATATAATTGGTAACTCTAAAAGGTAAATTACTATAATTTAAGGGCTCCTCATGTTGTTCCTTAGATGTGACAACATTATCATTATTTTTCATTTAATCTCTAGTTACATGTAATAGTGCATCAATCATGCGTATATTCATTTTTAGATATTATTTAATTCTTTTTGATCTACATCATCAAAAATTTTAACCCTTTTTAGGAGAGAATAAGCTAATCAACTAAGGAATAAACTATTATAAAAATAGACCAAATAAATAATTTAGATTAATAATTTTTAATTATAGTACTAAATTATGGAAATATGTTAAATATAGAAGTATAATGCCAACCAATAATTAGATTGTTTAAACATGAAGAAAGAATAATCATTAGATTGTTCATTGATGTGTAAGTAGATCTAGAAAATGTAGGTGCATAAATAGTCAGGATGATGCTTAGGTATAATTCATCAGATTCTAACATTTAGCTCATTTTTAGCTTATATACTATTGTTAGAATTTAGACACCTATGTCAATGCTTCTATCCAGGTTTTGATGCTTTTTTATATAGTGAAGTACATGTACTTTTTAATCCTTTTATAAAAGTTCCAATTTCCCTATTAGGTCTTACTATCATCTTGTAGATTATTTTTCTGAATTGTGGACAGGTTATAGATATCAATGTGTAGTTCAAAACCCTATGTCCTCTAATTAGGGTATGTCATCTTGAAAAACAATGGTTAATGTGTTCAAGTGAAGTCAAGATGAGTTCAAAGACCCCTTTATCAATGAACATTGTATACATAGCCATATACTTTGAATATGGCCTTAGACCAATGTAGTTATCTCCCTTATATGGGATTATGTGTAAATAATGGAGTAATATGCTATATGTAAGTGCATGTAGTGATCTAGTTTGTAACTTGATAAATATTATTAGAACTTAGTTGTGAGAATTATTTAGTGAACTTGATATGTGTTTTCTTTGTATATGCTAGACATCTTAATGAGTGGGCTTTGTTTTATATTTATATTTCAACATTTTTAAAATATCTCATGAGAGGGTTAATTGAGATAGATGGGAAGATCCATACATATCAAAATATTTGAAAATTTGATTGTTTGTAAGGTATGAACACTAGAGTTAGACCTCAGACACTAGCGTTGATGCTAGTGTCTTGGAGAATAGATAATTTTTGAAGATCTGTAACTGATAGTGTAAGATGTTTATCATTTTTTAAGCATACTTTGGGCTATATATGATCTAGGTAATTAGAATATCAGGGTTAGATTATAATATAAGCATTTAGGCATAGTGAGATGATGAATGTAATCCTTTTGACTATGAGGAGGTCATGAACTAAAGAGTTGAGCCATGAGTGATATTTGCTAAGAGTACAAGAGTAGTTTATCATGTAAAATCTAGACTAACATCTACAAAAATATATAATGAGAATTAGGTTAATCATTTATCTTATTAACATCCGCATCAATTATATTTTCCATTATGATCTATGTGAAAAGGAGAAAATCATAAATTAGATATGAAACCCTAGTTGGAAGAACTTTGAAACCCTAAGACAAAAGGATGAAACTTTAATGGAGACATAGGGTTTGTATCAATCAAAATAAAGGTCACGTTCACCAAAATTTTATAACTTATTTTAGATTTGACAGTTTAAATAAGCTAAACTATTGCATATTCAAATTGTGTAGGATATATCATTCCCTACACATATTTGAATGTAAAAAGGAAATTGATATTGAACTTACTATTTATAGAAATGACAAGAGGATAGGGTAATTAACGTGTTCATTATTCTCTTATGGTCATTGTCTATGCATAGTCACCTGAGATGGTCTGAAAGGCTTTTGTGCTTGCTTGGCTTACAAGATTGACTATCATAATCTTCTAAGATGCTATAGGTAATGCTTAGACACATGTAGTAACTAGATATGTTATTTGTTTGTCAGAAGTATATTTTGTGTTTTCATCAGTTTATTCTACCATAGATTAATGTACCTATGTGTCAAGATATTTTTTATGTAGTTTCAGATCTTCGTTCCTATGAGGAAATTTAGATTTGTCTTCCTTCACCATGAAACCATATTTCCAATTTCAACACTTTACTTGACCTATTAAAAAGGGGTTAGAAATCGGTTGGATAGCCCCAACCATACATGCTAAGTGATTAAGTGTTTCCTACATTCTAATACTTCTAAGAGGGCTCAAACCACACATAGTTCTTCTACGTATGTATGTGTGTGGTCAATAGTGATCTACTATAATGCAATACAACCTATTTAACTTTTGACACTTGATAATTGAATTTTTAACCTTGTTTTAAGTTTTCATATGTGGCTTAGAGCCTGTTCATTTGAGGGGTTTTCAAAATTTAATGCTTTATGATAGTGTCTCAAGGATGTGTAGATGTATTCCTCAATGTGTAAGCAATTTTATAAGTGATCTTCAAGTGAGAGCTAGATAGAAATAAATTTAGGCTTGATGTGCATATATATATATATATAAAATATTCATTGGAAAATTTTCCTTCGTAACCAACATGTGAAACGTGTGGGCCAACACAACTTGAATTTGAAAAAATCTATTTGGATAACTTGGGACATTATTGGTTAAGGTGAATATTGTTGATAATTAATATTGTTTGACTATTTTCAAAACTATTTAGGAAGGAAGAACTAGTGATCTAGGATACAACAACATTCTGGTTAGGATGATGGATCTTTTAGATAGATTAGAGAGACCCTTTATGAATAACACCAAATTGGGAAAGCCAAATATATGGATAGGAAAATGAGTAAAAAAAAATATAAACAAAAACCATATATATATGCATAAATTATATATGTTAAAAATAAGTCAAAAGTAAAATCTTCAAATATCAAATACCAAATTTATATCTATAAAAATATTTCTTTTTATAACAATTCTAAAATTCAACATATATATACTTGTTTCTAAAACCATAATAAGTCTTCTACCTTAAATTATTTTTCCAATACCAAATTCTAATTTACTTTATGATTATGACGAAAACCAAGGTATTCACAGTAACAAAACAATATTTAGTGGTAGGTTATTGAAAGAAATTGTATGATACACTTTTTGACATATTTTATAATTTTTATATTTTGTAATAATAATTTTGACTTTATTAATATAAAATAATTTTATAATAATAATTTTAACTTTATCAATATTCATCTTATATTAAAACCATTATTAATTATTTATTGGATTTTTTTTTCTATAGATTATTTAGAAAGTAGGATGATATCATCAACATACATAATACTAACATAATGGGATCAATTATTAAGATTGGCCTTTAAAAAAAAACTATTAAAATTAATTTTAAAACTAATAGTTGCATCGTTTGACACAACGTGTGTGTATTATTACTAACAATTATCTCAATGGTGTAAGAAAAGCTGGAGGTTAGATAAAATTTGTTCATATTAATAAATGATAAAGTATTTTAATTTTTTTTACTAAGCGTTTATATTTGGTCTTCGTTACTTTGTAAATATTTTTGGTTTTAAATCGCATAATTCATTTATCAATTTCTTTGATTACCTTTATAAAAATATTATATAATATTTATTATAATTTTTATATACATTAAAAATTTATTATTATATGGATTTGTGTGGATGCTAGCACCCTATCTAGATAGATATGGCAATGGGAGAGAATGATAGCAAACTGCTTGACCATCGGGAGCTATATCTAGTCTAGTTGGCACTCCCTCAACAACCATTAATATTTGACAAATGTGTAACATAAAATATGAAATTCATCATTTTCCTAGACTCTCTCTTGGGCAAATTCATCTAATTGGTTATGATTAATACTCTTCACACTGTTGTGGATACTATTTTGGAATATTCTTCCATATGGGTAAAAATATTTTACGTTCTTCTACTTTTCTTTTAAAGCTTGTTGAAGATATTGAGTTGTTAAAAATAATGTCTTTTACTTTATGAGAAGTATTATAGGAGACGCTAGGTATTAAATTTTTTTATGCAGATTTATCTAGATTTTTTTATCAAATAGTAATATACTTTCTTTTTAGCAGATATGTTGAGTTGTTATCTAGTTTTTATTGAGAATACCTACATATAATTCATAAGCATGCATCTCAGAATAGTAAGCAACTAATATTTCCCTTCAAAAAAGATATATCCTATGCACTTATAATATAATATATATAGTGAAAGTACCCTAGTCTTATATGTGTGAGTGCGTATGTGCATGCGTGCATACATGCATGTTTCTATGTCAATTTTACAAGTTTGAAAGGTTCCTACTAGAATCAAAGTAAATTATTGGTAAATAATAACTTAGTTTTTTAATGTTACCATAGGTCAAACAAATATAGTCCAAACATGGAAATTATTTTGAGAAGACTCTTAAATCCCAATTCTATATATATTTTATTAGACTAAAATTCATCAAATCTATATAAAGTGTGATGACTTTGGTCCAATGTCAAGTATAGTTATTTTGAATTTCATGTTAATAAATAAATCTTTTGTCATGATGAAATTTACTTATATTTCCTTATTCCATAAATTTTCAAATGCTTTGACCTTAATTTATTGTATCTACATTAGTCCACCCCAAATGGATTGAGTTCAATTTATAAATCTACAAGTAGGATATTCAAGCAATAATTAAATAACAAACTGATAAGAAGTATGACTATAAGGAAGTAAAACCTCCATGCTTCAGATAAATCTAAATCAATAAAAAAATGATCAAGGAATTAAAAAATTACTGCATTTTAAGTTTAAATAGATGGGATGATTGATACATAACAAAAATAACCACTCAACAATATATCATCTTTGTTACACCCAGTTCAATCACTTTATCTCAATAGGCAATGTGCATTAGGAAATGAACATTGCTTGAAGCTTGTGTGAATGTCAAATCATCAATACCAATCTTATTATAAATTCATACTTATTTGAATGCCAAAGGTCTATAGAATATGAAATAATTCTAGATCTAGCCAGTGTAACATATAGTAGTATAGATTTATCTGGTGTAAATAAAATAAATGATAATAATCTTTAATACTAAGAAAATCACCTTAGCTAGAAGAACGTGAGAGAAAACTTTGCTCTCCACTTCCTTGGTTCTACATAGTGACATAGGATGATGATTCCCTAGAGCCCTATTTGGTAAACTATAAAAAATCGAATGCCCAAATATACATGAGCTCTGCCTAGTAATTTTCTCTTAGAACCCATCGACACTTACCTCATATCTCACTTGCAACCCATGGACACTTACCTCATATCTCACTTGCAACCCATGGACACTTACCTTGTATTATTTTTTAAATAGAAGTGATGGTAAAAGATGAAATTGTGTGTTATTTTGTACGGTATTAAACTTTTTAGGGAGGAGATGCTTTTTTTTCTAGTGAGTATAAACAATGACAAAAATGTATGAAATGGAAAGGCTAAGGTCTATACACAAAAATCCCTTGAAAGTATTGGTAGTTTTTTAATTTAAAGGGTGAAAGAGTGATTTAATTATGGTGTAGTGTATTAAATAAAATAATATAGTCTATATTATAATCAGCCAAAAAAATATAATATATATTGTATACAATAAATAATAAAATTTTGTGTTAAATATTAAATATTTATACTATATATATATTTATATATAATATTTTATAAATTGATAAATAATATTATATATGCTATTAATATATTTATATTATTATATTATATATTATATGCTAAAAAGTACTAAAAAATTTAAAAGCAAGCACCAAAACTCCTTTTAAATGCAATTTGTCTCCTACATAATTTATTTTATTTAAAATTTATTTAATATTTTCTTGTCACGGTAAAAACTTGAGCATCAAAAATGTTTATTACCCAATAACTAGGCCATTAAACTTGCTCTATAGTTGTTGTCTTTGCTCTCCTGTTCATATATTCTCCATAATCGAATGTACTCATAGAAAAATCTCTGAACCACTCGAGCTAACCTAACATGTTAATAGAGAAAAAGAGAATCTATAAAAAAATATCTATATTATTAAAAATTTATTTTTCATAATTTAAAAATTAACAATGAAATATAATAAAAGATTATGATATTGCTATCAAGATTCAAATATGTAGTTTTTTGAGTCAAACTCATTGACCCATGTTTCATGAGTATTGGTTCACATGAACCCATTTCTCATGAGAATGAATGATCCACTTAGCACTCATTACATCTAGGTGATGCTCACAGGGGTGAAACATTGGGCCTTCTCAGGAGGTCACCCATCCCAATACTACTCCAACTCAAGTACTCTTAACCATGGAGTTTCCTCCAAGGTTAATCCCACTTAGCTTGCTACCCCATTTGCAAAACCTTCAACAAGTCTTGTGATTTATGAGCCTTTAGAGCCCCTTAAGTTCATCAATTGATAAGTATGAGGTATTTTCCATAGTGACTCAAATTATGATATTGCTATCAGGATTTAATTGTGTAGTTTTTTGAGTCAAACTCATTGACCCATGTTTCATGATTAGTGGTTCAAATGAACCCATGTCTCATGAGAATGAATGGTCCACTTATCACTCATTACATCGAGGTGATGCTCACAGGGGTGAAGTATTAGGCCTTCCCGAGAGGTCACCCATCCTAGGACTACTCTAACTCAAGTGCTCTTAACCATGGAGTTTACTTCAATGTTAAGCCCACTTAGCTTGCTACCCAATTTGAAAAACCTTTATAAAGTGTTGTGCCTTATGAACCATTCATTATAGATCCCATTAAGCTCATCAATTGATAAGTATGAGGTATTTTCCACAGTGAGTCAAATTATGATATTACTATCAGGATTCAACTGTGTAGTTTTTCAAGTCAAACTCATTAACCCATGTTTCATGAGTAGTGGTTCACATGAACCCATATCTCATGAGAATGAATATTCCACTTATCACTCATTGCATCTAGGTGATGCTCATAGGGGTGAAACATTGGGCCTTCCTGGGAGGTCTCCCATCTCAGTACTACTCCAACTAAAGTGCTCTTAACCATAGAGTTTCCTCAAAGGTTAAGCCCACTTAGATTGCTACCCCATTTGTAAAACCTTCAGAAAGTGTTGTGACTTATGAACCATTAATTATAGATCCCCTTAAGCTCATCAATATATAAGTATGAGGTATTTTCCATAGTGAGTCAAATTATGATATTCTTATCAGGATTCAACTGTGTAGTTTTTTGAGTCAAACTCATTAACTAGTGTTTCATGAGTAGTGGTTCAAATGAACCCATCTCTCATAATAATGAATGGTATACTAATAAATCATTACATCTAGGTGATCATCATAGGGATGAAGCATTGGGCCTTCCCAAGAGGTCACCCATCCCAGTACTACTCCAACTTAAATGCTTTTAACTATAGAGTTTCTTCCAAGGTTAAGCCCATTTAGCTTGCTACCCCATTTTCAAAACCTTCAAAAAGTATTGTGCCTTACAAACCATTCATTATATAACCCTTTAATCTCATAAATTTATAAGTGTGAGGTATTTTCCATAGTGATTCAAATTATGATATTGCTATCAGGGTTCAACTGTGTAGTTTTTTGATTCAAACTCATTGACCCATTAGATTGTGCAAGATTTTGTTTTATGTGCATCAAATATATTGGACAATGTTAATTTAATTAAATATTTATTTCCCTTTTAGTATATACTACTTTATTACATTACTTGTAATTATCTTTCTTCAATTCATAGCTCGTTATCAACTTTTTTCTTCCCTATCTATTGTACTAGGTTGACCCTATTGACCCTATAAATTTTTTAGCCCCTATACATTATGCTAGGTCAAGGTGGTCGACCCTATACTATTTACAACACCTTTACCTCTTTTTTCTAGTCACTATTCACTGAACTGGGTCGATCTTATGGACCCTATATAGTTTTACATCCCCTATTTTAAACGAGGTCAACCTAGTGCTATTTCAATCACTTTTTGATTCTTTGGTTTCTCATCTTGTCTCTTTTCCTTTCATCATAGAATTTTTGTTTGGTGAAAACACTAGAATTCAATCAAAAAACATGATAGAATTCACCAATCCTAATAGGGTCTCCCATAGACAAAGTAGGGCTCCTTTTGTTAATGCTAGTAATGTTCATATTACAACCCACATGATGAACTATGGGACCCCTCCTCATACCTCTTTGCATCAAAACCCTCCTTTTATCTTATAGGATAAACTTGAGTTAGAGTATACTCTTGAAATGCTCTTCTTTATCATGGAATTCTCTCAACATAGAGGGAAGGATCCTTCCACCATTTATAACCTCATGATTATCCATCAAGTTGAAGAACCTCATTCTCATACTCCCACTTTCTCAACTAGATTTTGGGGTACCAATTTCTTTGCTTCTCAACCTCTTCCTTTAATCTTGATTCCTTATGCCATGACGTCTTCTTCTTTAACTTCTTCCACCTCCATGCCTAGTATCTCAACTAACATGGTAGGTTCTACATCTAGTAACCCTATCACAAAATCCACCATTATTAATACATCCACTAGTGCTTCATTTGCTACCCAAGACACTTATGATTCTAGTGCCTCATCTTCTCAACCATTTATCAGTCCATCTTTTGATTCACAAGCAAATTTTGTCACTAGTGCCTTAAATTCTCATAACACTTACCAAGCTCATATCAACACTAATAGTGGTAACCAAGCCACTAACACCAACACAAACACCAATACTACTTATTTTCATAACACTAATCAAACTTATTAACTATTGTTGCAAACTCTCAATCAAATGAACACATTCCAAGCTCATAGCTTGTTAGCAATAATATGATTCAAATGAAGAGAATGCAAAACCACATTCAAAATCTTCAATCTAATACTCAACCAATGACTTAGGGGACACATAACCAAAATGTTTCTCCTCCTCCTCTTTGAGATTCTCAAGGTAATCTCATTCATCAACCTCCATTAGTCAACAAATCCATCAAGCATTTACAAAATGAACCTCTTACCACCAAAATTGTTAACATTAACATTAGAGGTATACCACCTACAATTCATTATAATGGATCAACCGATTATACTCTTCACCTCAAGACATTTGGAAATATTTACAAGGATTGGGTCAAACTAAATACCTTTGATGCTACCAAACTCGTAGCCAAAACCCTCATGGGTGATGCCTTGGATTGGTATAATCAACTTAGAACACACTCTATCACTAGTTTGGAGTACTTAGTAAATGCTTTAGTACAATAATTTCAAACTAGTGATCTTCCAGAGAACACTTTGGCCCATTTCATGAACTATAAAAAAAATGAAAATGAAAATGCCCAAGCCTTTGTCAAGAGATGAAAGACTTTGTCAAATAAATGTGAGCATAACATGGTATATGACAATCTCTTTCATCTCTTTACAAATGCTTTGTCCAACTTGTGACATAGCACCCATTATGTCATAAGGCCTATCACCACCTTTTGGAGGTCCAAAATCTATAATGTATACACATCATCCATGATGACTCTCTATCCTCTCAATATCATCTCTAAGACTGTAGCCCATATTGATAAGGCTCTCCTCTCCTCTAAGATATCTAGTATCGTTATGGTTACTGATGCTCTTACTATGCGCAACTCAAGGATGACATGGAAATTCTATAGTATGATACCCACCTGTATCACATCCCCATCCACCTCCTATCTGAAGGTGTTAATCAATCTTTCTCAACATCCCAAGAACATGACTAACATATCAACATTGAGGGGGATCCTACACATCTTAGCTATACCTCCTAGACCCATGGCTACTAGTCTAGTTTGATCTCCATTTGAAAATATATGTAACAAGTTTGACAACCAAGACATGTCCACCAACCTCCAGAATCTGAGCCGTCTCTGCAACCAAGAAACAATAAAGGATGTATTAGTCCTTCCATGTCATGTATAATCATAATACATTCTTTATACATCAATTTTTATAATTTTAATTAAAATCAAGACTAATTTATTTTACCTTATTCATTTTATTCTATTTTTATCTTACTTGGTACCTATTGCCCTCCTTTGGTTATTTTGGGCCATTCTAGCCCTCTTTTAACTTTTTGCATGCTTTTTTGTGTTTATTTTGGTTCTTTTTTCAAACCTAGTTTGACCAAAATTTCCTTATTTTTTTCATAGTTGACTTCAAATTCCAAGTCAACCCTCTTATCTTACCCTCCTTGGTACTAAGTTTTTATTTTGGCCTTTACGAACTAGTTAATCACTCTGTTCTAGCTTTTTAGCTTGTAGCTTACACTAGGTCGACCTATACCTACTAGGTTGACCATATGGATTCTACCCTATTTTATCCTACTAGGATAACTTAGTCGACCTACTACATTATGTGTCGACCCAGTATATTTTTCACAAAATGTGCATTTCACTCATTTTCTTCCTAAAGCCTTCAAACTCATTTCTTATCTTCCTATTTTCTATCCTTAGAATATAAGTTTGCTTAATTTTGACATATATAAATACTTAAAATCAAATTTCATGAAAATTCACTTAATTCAATACAAATTTCAAAATTGGTTTGAGATCCATAGTTGCATACTTGTAGTGCACCTGATGCTACCTCTGGGTGTCCTCCTCATCTAGCATGTCATCCCCTTGCCATCCTAGCCTTGTTTGGTCTCAGATCTCTCTTTCCTCTCTTTCACAATTAAAAATGCAAAATGAATTCTCTTTTTCCCTATTTAAAAACACATTTTAATAACTCAATTCTTTTATTTATTTTCAAACAGATTCCTTCTTTTGCCTTTATCTTTTTTTCTACTCATCCATTTTGTAAATCATAAAATGCTTTAGAATCATGATGTCATAGAGATTATTTTCCACTATAATATGTATATCTTCCAAAAAAATTGATTTTTGGCTATTTTTTGAACTAACTTCTATAGGTTCATCTAGTGTACTCTACATTGGACACCTTCATCTCTTGCAATCTACTTATTTATCTACAACACTAAGGTAAGTTAAAGGTACATGTTTTTAAATTTGGTCCTTTCATTTATCTTATTTAATGCTTATTACACCATACTTAACATAAGCATTGTGTTTTATCATGTTCTATTTTGTAGTACCATCTAATGTTGTACTTATGTGACACATGATGAGCGTCGGATGGGGCATATGTATACACATAATATTTTCAAAATTTCATCACTTATTGAAACTTCGTATCTTGAAAGAACCTATCAAGTCTCAATATCTCTGAGTGCATGCCTTAAGGGGTTCACTAGGAAAGGGGTGGGTAGACCATCAATGCTTTGTAAGATTGTTTTTCCTTTTGCCATTTGCCATCTACACACTAGTCTCCTGAAACCATTGAACCCCAAGCTTATTCTTCTTAGTTCTACCTATTCCTATCACTTGTTATGTTTTATCCTTAATTTCTTGACTTATCCTTAATTTATTGACTTATCACCCTTTTACCTATAAATTTTACTAGGTCGACCAGGTCGACCTAGTACAATTTAGGGACTTTCTCTCTCTTTTGGTTTGTTGGATTCTCGACTGACCTAGCACAAACCTAGTGAGTCAGACCCAAAAACGTGCTAGGTTAACCGAGTCAACCTAGCATATCCAACATATCTAAATTATTTTAGGGTAAGATACTACTATATATATAAGGTCATTTACCACCATTTAATATAGAGTTAAATTAAGTGAGGAAGTGCAAATGAACATTTGACTATTGACCATTCTACTTGGGAAATAAAGCTTTAGGGTTCAATACTTTCTTTGGAGCTCTGATATCATCTTGTGGATAAGTATTTTAGATGCTTGGATAGGTTGTGTAGCCTAAAGCTAATTTATCTTAGTTATCCTTACGTACCATGACAATCTCTTGTGAAGCACCTTAGCCAAAGGAGAGATTGAGGCTCAATGGGTTCATATTCAAAGGCAACTATTCCTAACTTTATTCCTCCTTTATAAGAGTAGATAGATAGTACATTTCTATTCTTCTCTTCCATGTATTAGGATTTTGTATACATTGACATGAGTATATGTCTCCTATACATGTTTAGTTTAATTGTTTATTTATTTTGTTTCTAACCTTGACTTTGTGCCACAAGCTTTGGTGCACACTAGATTATATTTACTTTTATTGTTATTAGATTAGTGAAATATTAAATCATAAGAATATTTTAGGGTTGTTGTGCGATTTTATTAGACTGTAGGCTTTAGAACCCTACCTCACATGGTATGTTGTGACAAGTGATCCCCTAATCATGTCTAATAGATCTTCACATTGGTCATGCTTCCGCTTAACAATTATATGCCCCCAATAAAAAGTGTAGGTGTTCTCTATCCCATCTGATCTAGGATTGATTTATGGACATGATGCATTTTTGATTTCATACAATATATACTTGACAACCAAAGAAATAGGAGCAACCATGCCAATCTTTATCCCCCTGCTACTTCCCACCCCTTCAAAACTTCTTCCTAAACAATAATTGTTCCTTATTTTAAGGTGAAGATATTTTATAAGTAGTTTTTTAAAATTTCATAATGCATGAGACCATACTACCCAAAATTATAGAAGTCATAGCCCCCAGCATGGGACCCCTCTCTTAATCATGGTCAAAAACTTCTGTTCATCTTAATTTCATTTTTTGCTATCCATTATTAACATGCCTCTACATTTTATAAGTTGTAGAGGTATAAATGTATAATTTTAAGACCATACAGGCTCACTTATACTCTCAATGCTTTAATGAATCTTTGTTGTCTTATCATCACAATTCACTTTGCAAATTTTGCATCAAACCATTTTCCCAATTCATTATATTCTACCAAACCATTTTAGTTTGAACATTACCATTTACATTGTAGAGTAATAGAAATAATGTATTTGAATGGTGAAATTATCAAAAACATCTTAGGGGGTGTGGATGGATTAACCCTTGCAAATGTAGGATGTGTGTCTCCACACTTTTGCTCCATTGCAACATAGGAGAGTTTATGGGAAAGCTGTTAAAGAATTGATCTCTTCTTCATTGGGTGTATTCATTAATTTATATGCAAACTCCTTTCCATTTATTTCTTATAATGAATCTTGTGAAAGGGATTTCACTAGCAATGAGGCTCTAGTAGCGCATCACATTACCCAAAACATAGGTGGATATCCCTAGATCGTGGTTGTTAATGCCTATTAGGGATTACCAAAGTCTGAGAATACCTGTCAATGAGAGGAGAAATTTTAGGTATCATCTAAGGGAGCTCACATTTCCTTACCATTCTATTTTTATCTTATAATTTCTCATGTATTGCATTAGCCTTGGATCTCAATTGTGAAGAATCAAAGCTGGGCAGAATTTTTTTTGCTTAAATCTTTCTCTTTCTATTTTTACTATTTTTTAATATTTTCATGTCATATGTAAATGACTATTGCACTTCATCTAATCTATTGTTGAGAGGTAAATAAATTATTGGTTTCATGTTTTTTTATATTATGATCTCCAAATGATAAAGGTGGTACTGGCACTGACACTGCACTAATCTTTAATAGAAAATGTGTTTATATTTTGGTACAACATATACTGTCCATGTCTTAGTAATGGAGTCTTATGTATAAATTTTCAAAATCTATTAAGTCAATTTTTTTTGAATGCAGGAAAATTATCTCAACCACCCTCTAACATTTGAGAACATGTGCCAACAATTGAATCAGTCCAAACAACATATTCCCTATAACACGTGTCAGTAGTTGAATCAATTTAAACAATATATTCGTATTTTGTCTCTTGTGAGATGAATCTACAAGGGTTTTCCCATCGTATAAGCCTCTGGTTTAATAAACAATGTTATGTAAATGTTAAACTATAATCTATATTATTTAAATCTTAGATAATATTTTAAAGTTTCAACTATACAATTTAAAGAATCAAATGTTGTAATATGCTCATATGTATTTTACATTATGAATCATTTTGTTGTAATATGGAGATTTAAACTTTGGGTCACTTGTTTTACAAATTCACCTTTTTTTAATAACAATTTTTAAAAAAACTTATTATTATAATTTAAAGTTAAAATTATTATATATATTTTAAATAAATAATAATTTTGAACTTTTTGGTAGTAAACTTTTCCATTTTTTATAGAAATACATTTTTATTGTACGAGATCTTATCTCTTTTCAAGGTTAGACTTCATGGCTTGTTTTATAGAGAAAATATAAATTGCTCACTTGTAATATCTATTCTATTATATGTATAAATGAGTTTATTCTTGATGATCATGATTTAGAATTTGGGGCTTCAATCGCTAATGCAATTATAGAAATATTGGAATTAGAGTTGTGACATGTTATTTAAGCATTACTCTTGATGTCTATTTAACGAAATTATGAGTCCCTTTATAAACTCTTAACAAGTTAAACAATTACTGGAATCTAAATTCTTTGCCTGAGACTTGGATTACTTATATTAACTAGACATGGGAAGCTAAGCTTGAGCCTAAGATTATTAATTTATTGTGATGTTTAGTCTAGCAAGTGTTCCATTAGGAGAGAGACTACATCACATTGGATTTATAATCCTAATTACCTGCGTGTTGCAAGTCAGAAAATTTGAAGCATTTATTTTGGACTTGTCCATGATCATGTGGGGTTTGGAAATGGATCCATAATGTTTTCACCTAAATTTCATCAATTGAAGATGACTTTATTGGAGATTATGCTCAATGGAAAACATCCATTATTTTTATTGGAATTTTTTAAGGCTTCCATCATTTTTCGACTTTGGAAAACTAGAAGTTTTTTTATCTTTGGTAATGAGATTATTTAAAAATAGTTTTCCACTAATGATAAATTTTATGTTCTCACTTTTACATTATTTAAAATTTAGAGATAGGCCAAGAAAGTGGTTTTGGAATTTCAACACTTGCCATTGTTTCTAAACCACTATGAGAGTTCTCCATGCACCATAAATATGGTTACCCTAAATATCCTGTCACATGGATCTCCTCTATAAAAAAAAAGTGGTGGTATAGTTGGTCACATAGTCACTTATCCACCCCTCCTCCTCAGTAAAGAGGTTGGAGTCTGCAACCACATGGAAAATCTACCATTGGGTTGTCTCATCCGACTTTCCCTGCTCACGGGGTGTAGATGTTGGGTTGCTCATTCCCCACGAAGCCTAAGAAATATTATACTCAGGATAGTTGGTTGGAATTAGATATGTTATTCGAGGAGCCCTCTTTTTGGGTTTCCATGCCTCCCAAGGATGATCTATGACCTCCTTCATTTGGTGTCATTGATTGTGCTTAATAATTATGAGTGATAACTATATATATTTTAATAGTTTTATTATTTAATCGTAAGTTTTTGTTAGATGTCATTTATTTTAGGTCATGAATACCAAATGACCACCCTTTTATCATAAACCATTTTGTAATTTATCTCAATATTTTTTTATTATAGACAAGTAGATGTGTTTCTAATTAAAAAATTAAAAAATGATGACAATAATAAAAATTGGTCTACATAATAATTAACATGGATCACAATAAAAACCTTTGATAAACTAATCAATATCATAGATAGTCAAGGTTAAAACCTTAGAATAGGATCTTAAGTCTATAATATACACTCATTTTATTCTCTGCTTGATGATAGATCATGAAGTGTGATCCAAAATGTTGATCATAAAAATGCTTACACATTTTCTTCTAAAAGCTCTCTTTAAATCATATGGACTATGGAAACATTATATCTTGTAGGGAACACAAAGTATATCCTCATATATAGATGAAAATAAGTAACACTTCACATTATCTATTACTTTCTTTATATTTAAGATATACAATTTTATCCTCAGGGTTTACAAGGCAAGGGGATAACATATTGAAAAACAATCATGATTTGTAAAATGATTATAAAATTTAAAGCAATACTATTTATATAATTCATTCAAAAGTGAATCTTTTAACATTTTATATAAATACGAGTTAGCTAAATTAGAATATTCACAGATTCTATTCTCATCTTGATGATGAATTATAGAGTGTGATCTGAAATATTGATCCAATAATACTTATACATTTGTATCTAAAAATGTTCATTATAAATTAAAATGTGATAGACAACTTATTATTTTCTAATAATCATGTCTACCTGACCCATATATAAAGAGATCATGAAAAAAAGACTTTACTAACTAAATAACTATATAGAGTATTTAGATAGTAAAACTAGTAGACATTGGTTAAATTTAATAATAATATAAGCATATTTAAGCTTATATAATATGATGATTTTTTTAATAAAACATTATAGTTGGTGTGTGTAGGGATGAAAGTGAGTTTTTTAAAGGTCCCAAATGCTTGATACGAAAGGATCGAAAGATAAGACAATGAAAACTCAAGGGATAATAAATAAGACACGGTTTCAAATAAATCGAAAAAAGTACAATTATAAAAAAATAAAAAAAACTACTACAAGCTTTCTTAAAAGACACCCAAAATAAGATAAAACCAAACTATTACCCTTTATGTTTCTTGTGTTTACTTCTTCTCATGAGCTAGAACTCCTATTCCTCGATATTTTTAAGATTAAAGAAAGCATTTTTGCATTTCAAACTTCTAAGATGTATCTTGGTGTTTTGTTTACTTCATGTTGTTCTACTTCAAACCTTTTACAATTATCTAACTACTCATAGTTAAAATGGAGTGATTCATGGGGGACTTCCTCCCTTTCCTTCTTAGGAGGTTCTTCTGCTAATTATGAACCCTTGTTAGATAAAATGTATTTTGTTAGTCATTATGTCATCATAAGGCTTGAGAATCCCCAATCTTTGTCGTCGATGCTCTGTTTGCTGCACTAAATTCTTCATCTAGTATCTTGAGTTCTCTATTTCGTTACTCTAAGCCCCAAGAATCACCGACCTTTACTGCTGTAGCACCCTTAATTACTTTTATTTCTCTATAACTAACACGTATATATTTCCTCTTAAGATCGCCTTTCTTTTAAGCATCCATATCAACAAATGTTGAGATTCTCAAAGTCTAGTTACTATATTTGTTTTCCATCGCTAATTTGAAAAGTTATACTCTATAAACTTTCAATTGTCACATCCATAAAATTTTTTACTCACTTTAATTTTATGTTTCGAATTCTCCTCTATATACTCAACTATGTGTAAAAATTGACCAATGACATCCCCAATTTTTATTATTTTAATATTCACTCTCTCCTAAAACTCTATGGAAAGAATGTAGAGATTAACCTAAATGTCTTTTTTTGTGTGAGTTAAAACCTTTAAATTCGTTAACTTTATACTCCACTACGTACTATCCATCCTCGAAGCAAAAGAATGTTGGGACAAATAAATTCTTAAAAGGAAAAGTGACTTGAAAATATTTATCTATCTAAAATAAATCTAAGTACTTCTTTCCTTACGTATTCCATATTTGGTCAAAAGACTTTAATATATATTTATTTATGAAAAAAGTCTTCAATAAATGACTTTAAAGAGCATCTAAAATAATAACATAAAATAATATTTCATATTAAAAATTTAAAATAAAAATTGAAACCAATATATTCGTCAAAGTTTTGGAGTGATGAATTGATCAAAGAAAAGGATGCCCAAAATATTTGTAATAGTTTTTATATATTTACTATAATTTTGATATCATCCACACGTTGACAAAAGTGTATATTTGTACTTTAATTTAAGTTGGGAAATAATTAAGAAAGATATCTAATCAACTTGGGAAATAATTGAAAGGTTTCAACCATTTAGTCCACTTCCATAGATGTGAACTTGTTCAAACACTCCCTTTCTTAAAGATTATTATTTAGAGTTTCATTGCCATTCATTCATTGTCATGGAAATTAATTATATTTTACTCTCAAAATAAATAATAAAGGTAAAATAGGTGAATAATAATAATAATAAAATCACTAGTGTAATAAGGTGATTGCATAAATTTTAAATTTAAAATAAAAAATCGAACTCACAGTATGTAATCAAAAGTTTGAAAAAAATAACATTATATTTAAAAGTTATATATACTACTAAAAATATTTTAAATATATTTATTTGAGAATATTTTGAGATACATTGATTTAGAGGTATTTATCTTAAATTTAATGTATAATTTCAGCAATGAAAGGGTTTTACATTGATCAACGATTAATCACCTTATTCATAATTTTTTTTTTAGATTGGTGATATATGACCTCAATTTAAATTAAAAAACTAGGCAAGAAAAAAACTATAAGCAAGAAAAAAACCTCTGTAAACAAGAAAAAAACTATATTGTGACTATGAAATAGGCGTCAAATTTAAGATCAACCATTTATATTGGCATCTCACACTATTACTTGCTCCTCCCATCCAATTTTTTATCATCGTAGTTACACTTCTTGATGTAAATATTACATGAAAAGTTAGTTTTAAGAGTGGAAGTTTGGCATGATTACACAATTAAAAAAATATAATCCTTTTATGACTAAAAACTCAAAAAACATATAAATAACCATCAAATTAAAAAACTTGTGGAGACTGGATGCAACAAATTAAGATAGATATACAACTTATCCTAATATAAAATCCAATATCATAGGAGGTAATCAACAGACATCTATTATGATACTTTGTATATCAGGAGAATGACCAAATTGGATCTTCGAAACCTAACTAAGGGGGCACTTATCACACAACATTAAAGGAGAGGATTCCAAAGCCTCTAGGTAAATACTATTATGAAATAAATCTAGTTAGGTCTTATAATGCATAAAATGAAATATAATATAGTGTTATCAAAGCTCATAACACAAAAAGATATAATTTAAAATAAACAAGGGATCATGGTAGGCAAATGGGGGCCTAAATCACTTAAGGTGAAAGATGACAAGCCTAGAAAACACTATAAGTACATTAATTTAAAGTGTAGAGGTAATCTAAGCAAGGAGTTACATATTCAAACCTGTTACTTTGTGAAATATCTACCTATCAAATGAAATTATAAAAGTTAGAAATACTTTTGGACAAACATGTCGAGTTTCAATCTCTCCCTTACCCAATGGTGCTTTGCAAGAGATTGTTGTAGTTTTATAAGGATCACACTATAGTTAAAATCAACTTTAGGATAAAATATTCCTACTTGCATCGAAGACTTCCACAAGAGAAACTCTCTTTCCTCTAAGGCCAACACTAAGCAATGACTCCTTCAAATGTAGATGTAGCAAAATTGTGAGTTGTAATAATGTGAAAATGAATGTTCCTCTCTATTGGATTGAAGTGAATGTTATATTTATAACAATGGATAGGTCTTAACCCTTTCAAAATTTTAGTCGACAAGGTCATCCCGCTATGAACAATTTTAAAAATGTATTATTTGACCTCAAACTAAGTTGGCCTAAGCCAACCTAATTATGTAATGTGGGCTGTAGTTTTTAGTACTGGATCAACCATGGCTAACCTAGTAAGAAAAATGGGATTTTGTTCAGTTAGAGGCTATTAAGAGGAAAATTTCCTAGGGAGTTGGACAAGTGATATTTGTAATGGGTTGAGGTATGATAGAATTAATAAACAATTTTTAGAAGCACTAATGGTCTGCCCACCCCTTTCCCAATGTACCCTTTATGATGTACACTCAGAGAGATTGAAACTCGATAGGTTCTTGTAAGAGAGAAAGAATTAGTAAATGATAAAGTTTAAAAATATTATGTGTATACATATGCCTCAATCAAAGATCATCACATGTCATGAAAGTGTAACATGGGATGGTGCTTTGAGAAAGAACATAGCAACATATGAAATTGAGCTAACAAATTATAGTAAAACATAAAAGTAAATGACAGTAAATAATTTTTTTAAATAATTTAAAGTACCATATACATACCTTGACTTACCTTTATCTTTGTATGGTTGTCTTCTGTATTTGTAGTCTTAATCATGGAGGGTGTAGTAATTGTATTGGAACAAACCCTAAGGATACAAGGCTAGAAAGCAAAAACAAGCAATCACAAAAAATCCTGGTAAATGATAAAATTTGCATAACTGAATGAGTAACTTAAAAAATTGGAAAGCTAGGATGACAAAGGATAAGTTATAATTAAAAATACCAAAGATAATGAATAAAAGAGGGTAAATGGGTAACCAAAAATCCAAGGCTATTAAATGATCGAAAGATTTGAAAATACACCCTAATTAAGAAAAGTAACAATCCAGGTCAAACCAAGGACACATGAATTTGAATAACAAAATTGACATCAATGTAAGATAAGTAACAATCCATACTCGAATAAATATGGAAAAAGAGAAAATGAGAAAGATGAACAACATCAATGAGAGATAAGTAATAGTCCATACTCAAACAAAGATAATTTTTTTTGGACAAAAATAAAAATAAACATGAAAAAATAGACCTATAAAAAGGTGAAACAAATAATCTCACATTCCAAACATAACCAAGGGAGATTCTATAAAGATAAGGCAAATATGCAAGAAAGTATATAACAACAATGCCAAGATGCAACTTCTAGTCTAATGATGGATGAACTAAAACAATCATATTTTGAGCATGTTTGTAAGAATTAAAGAATATGAAATATAAAATTTGGGAAAAGATTAAGAAAAAAATTTCCCAATATGCGAGGAATTTAAATGGGTGGTGGGGGAAATGAAGGTGATACTAAGGTGAAAATGGAATCTTTAATGAAGATGACACTCAAATCAATTAGACAAGATAGAGAGGCTTTTGACATTAATGACCCTAAAATAACTCATCCCATCTATGCAAATTTGGTTTAACAAGTGAAACATAAATATCATCTCATTAAGGCTATATATGTAATAAAAGTAAAATTGACCTACCTTTCCACAATGTGTTCCTTGTTCCTCAGGACCCCTTACAGAGCTGTAAGTCTACTTCAAATATTTGATATTTACGTGAGAAAGTAGGTGGCTATATATATGGAAGTATGAGACTTCCTACCTCAATATACTAGCCTATCACACACCAATGGACCTCAAATCTATCATTGATCCAACTATGGAGTTTGAAATTCAACTAGGATAGGAGATGTGCTTGACAATACTCATGTGTTTTGGTGTGATTTTGGATTTTGAATATGTTGTTTTTACTTTTTGATCATAGCCTTTTATTTTGTGAATGATTTAGATTTTAATTTTATAGATTTTGTCTATTCTTCCTCTATGTGGATTCATAAGGACCAACATGAATGGTATAAGTAAAAAACACTAAAAAGCTTACACTTGGTTACTAGAAAGAAGTACTTAAATACCAAGCTAGTATACAAATTCTTAGACTTGCCCACAAGTAAGTGTGTGATCTCAAACTAACCTAAGTGTGATTTGTAACATGAAAAATGATATGAGGGATAAATGAATATGGTAATATATATATATATATATAAAATGAATGGTACAATGACAAATATGCTTTGTAGATGATCAAAAGGGAAATAGGATAATGTTGGGTGTGGTAAAATAACCTATCACATAAATAACCATATTATTCGATGTTTGTTCTAGCATATGCATAAATTTAAGAAGATTTCATCCTACAAGAGGGGAATATAATTGTTTGCAAAGGATAAATGAATTATAATTTAAGAGTTGACATTAAATATGTATAGAAACAAGATTTATAAATCAAAATCATGAATGTAAATATAAAAATGCAAATATAGAGTACAAAACCATAATAACAAAAGAAAATGAGTAATGCATCACAAATGCTATAATGAAATAAAAATATAAAAAACCAATCGAGTGAAAATATGAGGCATAATATTCCATAAAAAATAATGTGCTCACAAATACTGATAAATTTCTTAGCATACATCATCAATAACATTGGATAAATATTATTGTAACTAGAATTTAGCCTTAACCATAGTCTCATTTATCTTCACTAAGAGACATGCAAGGACTTACTGATTCACTATCTAGATAGAGAAGGTAGGCAAGCTAAAATAAGATTAATGAGCATGTGGTATCTCCTAGGAAAGATAATGAATCAAAAGAAGTGGTGTTGTAATGTGACTGAATGTATCTAATCTCTAGCATGATGTAGGGTGCAAGGAAGGTTAAACCTTTACCCATGAACGACCCTGAGTATATTATTGAGAAGGTGATGGTGTAGGCCATGGAAAACATGAAAATGTTATTGTATTAATTGACACCTATTTTTTTGAAGTATAGCGAACATATGTCAAAAACATAAACATCCCTATGTTTAGGGATATACTCTAGAAAAATATTAAGATGTAGGTTCTTATTAATAAACTATGTCTTCTCTAGATGAAGTGTATCAATGTACTACCAAAGTTATTGACAATGAATAGAGGTATGCATTTTTGTGCTATGAAAATAACAAATGTGTCTAGGAGTAACCAACGATGGACATATACTATTCATAGTAGAGGTAGAGCCTAATGTTTGATACTGTGCTAAGGACTGCTAGTATGCATGAAAATTGTTGGTCCAATGACCAAAAAATCAAAATATGGCTCATATACCCATTGTGTAGGTAGGGGATCAAGCGTGAGGAAAGTTAGAAGTCCATAAACTTTAGTAGGAATACTAAGAGTAGTAGCATGACTAGGCTCAGTAGATGTGAGAGAGTATATCAATGTAGGGTGAAGTAATATAGTTTACATATCAGGAGGGAGGATGCTCTAAAGATTAGAAACTTTAGAGAACCAATATGGTCTTGTCATGACATGATCAAGAAACATACTCTGAAGAGGTTCAAGAGTGAGTAAATGAGAAGCAGTGTGTATGTGCTCCATCTTAGACATGTGAACATCAAGTGAATAAGAGACAATGTTAGATGTAGTAGAAGGAGAAGGAACTCCATCAAGATATGAAATACTATATAACAGTGAATAATGTTATAAATAAGAACAATATCTAATTAATTTTACATCTTTGGCTTGACAAAATCCAACTATAAAGGGATAATCTAATGAATTTCCATCATCATAATTAGAAGTATAAAGATAAAAAGTGCAAGCATCAATTATTTTATCATCTAGGTAAGAATGAGGAATAAATTATCTAGTCTTTATTATAGTAGCGGGAATATCATCTACTATTTTTTGACAAGACCAAGGTCGAAAGAAGGAGGTAATTGACAAATTATTTGAGAAGGGAGATATGAAGTTTTGATTTTCAAATTGATCTCATCAAATTCATCATTGTCAGGATCTAACATATTAGGCGGTATATTGCCCACAAATTCATGGTGGCCATTATAACCCTGTTAGAGTTAATGAGATAATTAAATTATTGAGATTCATGAAAAGGAAAGTTAGGTAAATATTCACGTGTGGGTATATTGAGAACACCATTTTCTAAGAATTGATCAAAATTCTAAGTGTTCGTGTCTCCTTGAATCTTATAGATAACACCATTGTGAGGAGATTTGACACATTTTCATGTTAACAAAGCTATAACTCTCATGTGGTGTGCCCAAGGTCAACTGAGTAAAATGTTATATGGTAATGGGAAATTAAAAATAATGACCTTGATATGAACTATGATAGGAAGCCATAAAAAACTTAGATGAGGCATTTGTCTTCGATCATAGCCTTGACATGTGCTTTGGGTAGATTTAAAGCTACATTCAAAGTATCCAGGTGGCTTAATAAAGTCAAGGGAGGAAACACAAGTACTAGAACCTTCATCAATCAAAAAACTCTTAACTTAGATATCACCAACTTGGACATGAGTGAATAATAAAGGATCATTCACATGAAGCAATATTTCATCAGGATTCATTGAAGTGATAGGAAATTTGAGCGAGAGAGAAGTATCTATAGTTTCATCGATGTGTATAGATATTTTATCACATTATTGAAGAATACTATCTTCAAACCCAAACAAAGTGACTTCTTACCCCATAGGTGGAGGTTGAGGAATGTTCATTTAAAATAATAGTTGCATTAAATGATTACGATGATGAGGGGAAGTACTTATGAGTTCTAAAAAATGAATTTGAGATGAAAGACAAGAGATTTCTTTGATATGATCCCATTCATCATATCCAATTAGAATTGTATCATATAAAGGTGCATAAGATTGAAGCAAGTTTGTTGAAGGGGGAACAAAAGCACATTTAAATTGATGATGATAGGTAGTAGTTGATTGGGATTCAACCAATGTGGTTTGGTTAAGTGTGTAAAATTGGCTTGAATTGGATAATGTCATTGGTGGTGTAATTGGACCAATGATTGATTATTTTGAAGATTTGGATGTTATAGGTGGTGAAGAATGAATAGAAGTAGATTTATTTGTGGTTTTCAAGGTGGGTTATTTGGAGTGTGGATAAGTTGATGATAAGTGAGGAATATAAGTTGTATCAATGGAAAAATAATGAGAATCCAAATCTATCATTTGACTAGACACATGTGGGATATTGGATGGAGGAGTAAGTTGTGTTGTTAGATTTGTTGGAATCATTGTCATATACTCAAGTTCTATGAGATGATATGGATAGGTTTCTTAAACAAAATGAAAATTTGGGAATTTATTATACTTAGAATGTGGATAAGGGTCTATGTAAGATACTAATATCTTCATATTATTCATATTTACAACATTTTCATCATTAAAGAGAGAATTAGGATTGACAAAAGTTTTAACAATGTTAAAGTGGGAGGTTGAGTAGTACTGGATTGATGATTAGAAAGGGGATCTTCGTAAATAGTGAGATAAGTGTTAGCTTGATTAAGGCAATTATGCTTAAGTTTGGTTTCATGATCCTTAGTTTCTACTTCATAAGATTTTTGGTGCTCACAAATTAAGCTTTCGTGATCAAAATTAAGACCAAGGAGATACTCAAGATAAAATTTTATAAGTTGGAGACAAGTCTCATGAGAATGAACCCAATTTACATGCTTGAATGGATCATACCAATGTTTGGTAGGGTGAGTAGGGTCAATATCTCATGGTGAAGGCCTAGGAAGATACTTTTAAATTTATGTTGGTTTGTGAGAATGTACACTATTCACATGGGAAGATTTAGAACTAGGTTATTGTAAAGGATTGTTGAAAGTGATTGTGAAAGATTAGCATCATTAGAACCATTTGGGAGGATAACATGAATATTTTGTATGGAATCATAGGTATCCGTAACACCATCATTGGTAGCATTCTAGTTCTTATATTTCTTAAGCATTCAAGTTCTGACCAGAGGGTGGGAAGGCTTAAATTCTCATATGAGAAAATATTAACATTTGGCTTGGTCTAGGGCTTCTTCCAAAGATTTTAGAGAGAAATTCCTAACATGATATTTCAATTTAAGATGAAGAGCATTAGTGAACAAGTGGAAGAGATTATCTTCTGACATGTTATGTTCAACTTTATTGGATAAGACTTTCCATATCTTAATGAACACTTGGGCAATTTTAGATTTTGATTATTTACAGTTGTTAAAGTAAGCTAAGCGATTTTCATCAAAATCATTAGTTTGGAATTATGTACTAATGCATCAACTATGTCTTATAAAATGGATATAATATGAGACTTAGTTGATCATACTAGTCTAAAGTATCACCTGAAAAGGTTTTATCTAAGAACTTGATGGCAAAAAAGGTTTTGAGCTTAATACAATATTTATACAAGTTTTCAAAATCTTTCAAATGCAATGTGAGATCAGTGGATCCATTATAAGAGATAGTAGGAACAATTCCACCTATATCAACATTTGTAATTTGATAAACTAAGGGTTCATTTTGTAAGTGTTTGATAGCCTTATTAAGAGTGGGGGTTTAGACACCAAAAATCTGCATACCATGGTTCTGAATGTTGTAATTCCTCTAGACTACCTTAGGGCTCCCTTGGGACCATTCAACCCTCTAACCCCTAGCTGAACCTAACTCATTGTTAGTTTAACTCAACTAGATCAACATATCCTTTTAGCCCTTTTTACCCTTTGGCACTTGAACACTAATGGTCAAGTTGACCATTGATGATCACCTTGATCATGAAAGGTCAAGGTGTACCTCCTTAACAACTAACATATAAACTACCCACCTTGCTTTTCTAAAAATAGCATGTCTAATTCTAGTTACAAGCCATTTCATGGATGAGTTAGTTTTGAAATGCCTAATTCATGCACTATTGTAACTCTTTATCCTTTCCTCTAATAAGAGAGGAACTAGGAGGTGAAATCCATCTACAATTGTTATCAAGATCTTGTGCATCTAAGAGTTTATTTTTGTAGGTCAATCACTATCAACAATCTAGTAATCCAAGAAATCATATCAGAGAGTCAATTTGCCACTACCTCTCCACCAAGCCTTCAAGCATCGTTACCGTATCAGAATTGAGCTAGATTCCACCAATAGATCAACTACCCCAACCATCACCCAATCAAATTCTAGTAATATAAGTACTTATTTCTTAGTATTCATCTACTTTATTTCCATTTCATAATCAAACCAGACCTTACCTATATCTCAAGATCCATCTTTTAGATCTCATCAATCAACCAAAATTACCAATATAGATCCTCACATAGTAATCATCAATGGTTGGCTCAACCGTCGATGGTCTATCCAACCATCGATAGTCACCTTGATCACCAATAGTTATCCCAACTATTGATAGTCAATGTGGCAGTCAAAACCAACAAGCTAATTTCACTTACCTACACCCAACCAAAAATGATTTTCTATATTCTTGCCTTTTCACAGACCCCTTTCTAATTTTTTGAGGCATACTCTAACCCTCTAGCACTAGTATTAATCAGTTTGTCACTAATTTAATCATTTATAGCATATTTCTTAGTAAGCTCTCTTATATTCAATTTTAGTACCTTTTGATTCATTGATACAAGTACCTTATATTATGTTTATAAACTTAATTGTTTAAAATGTGTGGATTGACATCCCCTAAGGAAGCTCTCACTTTCGAGATCTAGTTATCGTTAGGCAATCCACCTAAATTTTGTCTAACAAAAAAGTTTACTTTAGTGCTTTCTTATCTGTAGGTCATCCTCCCAAGCCAAAGATGAGATTTTCACAATATTTTGATTTAATGCATGCACTATCAATTAGGTTTTTCAACCATACCCATACTTAGTTTCTTATTTTCTTATAATAAGCAAGAAATTTACTAAAACATTATGGCAGGTCCAATGGGACCTTTACGTCTTTAATTGGGTTCTTGTTTGCTTGCATTCTCTCTCTATTTTATGCTCATTAATGAAATCAAAAGTTTCATTTGGGCTTAAAAATAAGTGCATACATTGATTGATTGAAATTTAGTTCACATAGATTAACTTAAAAAGCAAAGTAATCTATCATAGCTTCACTCTTTATTTCACACACTCAACCAACCAATTTCACCAATTAAACATCAAATAAACTTGAGACAAGGCCTGACTAGGACTTCATCACCTAGTAGTAACCTTACCCTTTTTGGACAATCCTACTTGGAGGTCATTACCAAGGAGAGGACCAATTCAGCTCTCTGGTTGAGTTTAATCTCTAGATATCAATATATATTGACTAAGCACCTGACACCCTTATTGCTATGGTGTGTGAAGTGAGGGGGTACGCCCTAATACCAAGCCACATATTGATATTAATATAGATTCTTTTTGAGAACCTAAACACAACCTGAAACTAACCTTAGACTTCTTTTTTAGTACTCAATCTAAAAACCCATTTCAATCACATAACTTTTTAAGGCATAAGTCAAAAATGAGATTAATTAAAAATTTTGGGCTTAACATCTCTTTTAAAATGTGATTTTATTCCTTTGATATTTTCTTGTCTTATTTTTGTTTGAGTAGTGAGGCTATTTTTGCTTTCTATCTCCCTTATCTCATATGGTTCTCACTTGTTAGCAGTGAAGAGACCTTACGTAGTAAATCATATCACCAAGCCAACCTACCTCTTCTACCTCTTCATCCATGGACTCCATTTCTAAACTAGAAGACTCCCCTCACCCCTTGGGAAGTCCTACCTTCCCTCAGGAGGTTCCTCAAGGAGATATAGATTTTACTGCTTTCCTAGATAATAACTCTATAGCTTTGCAACATTATCTTACAACCACATCTTACTGTATCCCAAATTCAACTCCATCCATAGATCCACCTTATGGCATGCCTCCCCATCTCATGGGGAGTACCTGTATTGCCATGGTTACTACCCAACCATTAACTACCCAAGCCTCCTCATCAACCAACAACCCATTTGAGACTACCATTGAAGACCCACCAGCCTAAACTACCACTACCCTTATACCTTCTACTCCTGCCAACCACTCCTCTATGATAGGAGTGTCTACCTCTATCACTACCAACCTTCCCTTAGATAACCCCAACCCATCAGCCACTACTCCATTTCAAAACCTTGTGGTATCCATACCTTCTACCCTACCACCAATTAGCATGAGGGTTACCACCCTTCCATCGATCAACAACCTAGCTATCACTCCTATCCAACAAACACCCCTTGGTTCAACCTTTGCTTACATACTTAATCTACAAAGGCATGTACCCACTACCCAACTACCTACCTCTACCTACCCTTATGTATCCTCTACCCAACTATTGACATCCCCTTACCCATATGTGGTAGCCTTCCAACTTTTCACCCACTATCAACATTTCTCCTAACCGCCAAAACAATATGCATTTTATAAACTTTCAGGTACACAACCCAAAGCTGACCTAATGAAGATGATTATATATAGATGACCAACTTAGAGTCATCCATTTTGTGTGCTCACAACATCTTGTCATATGACCAAATCTGTAATGAGCCCATTCATCCATCCATACCTATTAGGCTATATCCTCCCTAATGGGAACTTCCTATGTTCTCTAAATTTCAAAGTAAGGAGGATCCCTAATATCACCTTAGGTCATTTAGGCATGCTTGCTATCTCATCACCTACAATGATGCCCGTTTCCTTCACACCTTCCACTTTTCTCTAGTCAGTCCAACATTGGATTGGTATAGTGCCATACCTAAGCACTCCCTTTTATCTTTCACCCAACTGGCTCAAACCTTCTTGGACCACTTTTTGATCAATTATTCTAAGAAAGTTTCTATCATTGACTTCTACTCTATCTAGTAGTTTGAGGATGAGTTCATTGCTGAGTTTGTGACTCATTGGAGGATTATTAATAACTAACTTTCCTTTTCCTTTCCTCAACCCAAACTCATAGAGCTCTTTGCTTGGGCATGTGCCAAGCATATCTCCTCCACACTACAAGTCCAAAGCTTTTAAACCTTTGATGAAACTTTTACCATAGCTAGTAAGTTGGAGAACCGAGCCATTGATGAAAGAAAGCTTAAACTCAAGAAAAAAAATTCAACCTATAAAACTAATGAAACTTCTTCCTCCAAGTTAGGAAACCAGTCCAATACCAAAACCAAAATCAAGGGAACCATGAATGCAGTTATCCTTAAAGCCGCTCTTCCATATTCTATTAACCAATCCAATTCCTCTAGTTCCTCAAAGCAAAACTTAAGGAACAAAACTTAGAGTAACCAAAAACAATTCACTCCACTTAGATAATATTATGCTTCCATCTTTGAAAAGCTATTGAAAGCCAATATCATTAAACTTCCTCTTATCAAGCCACCATAATAACTTGATTCCTCTCATCCTATACCTAGTTGGTATAACAAGAATGATCTATGTTCCTTCTACCAAGTGATAAGACATGATGTTAGTAGATACAACACCTTCAAGAGCCTTATCTAGTCTTTCATAAAAAAGGGAGAGCTTACATTAGATAACCCCAATGCACCATCAAACCAAGCCCTTGATATATTTAGGCAACCCTTCCCAAACCACATTCCTACCAAGAATGAGAGCAACAATGTTGAGTGATATCATGATATCCATACAGTTAACATGGTCCTTGACACACTCATTACTAAATAGCTTGTTGGCCAACCCATTTATCTCTCACCCTCTCTACTTATTGAGGTAACAAAGTTACTTTCCCTTCCTTCAAATACCCAAGCTAAATAAACATCATATTTTCCCCCTCTAATTACTGTGGTAGTGGAGCCATTATCCATCCTTTTAGCTGATATATCAGAATAACCAACCATTACCACCCTATTTTCAATGTTAGATATCAATCAAACCATTCCTATTTCAGAGATCATCCCAAGGAGAAAACCCCTATGTATACTCCTCCCATAGAGGAAATACCTATCTCAACCCTCCATCCTTTGATTAAGGAAGAGGATGAGGTTATCATTCTTATGTCTCCACCTAGGGGTTATAGTTTAGATTGACTATATAGGGAATCAAACCAACCTATAAACCTTTCTCTAGGCTAGTACAAAAATTGGAATTTATCTCTAATCTTGACATGGATCAAGCCACCTTCTGGTAGTAATTATGCCTCCCTTATATTACTCAATCAGAACCTCCAACCCTTTCTCAGTTAGACTAATCCTCTATATATTGACCAACCTCTTACCATATCTACCTAAATAACTAAACCCTCTAACCAACCAACTAAAACCTCCACTAAACCAATCAACCCTCAACCACTTAATCCAACCAAGACCTAAGTATCCAAAATCTCTTTTATAATCCCAACCAAATCTACCAATAACCTTGGTATCTTCCCTACACCGAGCCTTAGTCACCCATTTGATAAATTAGACCTAACCCCTTCAATCCCACCAACCACATGTCAGACCAAAGTAACTAAAGAGGTAAATCCACATAAAGGCTAGAAGACCTAAACTTTGCCTCCTTCAACTTTGCCCTCCATTCTGGGGCCTCATCTTTATATCTTGAGTAGGAAGCCAATTACCTCTACCAAGACTCCACCACCTATAGTGGTTACTCCTTCATAGTTTCCCTTTGACACACCTCTCTTTACCACACCAATAGTACCTAGGCTACCTTCCTTTTGATATTCTACCTCTAGTTCATCAACCTCTATGCCTAAACCAAAGCCATAGACCAAGTATACCACCTTACCCAAGATACCTACTACCAAACCTACCTCCATGCAACCTTATACCCTAACCATTAAAGCTAAAACCACTAAACCTTTACCATCTCTAGCCAAATCCTATTCGACCATTCTCCATAGGTTATTACAAACCTCCTATTTATCCTTACCTCCCATTAGACCCTTTGACCCCTTAGATTCTAAACCTATCTAATATAATGACCATCATGTGTGTTCTTACCATAAGACACCCAACCATGATATGGAGAACTATAAATCTCTCCAAACCATCATCCATCGAATTTACAATGAGGATGATCTATTAACAAATTAACCCTATTTAGAATCCATACCAATCCAACCATTAAGCATACCTACCCAACACTCACTTACTTCTCCACTCTCACCTAAGAGTGAAAATTATTTTAACCAGTCTACTACCTCAACCCTCCTATCCATACCATCAACATGGTCACCAGAGCATAATAGAAGGATAAGGGTAAGGATAAGGTGTTCATTCCTTAGACATACCCCTCCTTAAACTCCCAATCAACCTACACCGAATTGTCTCCATCTTTGACCAAACCCAAGGTGTCTATCTTAGGTGCCTCCCAATCTAACCCCTCATAATCCATTAGGAAAGTTATCCCCAAACAACTTCATCAGACCCCAACCAAGATGAGCTTATATTAGTTAATCTCTACCTCTCCCCACCACCACCAAGTGCTAATCAAGGCTTTGTAATCTATTGAGGTACAAATCAAGGACCCCCAACCTTTATCCACCTTTATTCATGCTCTTTAAATTTCTAGCCTCATTACCTTCAAGGATTTGTAAATACCCTCCATCCATCTTGAAGACCCATATCTTCCTCTCTTTATCACTACCCACATAAACCAAACATGCATCAAATGGGTCATGATTGATGGGAGAGATAGCATAAAAATCATCTCCTCTCACACCTACAACCAACTCAACCTACCAAACAATGTTATGTCTAAATCCTTGGCTGTCCTTTATTCCTTTAATGATACCTTGGCCACTACCTTGGGAACTATCATCTTTCATATCTGTGTAGGACCCCACACACTCCCTAAACTTTTCTATGTTATATAAGGTGAATTAAATTACAATGTCTTATTGGGATGACCTTAGATTCACTCCATGGGTTGCGTTCCCTCTACCCTCCATCATTGTATTAAGTTTGAGCATGAAGGCTAGGTCATCATTATCCAAGCTGACCCAAGTCCTTTCTCAACATGCAACATGACCTATCACCCTAATTATTTCCTCATACCCTAATCTAATATGCCCTCAATAGCTAAAAATCAACCTCCAACCACCAAAATGGATATCATATCCCCTTTCACTAATGAGGCATCAGCTAATTCCTCTATACCTTCACACTAAATCCCCTATGATAGACCCTTTGTAATCCACGTTTCGTCTTCTTTCACTAGGGGAGTACTACCTTTTATTACTTGATCTTTTCCCACTCTTTATGAGTATGGATAACTTACCAACTAGTTGGGATATGACCCCAATGTTATAACTATCATTCCCTTTGGAATTTCCCATCATCAAAGCCATTTTATACATAGAGGACTTGACAAATCCCTTAGTGATTCTACCACCTCTCTTCTACCTCAACCATTCATCACTAATTTCTCTTACCTAGATAAACCAAACTTTACCAACACATACCTTCATTAGTGTGCTTGGAAAAGCTTTAGTCTTGGGTGATATGAACATGGCTCACATGAATTGGTCACCTTTGAAACTAGGAAGCCACACAAGAAGCACAGACTTGGTTTCATCTTGCCTAATAAGAAGAAAGCTAAGCAACCTGCCACTACCATTATTGAGTAAGATACCCCCTCTTCATTGACCTCTCACTACCTATGTGTGAGGATGATGACATCATCCCACATAAATTTTTATTTTTTTCATCAACATGATCAACCTAGGACCCCTAAATTATCAGAAGGAGGGATGACCATAAACATCCCTTTGACCCATCTTGAGATGATCAAAGAAGACTCTCCTACCATTAACACCGTTTAGTATCAGGATGATGATTTTATCCTCACCAACCTCAATACCTCAAATTATTTGATCTAAAAATTCCTTCCTCCCAAGACCTCAACCATGTTGAATAAATCTACCACATATATCAACTTGGTCACTCTAGATAACCCCCATATTGTCAAACTAGGCCAATCTTTGAATACCAAGGAACTTCAAGACTTCACCTCTTTCTTCTAAGACAAAATCATAACATTCACTTGGTCTTATAGTGATATGCCTAGAATTAATCCCACCATCACTACCCATAACATAGTCACTCATCATGATGCCAAACCTATCAAGAAAAAGCTTTGACACATGCATCCTTGCACAACCTTTCTCATCAAAGAAGAGCTTTAGTGTCTCCTATTTGTCAACTTCATTCAATTTATTGATTACCCCCAATGGGTCTCAAATGTTTTACCTATCACCAAAGTCACAAAGGGACTATGCATTTGTGTGTACTTTTGTGACCTTAACCTTGCTTGCCCCAAAGACAACTTCTCTCTATCAAGCATCAACTAACTTGTTGATCTTATAATCAGAAATAAGATGCTAGCTCTCATAGATAGATTTTTGGGTTATAATTAGATCTTAATCACCCCTAAATATCATCATAAGACCACCTTTACCACACCAAGGAGGAACTTCTACTATAGAGTCATTCCTTTTAGGTTAAAAAACACTGGTGCAACCTACCAACATGCCATGACCTACATTTTTCATGACCTTATCCATAAGATCATAGAGGACTATGTGGATAACCTTATCAATGATTCAAAACTCCAATAGAATCACTTAGCCATTCTTAAGATCATCTTTGAGTGACTTATCCACTATCATGTCTATCTTAACCCCAAATAGTGCATTTTTAGGTTTTTATCAAGAAAACTTTTAGGTTTTTTTATCTTCTTTCATGAAATTGAAGTCAATCTTGCCAAAATTAAAGTATTCCTAGACATACTCCCTCCTACCAACCTTAAGCAACTCTAAAGCTTGCAAGGGAAGCTTCCGTCCATTCATCATTTCATCTCCCAGATTTTGGATTGATGCCAACCATTCCACCACCTCTTGAAAAAGGATGTGTCTCTTAAGTGGAATAACGATTATCAAAAGGCCTTTGAGTTAGTCAAAAAGTACCTTTTGTCACCACCTATATTTACCCCTCCCAAGGATGATCAACCTTTCTACCTATATATCTCTACCGCTAATCATTCCTTAGGGGTAATGCTGGCTCACCGAGATGAACAACATAGAGAGCAAGCTGTATATTACATTAGTCACATGCTAGTAGAATACAAGACTCAATATTCTTATACTAAGAAACTCTGCTTAGCTTTAGTCTTCATGGATACAAAACTTTGCCACTACCTTCTTAATCACAAAACCTACATCATAACCAACATTAATCCACTCAAGTACATACACTCCAAGCCATATCAAAACCAATGTATGGCCAATTGGCTCATATTCCTAGTAGAGTTTGACCTTGAGTTCCTCCATCAAAATTTAATTAAGGGGCAAGTCATTACTGACCAATTGGCTGAGGCACCATTAGCTAATAACCAACCTTCTCCTCTTGAGTTCCCTGATGAGTCCATCATGGCCTTTTCTCAAGCGGGTTTCACCTATCAAGTCACCATGTTCTTTGACAGATCAAAATGTTAATGTGGTGGGGGATCTGGTATTATCCTTATCTCCTTTGATGGTGAACCTCTCCCTTTGTCCTTCAAGCTTGATTTTGAATGTACCAACAATATGGTTAAGTATGAATCCCTAGTGATAGTCCTTTAGAATACCCTAGCACTGGGAGTCAAAATGATCAATATCTTTGGTGACTCCTAACTTGTGGTCAATCAAATCAATGGCTCTTACCAATGTAAGAATGATGTTTTGTAGTAGTATAAATAATTAGTTGATAAAATTTTAGCATAATTTGAGCACTACCACATCTAGTCAACCTCATGATCTACAAACAAGTTTGCCGATACCATGGCTTCCCTTGCCTCATAAATATCATTTGTACCCTTAGAATCTAAGCTATTTATCATTATTCATAGGCTTACCCAACCATCCTATGTCAAACCATATTTTCCCACCATTTTCAATGTGGAGGAGATCCAACCCGACCTTTGATATCAACAGACCTTTGACTAGCTTAACCTTGGCATAGTTCCCTCTGGCCTCTCTAGGAATACTCAAAGGGAATTTATCTAGAGTACTTCACACTATACCATTATGGGAATAATTCTTTCTTTGATGGCCTCCTCTTTTGTTGCCTATATAGTCATGAAGCTTCTCACACAATCAATTAGATACAGGATAGTATATGTGGGGGTCACTTTAGTGGCCTTACTATAGCCAAGTGCATCCTCTGTCTAGGCTATTACTAGCCTACCCTTAACCAAGACTATTGTGATTATGTGAAAAAGTGTGTTCAATGTCAACAACATGCTAATTTTCATCATGCACCTAGCCATAGCCTTTGGGTTTCCATCGATTTTTAGCCCTTTTCACAATGGGGTATGGACCTCATTAGGGAAATTAATCCCCATTCCTCATAGTGACACCATTCTATCATCACTACCACTGAGTATTTTATTAGTTGGGTAGAGGTTATTCCTCTAGTCTCAACCAAAGTATTAAATATTATCAACTTTTTTAGCCATCATATCATCTGTCACTTCAGTATTCCTCATAATATTATCATTGACATTGGTAAATATTTTAAAAATAAGCAATTCTAGGGTCTATGTGATGCATTTGGAATTAATTTAAGTTTCTCCTCACCCTATCATCCTCAAGTGAATGGATGGGCAGAAGCCTCTAACAAAACTCTTAATAATATTCTAACTAAAATGGTTAGTGCATCTGGTTGGGATTGGCATTTGCATATCCCCTTCACCTTATGGGAATATTATACTAGCATTCAAACCCCTATAGATGCCATCCCCTTTTATCTTGTATTTGGAGTAGAGGTTGTCTTTCCTCTTGATGTCTAAATCCCCTCTCTTCACATAGCTTTATAAGAGCTTATTTCAAGGGATGATTATTGTCAACACCATTTAACCCAGCTTTAGCTACTTGATGAACATCATTTAATAACCCTTACCCATCTTCATGTCTACCAATAGTGTATCAAATGTGCCTATAACCAACACCTTAAAGTGTTAGAATTCAATATCAAAGACCTCATCTTGAAGGAAAATCAACATGTCACCAATATTGAGAAAAAAAAGTGGGCTAAGTTTACTTTCAATTGGCTTGGACCTTATATCATAACCCATAAGTATGGATCAAGAGTTTATCGATTGTCTTCTCTTGAAGGCCACCCAGAGCTTGAACCCCTCAATGCTTCACATCTATATCTTTTCTTTTATTAAGAAGGATCAAGTTCACCTTTTGTTTAACTTAAGCTCATCCCTTTCTATCTACCCATATTCATCTCTCTCTCTTAGGGGACAATCACTAAAAAATGAATCATGTGATTATTTGTCATTGACATATCCTTACCTTCAATAATGGGTATCATAGCTCTACCCATGGCATGGTTCTCATGGTACTTTCCACACCTTCACAAGATGTATTCCCATGGTCACTGTTGCATAAACCTCTTCATACCTACTCAACCTTCTTGTGATTTTAGTTTTGCCTTTATAAAGGTGAACCACTAAGCCAACCTAATCAAGTGTACGTCAAGCAAAATCAAAGAAAAATAACAAAATTCCTATCACTAGAAATCATGGGTCATTCCTAGCATTCATTAACTGATCCCTTGAAGGATAGCTATTGAAAACCTCTTTGAAATTACCATAATGTAAGGTGGACCACTCCCTTGAAGGATAGATATCAAAAACATTAAACAAAGCACATAAACTTAGACCTCTCCTTCGAAGGATGGTTGAGTAAGCATTTTTCAAAAGCATAGAAATTTATTGAAAGCTTCTTACATCAATCAAATTCCCATATACAAAAATCAATAAAAGACCCATTATCACAATCAAAACAAAAGCAAAATAATCTTGAAATCCATAATCAACTCTCAAATAGTAAGATAAGGTGGAAGTTACAATCGGATTTTACAAGTAGAATTCCCGCATTGATTAGTCTACATAATTTGGCATAGGATTGTTTACCCTGGTCTTTCAGACACCTACAATAGAGGCATGCTAGTCTTGCAAAAGGGTTCCATTTTCATCCATCTCCCCTTTTCCACTATATACAATGGATTTTCAAATTTACTTAACATTCTATGGTCAAAACACCTTTTTAGCCAACTAATGTATGCTAATACAAAACATTCAAAGGGCTTATGTTCATTAAGTCAATCTAACTTCAGTTTTGTTTTAGTCCTTGTCAATGAGAAGGCATCATGCCCTCTTTGTATCCTATTGTGACTAGTTGATATTTTCATATTATCTCTTGATTATATTGTTTAGTCTCCCATCTAGTGTTGTTAATTAAACTCCCCCATGTGTTTTATCATAAACATTAACAACATACATTAACCATAACCATAACTATACTATGCATGATAATCAAATTCATAAGCATTTAAACAAATCAACCATTTTTCATGACATGTCTAAACATAATGAAATCCAACATATTCATTAACAATTAGCATGTCATAAGCAATCATGAAGCATAACCATTAACCAAAACCAGCTCATGCCTAACTAAACATATGTCAGTGTCTAAACAAACATAAACATAAACATAATCCATAAAGTAATGTAAACATCACATCATAAGAATTAAACAACAAATGTAAATCATCACACCATGAGCATTACAACATCGACATCAAACCATTAAACAATGAGCATGGGAAATAAACAAGATCACACATGTATAGCTCATAAATCAAATGACATCATAATGTGTATGCATAAATAATACATGTAATGAATGTGTATCATCTCTCTCTCATGTACATATTGCATCATTGATATGTAGGCTAGTATCAAAAGTTAAAACATGTACATATATCATGCCCCTAGGGCACTACTACCACTAGTCCCTCTTGCTCCTCCACCTACACTACCATTTAGTTTGGTCCCCCTAGGATGCCTATATGTATGCTCACTATAGAGGCCCACTATCTTGGAGTAGCCATATCTAGACCTCCTACCAAACTAGCCCTATATTTTCCATATTTTGGCTCCTGTAGACACCACACCAATACTATAGCCTCATAGTATCTCAACTCCTCAACCATGGATAAGTTGTGTATCATTGGGATCACATCAAGATGTCCTCTTACTAGTGCTACCACACCCCTAACCTTTGTCTCAATGCATCCCTCTCTTGATTAACCAACTCAAGGGATATCCTCATGTAATCACTCTCTCTTATCAATGTGGCAACCTAACCCTTTAAAGTGATAATTTGTCCTTTTAGAGTGGTCACCTATCCTCTTAAACCCATAATCTAGGCTTGTGTACCTACTAGTGCTACTCCATCCTATCCTTATACATGTGGACTCCCTCTATATGGATCCACATCCATCACCCACTGACCCCCCATCACCCCATCTAAAATTAGTTGCTACATATAAGGCCTGGTATTAGGTTTCATATCCATCAACAACACTGACATCATCTATCACTATTCTAGCAGGTAGCTCCTCATGATCCAACACTACATCCTATGGTTGAGGCTTAGGCAACAAAAATTCTACATCCTCCCTCCTATACCTTGGGAAAGCAACTAAAATCCCTTGCATGAGGCCAAAATGCCTCCAAACTTAGTCAAATGAGATCATCTCAGTTTCCCCATATTGCCTCCCATAGATCCAACACCAACTCTACAATGATAGTATGTGCCATATGTAATGGACCCACCTAGGCTAACCCAGATATGGTCTTTAGATTGTATCCACCACTACCAAACTCTCTAACACATCTTGGAACCAATCTATATCCCTCACCCCTCCACATGCACTTGTCAAAGTATAGTCTCCACTCCATCATACAAAGCCCACTATATAGGGTACTTAAGTGTAGCCCTCACATGGTAGCCCCAATGGTCTCAAAAAATTGATGTAATCATATGCCCAATAATGGATCACAAACCCAACACTGATCCCATATCATCTATGATCTTTGAATGCCCAGAGCTCCCTATAAATTGTGACAAACAAGATGGGAGCCCACCTAAATACTATTCTACCCAACAACATCTCAACCAATACTCCTAGTAGTAGATATGTAAATTATCCACTACTTGAATTCAGTAATGCAAATTAGGACATGGCCATCATCATCATCAGATGCCTCTAATATAGAGCCCTATAGTATAGTGGCCTATATCTAAAACTTCCTGAATGACACCTCATATGGGCCCTATCCTCACCGTAAAGTAGCTCCATCTACTCCTCCCTCTCCTCAGGCTTGATGTGGTAAATTAGCTCCCCTTAAATTGATAACCATGTGATCTTATGGACATCCTCTAAGAGGATGGTGATCTTTCCTATCATAGGAAGAAGGTGTTAGTGTTTGGATCCCATATCTCAATGATAACCTCTATCATCGCCGCATCTCATGATAATCACTGATAATATCACATGGCTCCTAAGCCAACCTCCTCCATATGCATCCACTCATCACCGGTCATCCTTCCATGGACCTTCATAAATATCCTTGGCACATGATCCTACATCTAGGTTTGGTCTCACACCTACAAAATTAAGGTTAGCACATGTCACCATTACTTATTTCCAAATCAACCCCATTGTCAATCTATTTCTTCCTCTTCCAAGTTATTCCAAACTAACCCAACCCATATCAAACTTTGGAAGCAACCCTCACTCAAAAACATTCAAAAAAGACTCCTGGGATTATGTTAGTATTCAATTGGATCACTTCATGTCTCAAGAGAATCTCTTTCCCCTCATGTTTTTCAACATAAGGATCCAAATCAATTACCTAATCCTTAAACTTAGTTGTATAATTCATTAATCTTATAATTTTATTATCATCTTTGATTACCTACTAGTGATGAATATTATTGAGTATAGAGGGTCTCACTAAAACTTCCAAATCATATATACATAAAGTTGTAGCCACATCATTTTGGTAGAGAGACACATACACATCCAACTGATCAATAGTGGAATTGAGTGACCTTTCAATATGGATAGTATTAAATGAATCAAAACTTCCATTAAATCCCAAACCACATTTCTATATTGCTCGAGCCTCTCATTTTTGGCTGAATATAATTTCCTCACCTGTTGCACCACCAAATTTGAGTCACCTTTCACAATGAGTTTTTTGAAATTAAATTTTGTGGCCACCTTAAAACCCAAAAACAAAGCCTCATATTCTACCACATTATGTGTGTACTCAAAATCCAACTTGTATGCAAATTTGAAATATGATCCTTATAAGCTCAACATTATGCCTACCTCTGCACCTTATCTAAAACAAGTTCCATAAAAAATCATGTTCAAAAGGTCAACTAAATTTGAATCATTAATTTATGGACAACAACAAGGAACAATCTAATTTTCAATAAATCAGTGGTTCCCACATTTTTTTATAAATTCACATCAATACAGAGTACTTCATTTAATGTCGTTTAGGGGTCCTTTACCAAATTCAACATTCTTGGCTCTCTAAACAATTTTACTTTTTTTTCATCTAGTGGGTTAGTAACATTAGACATATCCATCTAAATACTACCTCCAATAGAAGTAACCTATTTGTGTGACAATAAAATTCCCCATTTAGGAGCACAGTCAACCACTACAACATCCATGGCAAGGAACTTCATAGGATAAGCATCAAGTTGAACTTCCAAATTCTTGCACATCCTACCACTAGTATTTCACATGAATTTAGGGCATAAAAATTTGTGCATGTTGTAACAATTATTATATTGAGTTCATTCATCATAGCCAAAGGCATAATATTGCATGAAGCCCCATAATCCAACATACGATTGTGTAAAATCCACCCATTGAAAATTAAGGTAGTGTAAAATGGTTTCACATCAAGTTGGCTCTCTATTAACAATGTCCCCAAGTATATCTCAATAACTTCCTCTCCTTATTCATTTACCTCTTTGACTTCCATAGGTGGGGTGTGTGGTACAACATAATTTTGGATGCTAATATAAGCAAAAGTTATATCCCTATGCTTAGGAATTCTCAACATTTCAATTACAAGGACAATAATCTTCAATTGACTCAATAGTAAGACCATATCACACATATTTTAGTTAGACATGGGGGTATTAGGAGGCAACATAACAAAAATCACATCTAGGATACATGAGATCAAGGCTTGTGCTAGTGATTGTCTTATATCAGATGGTTGAGACATGATAATTTAATCTATGATAAAAGGGGCATCCTCAAAATTTTGCCTCTTATTTTTAAGTGGGCCCTTAGAATAGGAGGGATCCTTGGAAACACTTATGAGGAGTGGCATCTTACATTTGTGTTTTTGCATAATTTTTCTCTACCTTACCAAATGTTGTGAAATAACATCCATTTTTGGAATAGCAGTAGGTTGTCTATCTGGGTTGTCATTTTTTGAAACAACACCACTTCTAATAATTTCTACTCTCCCATTCAATTATTTATTTTCCCACTTGCTCATCAAATTTTAATCATTTTTTAATTGGGACTTTGCAACATTTGAGACCTTGAATATCCTCATCAAAAAGTATTTTACCATCATAATTTTTGATCATTTTAGCCTATAGATACTCAAAATCATAAACATGTAACTCATAAGATTTTGCCATGCTGACTGATTCTCCACTAAAAACAAACATGTATGCCTCATATGTCTATGCCATGATTGGTGAATCTTCATTAAAGTAAAACATGTAAGCCTCTTAAGTTTATTGATCACTATCAATATATTCATCAACACAGGTCATAGCTACAATGATAACACAAAGTCAATGAGGTATAAAACAATCTTCACACCATTCCAATCTACCCATTTCATCAATCTCATTGACATTAAATGGATCAACATTTACATCTCATATTTATTATGACTAGGCCTCGTTTTTTAATGAAGTGGCATCTTTACCTTATTATATGACTTATCACATGTTGATCTTATATACACATAATATTTTCAAATTTTATCAAATACTGATGCTCTACATCTTGCAAGAACCTATCAAGACTCACTCTCTCTGGGTGCATGCCTTAAGGGCTACATCAAGAAAGGGGTGGGTAGACCATTGGTGCTTCGTAAGATTATCATCCCATTTTCCATTTGATATCTAGACAGTTGTCTCCTAAAATCATTTACCCTAAGCTTATTCTTCTCTATTTTACACATTCTAGTTATTTATCACATCTTTTTCCTCCTTTTTCTTACCTTGATCCCATTTTACCAGTTGACTGTACTAGGTCAACTAGGTCGACCCTATATAATTTTCAACCTTTGATTATTGTATAGGGTTGACTATATTGACCCTATGCTGTTTAGGGATATTCTTCACTTGGATTTTTGTTATCCCTTTGGTTGACCTAGCTTGGGACCTAGTGATTTATCTCCCAAAAACATATAGGGTTGACTGGATCGACCCTGTATAACCAACACATATGGAATGATTTAAGGCAAGATCCACCTATATATACAAGTTCATTTCCAACCATTTGAGAATAGAGAAGCGAATAAGAATAAGTAAAAATGAACATCTTCTTATTGACCATTCTACTTGAGGAAGAAATCTTAGGGTTTCATTCTTTCTTTGGAGATACATATCTTGTCTTATGGAGAAGTCTTTTGGATGCATAAATAGGTTATGTAGCCTAGAGCTGATTTGTCCTTTGTATCCTTACATACCATAATAATATTTTGCATATCACCTTGGCCAAGGGAGAGATTGAGGCTCGATGGGTTCATCTTCAAAGGTAAGTATTCCTAAATTTATTTCTCTTTTGTAAGAGTAGATAGATAATGTAATTTTTCTTCTCTTCCATGCATTAGGATTTCATATACATTGATGTGAGTATATGTATTCTATGCATATTTAGTTTAATTTGTTTTGTTTTTAACCCCCACTTTGTGCCACAATATTTGGTGTGCTCTATGTTATATTTACTTTCTTTCTTACTATATGTAGAGTGAACATTAAACCTAAGACTCTTTTAGGGTTGTTACGTGATTGTATTAGACTATAGGCTTTAGAAACCTTCCTATCATGGTGTATTGTGACAAGTTTTTCCCTAATCGGGTCTAGTAGATCCCCATAATGGTCATGCTCCTACTTAACAAATGTATTCCCAATCATAAGTGTAGGTACATTCTATTTTCTTTGAGCTAGGATTGATTTATAGACATAATGCATTTCTGATTGCATGCATTCTAATGAAGTCGATGTGAACTAACCCTTATAGGATTTGTTTATTTATTTCATTATTTTTATCATATATTTGCCATAATTTTCTTACTTTTTAAATTAATTTCAAATTTTTTCTTGTTTCTAGTACTGGGTCAACACTGTCGACCCTATATATTTTTTAGCCAATAGGGTCAAACCTACCAACCTTGTACATTTTTTCCTACCTACTGGGATGACTCTATCAACCTTGTACATTTTTTTAGCCTATTGGGTTGACCCTACCAACATTGTACATTATTTTCAGCCTACTAAGTTGACCCTTTTGACCCTATACACTTTTTCAGCCTATTAGGTTGACACGATTGACCCTGTACAATTTTTAGCCTCTATTTTTTGTTTCCCCTATTGACCAATTTTATCCCTATTTTTATTCCTAGCCTTCTAATATCCACTCTTGCTTGGAATCATGAAGCATCTTATCAAATTCTTTCTTGATAGTCTCAACCCATTCCAAATATACATGGGTCATTCTCTCCTATCTTGCTTGTCCATCATAGAAGACAACTCTTTATGGTGTAGCTCTTCATCAAAATCTTCTTAATATCAATCTATCCCATACTATATAGTAGATATAGAGAATCCTATTAGATAAATCTTAAACCATGAGAATCATATACCTTATACCACTTTTACACCTTCTAAATATAGAATTCATAAACTCATCAACCCATATACATCAAATATTTGAAGCTCACATTATGTTTCACCTATTACAACCAATGTTCCTAATCTTCTTGTTACACCCATAACAAGAGCACCTAGTATTATCACTTCCCAAATTAACATGGTCGAAACCAATCAAATTGATAATATATATAGTTCCCAATTATTTAAAAACCTTGATGATATTACTATTTACACTCCTCACAAGAATGGTGGTTTTACCAAGCTTCCATATTCTTCCACCACACTTAAGACAACTAACACTAATGTTGGGAATACTCCACTTACAAATAATCTTCCTCCCACCAACACTACAAATTCCCCTCCTATCAACACTGATATTCCTCCTACAAACACCAACCCACCTATTGATAAAACTCAACTTCTTACACAAATCATACATCAAATGAACATCATGCAAACAACTAACACCTCTTAAATGATGAACATGCAACAACATTTTATTACACATGACTAGTCAACCACCTCAAGTCATCATGTCTCAACCAAATCAAAATTTTATCCCTCCTCCTATTAGAGATGCCAATGGGAATTTCATCCCTCAACCTCCAATGAATAAAAAAATGATTTAACATCTTCAAAATGAACCTTTATCCCCAATCATTATATCTATAGATATTAGAAACAATTATCCAACTATCACATATAATGGGACTAAGGACTCTACTATCTTTCTTAAATATTTTGGTAATCTCTATAAGGAATGGGTCTAAAATAACACCTTTGATACCATCAAGATCTTAGCCAAAACCTTTGTTGGTGATACACTTGAATGGTACAACCAACTTCCTAGACATTCCATCTCATAACTAGAGGATTTAATCAATGCTCTAGTGAAGCAATTCCAACATGATGGCCTTCCCAAAAATTACTTTATCCATTTCATTAATGCCAAGAAACTTACTAATGAATCTTCTCATACTTTTATCAAATAATGGAAGTCTATTTCTCATAAAGTGGATCATAACATGAATGATGATAGTCTTTTAAAACTATTTATCACTGCTATTAAACCTCCTCTTCAATATAAAGTTTGGATCTTTTCTCCATAAAATTTGGAAGAAGCCTTAGACCAAGAAAAAAGGTAATACTTTCTTATGATTCAATTTGAACCATCTCAAATTTGCTTGGGGAACTCATCCTGGACCCAACAGATTGATTATGAGTCGATTCCCTTTAGGTGCAGACTCTGCCATGCTTACGGTCACTTGTATAGACAATGTCCTCAGGGTTTCAGAAGCAAAGGACTGACTCCCAATGCTGGGAAGGTCCCAGGGCAAGTTACTCATCTGGAAACTGCAACCGCCCACCCTGGGAATGCAGGGAATGTGAAAACCCCTACAGGTTCAGATAAGCCACATCTGGGTTCTTTGGAGGGGAGTGGTCTTGACAAGGAAGGCTTCGCTCAAGTCCGTCACAGGGGGAAGAGGAGTGGGAAGAAGTGAAGGAACCAAGATCGCACCTGTGAAACGAGTTTTAACCGATTTGAAGTATTGGATAGTATGGCCGTGGAAGACGGGATACCACCTGATGCGATGGATGGACCTGCAGAGGAAGAGGTGAAAATTTCCTGCCTCAGTGAACCCCAAGATATGGTAACCCAACCTTGCCAGGAGATCGTGATTGCCTCTAAGGGGAGAGATCTGGCTTTGTCCCCAATGCAGAGGGATAAGGAAGGTAACTGGGCAGCAGTTGTTAAGGATACATATGTTGTTCGGAAGGACAAGGGAGTTTCGGAAGCGCTTGGTCTGCTACAGAGACCACTCAAGAAAGCTGCCTTATCATCCCAATCTAGACTGGGGCATAGAAAGGATCAAGAGAAATTAAAACTCATAGGAGAGCTGCTAGTGGAATCTGGGGTGGTTAAAACCTTGGATCAAATCTACACCTAATCTCCTCAATGATAGTTCTCTCCTGGAATGTTAGGGGACTGCATAGTGCCCCTCGAAAAAAAGCTATGCGGCGGTTGATATCTGAGAATTCTCTGGATATTCTTTGTATCCAGGAGACCAAGTTATCTGTTGATGCTATGTATCTCTGTCTACCTAGTATATGGGCTGTGCGACAATGTTAGTGTGTCGGGGCGAGGGGCTCTGCTGGGGGTTTGGCTGTTTGCTGGGATCCAAGGAAGGTCACCCCACTCCACTGGGTTGCAGATTCCTCGACGCTCTCAATGATTGCAATCTCCCCTGAGACTGGAGAACTGGTGCTTGTTTCCAATGTTTACGCTCCTGGGGATATTCATGGACAGCACAGGCTCTGGCAACATTTGGGGCTTGTACGGAGCATTTTTCCTTATCTTCCATGGATCTTGGGTGGTGATTTCAATGCTATTCTCAATCTGGAGGAAAAAAGGGGAGGGTCTACCAGGGTAGATCCCTCTTCTGTTCTCTTTAGACACAATTTGGAGCAGCTGCACCTATCTGATGTGCAGCCTTGCAATGGTCTCTTTACCTGGAGCAACAGAAGAATTGGTAAGGATGCTATCTCTGAGCGTTTAGATAGATTTCTAGTTTCCTATTTTTGGCTATCCAATACCTTCTCTATTGCTTCAGAAATTTTGGAGTGGAGAGGGTCCGACCATTGGCCCATTAAGCTCACAACCAGTTCGATTGAAGGGCCCAAAAATCTGTCCTTTAAGTTCCAGCTTATGTGGCTCAGGGACGCATCATTGCACGCTCTGATGACTCATTGGTGGAAGCAAGGAGGACCGGCGTATGGGACAGCCATGTACTATTTTGCTAAAAAGCTTCAGTTTGTCAAAAGAAAACTTTAGGTGTGGAACAGGAACAATTTTGGTAACCTCAATGCTATGAGGAAAAAAGCTCAAAATAAGCTGGATAGTATTACCAAACAGATTCTTGATTTTGGCTTGACGGAGGCGCTTCGTAAGGCTGAATTTGGAGCTATGAGTGAACTTGATGAATGGGAGCTGAGGGAAGAAATTTTTTGGAAGCAGAAATCCCAGATCGACTGGCTCCAGGAAGGTGATAGGAATACTGCCTTTTTTCACAAGTCTATCCAGGCTAGGTGCAACAGGAATTATATTACCTCTCTTTTGTCACCGGATGGTACTCGGGGGTGGCTTCCCCTCCGGCCATTTCAGAGGAGGCAGTGCACTTTTTCTCTGAGCATTTGGCTAGTACTGCGCCTTCTGCAGAGTTGGAGGAAAACTCAGTCTTGGCTTGTATTCCTCCTATCATCACACCTGAGATGAATGAAGCGCTCCTGAAGCCGATTGATAAGGAAGAAGTTGAGAAAATTGTCTTTTCCATGCGTAGAGGTAAAGCGCCAGGGCCGGACGGCTTCCCAGCTGAATTCTTCCAAGATTTTTGGGAAATCATCAGTAAGGATCTGGTGGCAGTGGTTCAAGAATATTATCACAATAAAGAGATGCTGAGAGCACTTAATGCTACTTTCTTGGTGCTGATTCCAAAACAAGAGCAGGCGAACAGTTTGGACTAGTTTAGGCCTATTGCTTTATGTAATATGGTGTACAAAATCATTACCAAACTTATTGCTGAAAGACTCAAAGTTTTGCTTCCTACGATCATATCGGAGGAACAGGGAGGCTTTGTCACTGGTAAGCAAATTCTGGACGGCGTGGTGATTGCCTCAGAAGCCATCCACTCCATGAGCAAATCCCATGAGAGAGCTATGTTTATCAAGCTCGATTTGTCTAAGGCATATGACAGGGTTGAGTGGTGTTTCCTACGAAAGATCCTGAGTGCTTTTGGCTTCAGTCAGGAATGGATCCAGTGGGTTCTTAGTTGTGTTACTACTCCTTCGTACTCAGTTCTCATTAATGGAGTGCCTTCTAGACTGTTCAGGGCAGCGAGAGGGCTTCGCCAGGGGGATCCGATTTCTCCGTATTTGTTCATTATCTTGGCTGAAGGGCTGGGGCGGCTGCTTAAATTTCGGGCAGCTCAGAACCTGATTCATGGCTAGAAATGGGGGCATGGGATTGCTAATCTGACTCATCTCCAATTTGTGGATGACACTATCTTGACAGGTGCAGCTAGGCTAAGGGAAGCTCAAGGTTTTTGAAGCACTCTAGACACCTATCTTTTGGCTACTAGACAGAAACTAAATGAACACAAATTGGCCATTTTCTTCTTTAATACCCCCATTTCTATCCAGCGTAGAATTACAGCTGTCCTTAGATTTCAGATTCAGGCTCTTCCAGTAACGTATCTGGGGATTCCCATTGTTGTGGGCAGACAACCCAGGCTATTCTGGCAGAATATCCTGGATAAGTTGAGGCAAAGAGTTAATCACTGGACCCATCGTTGGCTTACCACGGTGGGGCGTGTGACCCTTCTGCAATCTGTCATTCAAGCTTTGCCCATTTATCGTAGTATGATTCAGGCTACCCCGATTTACTTTCTTCGTGAGTATGATGCCCTCTCTCAGCAATTCCTTTGGAGTGGAGACCTTCGGCACTCGAAATGGAGCCTGGTTAATTGGGACACAGTTTGTAGGCCCAAGAAGGAAGGAGGCCTCAGTCTTAGATCGACTATTCTATCCAGGCAGGCTCTCACGGTGAAGTTGTATTGGCGCTTGTGCACTAATCAATCTCAGCTCTGGGCCCGCATTGTGACAGAAAAATACTTCCTGGGAGCTATCCCGTTGGAGGTTCCCAGGCTGCCCGTGGAAGGGCGGGGTTCGATGGTGTGGCACACCCTTAAAGTGGGAGCTTCGCTGGTCAAGTCCAAGCTATTTTGGATATGTAATAGTGGTGCGGAGACACTATTTTGGGAGGATTCTTGGAATGGAGCCCAGCCCCTTCTCACCTCCCATCCTCATCTGCAAAGCCTTTGTGATGCCTTCCATGAGGCTGGATGGGACACTGTTGACAGATACAAAGAGGTTTTTACTTTGGGTCCGGCTGTGGCCTTTAAGTGGAAGAATGTTTCTGATTGGCCGTGTGGTGGTACGGAGGATAATAGGCTGGAGCTAGCCCTCCTTCTGGAAGGCAGAGTTTGTAGCTCTTTGATTGAGAGAGATAATTTGGCATGGGGAGGAGATGCAACTGGGATGTATTCTGTTGCCTCTGGTTACTTGGAGCTGACGAAGCAAAGTTTTGGGGAAATGGAATTCCGCTAGAGCAAGAGAATTTGGAATTCCGCCTCTTGGCCAAAATGTAACTTCTTTGCCTGGATGCTTACTTACAATCGCTGCCTCACTTGGGATAACCTTTGCAGAAGGGGATTTCAAGGCCCGTCCAGGTGTGTGTTTTGCTGTGATAATGAGGAAAAGGCCGAGCACATCTTCTTTTCCTATTTGTTTGCCCGTAGTCTGTGGCATCAATGGTGGGATGCGTGGGAACGCCCCTGTTGGCATGTTGTTTCCTTGGCTAATTTTTGCCATCAGTTGGATCCTCCTCCCAGCAAGGCGCCTATTCTGCAAAATGCTTGGTATGTGGGTCCTATTTTTCTCCTTTGGAACCTGTGGATTGAAAGAAATAAAAGAATTTTCCAAGGGAGCGCCCGGAGCAGTAGGGAGCTATGGCTGAAGGTTCTGGTCACGCTCCAAGAGACCATCCACGTGAATTCGGGTAGAGGGGAAGATTTGGCCCAGACTGATGCTAAGATCCTCACGTGTCTCTCCCCTGTTCTGGGTTCTGCGGGTAGGATGGGCCAACCTTTTCATATTAGCTTCTCTGCCAGACTTAGGCCGCGCCCCATAGACCAGACGGGTAGATGGAAGCCGCCCGCGGAAGGTTCCACGAAGGTGAACGTGGACGATTCTTCTAGGGGGAATCTGGGAGAGGCAGGCATTGGTGGCGTGGGGAGAAACAATGTTGGGGAGATCCTATTTCTTTTCTCTATTTTCAAAGGTCAATACACGAACAATTACATGGAGGCGTTGGCTATCCTGGTCGCCTTGCAAATTTCCTGTCAGAAGGGATTGCCCAACATTATCTGTGAGTCAGATTCTCAGGTCATTGTTAACCTACTGAGGAATGGTAATTTAGAGGGAGTGAACTGGCAGCTCGTGGTGCTTATCAAGCAGATTCACCAGATTAGTATGGTCTTCGAGGTTGTTTCCTTCCGGCATATTCCCCGTGAATGGAACATTGTGGCTGACCGTCTTTCTAAATGGGCCACTGAGCACGGGCCAAATTGGGCTGTTTATGATCATGACAGGATCCCGGGGGAGTTAACCCCCATCCTGTCGTAACTCTTGGAGCATGATAGAATGTTGTAATTCCCCGTTTTCGGGTGTTTCTGAATAAATTTTTACCCCCTTTTAGTTGCAATTTGAACCATCAAAATAACTACTAAATAACATTTTCAATCATTTTTTCATAACATCCATTCATACAAGCCTCCCTAACCTCAAAGTGGAACATCCAATTCAACCAATTTTAACCCAAGCCACCTGCCCTTGAGTCGCTAACAACTTAAGAAGAAATTACCACCCTTTAAACCCTTGAGCTTTTATCCTTCCAAACATCCTCCAAAATATTACAATCCTGATAAATTTTGTTGTTAACATGCTACTATAGGTCATTCTCATGAGTCTTGTCATGATCTTCATCGATTTCTTCTTTCTTCTTTGCTTGTTCCACATTTCAATCTTGATACTTTAACAAAACAATGTTATCAAGACTATCTTCAAGCTTCTCAACTTCAATCTCTAGAACCACAATCACATCAATATCAACTACCTAATGATCAATAATAATCATCTCATACCTATACCTCATCTAATAAATTTTTTCAAACCATAGTTGACCATTCTTCCTATACCAATAAAGAAAGGATAACTAACATGAATAATTTTAAACATATTATGGCATCCATTGAACCTCAACCTCTTAGGCCACATGAACCAAAGGAGTACCTAATTCAATTGCCTACTCTAATGAATATCATACATGGTCCTAATTTAACTCCTTTACCTCTTCATACCTCTCCTACACATAAAATGTCACATTCAACATCCTTGAAATCTAACAAACCAACATATTTACCTATCTCCAAATGCACTTACCAACCCAATGTAAATCATTTTAATGGTTAAATGTTACCTCACTCCAACTCACATGTTGGGGTTATGATGCCCATCCACATGTACTTTTAGACTTTGGGGCATCTTGCGATGCCCATACCTGCATCCACTTACCCTTTGGGGCATATTATGTTGCTCACTCTTATTCTACAATACATAATAATAACCAAATTCAACTTCAAGAAAAATTTTGAGACTTATAAACTTTCATTTCACATGCTCATATTTGATACAGATGATATCATAGATCTTATTTGTTCTTTTTTATCTCATGTTTCTTTTTTTTATGCACTTTCTTTCCTTTACTTTCATGTTACTAGCATCATTGTTTTACTTTACATTATTTGGTTTTATTTCACTTTACATTTGGCATTTGCTTTCATTTTTATCCTCATATATTTATTTTATCTTTTTATGTTATTCTTTGCCTTAGTATCTTTATGATTATTTTCCCCATTATTTAGCATTCATCCCTATGGGCTTCTCTTTTGTGAGTTTGAATTATAAGACCATGGATAAGACCTGACCCTCCTCAAAAATACCACATTTGCTTCTTTTCTTAGTTTATTATTTCACATATTTATTTTTGGCACCCTCATGGGTTTCTCTTTTATGAGTTGTAGTGTAAGACCATGGATAGGACCTGGCCCTCCTCATAAAATTACCATCTTGTCATTCTTTTTCTAGAAAATGCTTCTGATTCTTGTTTTCAACTTTAGCTTTTGCTTCTTTTGATACATGGAATTTGCACAACAATCTATGTTAGCATGTTTTCTTCCATTTCCCTCATTCTTATGATAAGCAATCACCCTTTACTATCATCATATCCCTTTTTACCCTTTGTCTTATATTTTGTGATTTGAAGTAATACAAATTATTCCATGTGTCATTCCTCTTTATTTCCCCTTTTTTTCACTCTGCATTGGATAAAACAAGGTCGAAGTCAAGATAAAACTTTTATTTTACCTAGATTTACAAGAATCTTAGACCCTATGCTCTTTTAAGTTTCTCTCTCTTAGAAACCTTGTCCCAAGTATTCGAATGAGAGTCATCTTTAGCACCCATATTTAGTTTTCCAAATATGTATGGAGGAATAGAAAAAGCCATTAAGAACGTTAAAATCTAAATCATTTTAATACAAAAGGCAACATACAAATCTCAAAAGTCAAATTCACACCAAAAGATGTGATTACAAGCACATCTCTTATCTCTAAACAAAGCTCAAAATCCAAAATTGGCCTCACATAGAGCCAAGGTCCTTTGGGGTGTAGTAGGCTAATATATTGGAATAGGGTAATTAAACAAAATCTATGGTGCCACCTAATTTCTCATGCAAGCACCCAATGTTTTTAGTAGACCAACGACTCTATAAGGGTTCTTGAGGAATGGGGAACATGTTGTGGGAAGGTAGGTCCATTTTACTTTTCATGTATATAGCCTTTATGGAATGATCTATATAGTTCATTTATTGACCTAAGACTTTTGTGGCTAAGAGAAGTTATTCAGAGTCCTTAAGGTCGATAGTCCTCTTGTTTTGACAAACCTAATTTGAGTGTCTTGACTTTGATAAAGTGTTCCTCTACCTTGTTTTTTCCTTCATTCTCCCCTCCACCCATTTTCATTTCCCCCCTTGATAGACAAATTATGATTCCAAATATGTTTTCCCTCTTCTTTAATTCCCTTCTTCTTCATATCTTACAAATATGCTAGCACTACTATGTTTCAATTTTATCTATCCTTAGAGCGAAAAAACATGTTTGAGCAATTATGGAATACTTTTTTCTTTATACCATCAAATTACATTCCTATACTTAATTTAATTTAATTTTACCATTTGTAATTTGTTTTACTTTATTACTATTATAAACACCTGAGTTTGTACCCTTTTTCCATTGTTGAGTGAGGTTGTCTTGTTACTTCTCACTTTATTTTCCCTTTTATGCATGTTTTTCCATTGTTGAGTGAGATAAATATTGTTACTGCACACTCATCAATGTTGTTTTTCCATTTTGTTTTTGATTTTACATTTTATATTTTATTACCATCTTCTTATTGACATGTATCCTTGGTTTGACTTGGTGAGTTTGCCTTTCTTACTTAAGGTTTACTTGTTTGATTTTTTTGATCTTTAGTAGCCTTAGCTTTTCAATTACCCAATTTAATATTGTTGTTTGAATTCATCATTTGATCTAAATTAGCACTTGTCACCCCAACTTGCCAAATTTCCCAAGTACATCCCATCCTCATAACACCAACTATCTTGGCTTTTCTTGCATTTTTTTATTTTTGCTCTTTACTTTTGTATTCTTGGGTTTGTCGAAAGCAGTCTCTGTGCCCTATATAATAAAAAATAATAACGCATCAGATAACCATTAAATGATAAAGGCAAGTCAATGTATGTATTAAATTTACTTTTTAGCTATTTACTTTGAGTTATTTTTGCTTTAAAATACTGTAACTTTTTTTAGCATCAACATCATGTGTTATTATGTTCTTTCTCAAAGCACCATCCCATGTTACACCTTAGTGACACATGATGAGATTCGAGTAAGGCATATGTATACACATAATATTTTCAACTTTTATCAAATATTGACACTTTATATCTTGAAGAAACCCATCGAGGCTCAATCTCTCTAAGAGCATGCCTTAAGGGGTACACTGGGAAAGGGGTGGGCAGACCATTAGTGTTTTGTAAGATTATTGTCCCTTTTTCCACTTAACATATACACACTTGTATCCTAAAACCATTTACCCTAATCTTATTCTTCTCTATTATACCCATTCTAGTCATTTGTCTCCTAGCTCAGGACCTAGTGATTTATCTCTTGAAAACATACAAGGTTAGCTGGATCGACCCTATACAATCGACACATTCAAAAGGATTTAGGGAAATATCCACCTATATATACAAGTTCATTTTCAACCATTTAATAATAGAGAAGTGAAGAATAATAAGTGAGAAAAAAACATCTTATCATTGACCATTCTACTTGAGTAATAAAGCTTAGGGTTCCATACTTTTTTAGGAGATATGGATCTTGTCTTATGGAGAAGTCTTTTGGATGCATAGATAGGTTGTGTAGCTCAGATTTATTTTGTCTTTGTTATCCTTACATACCATAACAATATCTTGTGAAACACCTTGGCTAAGGGAGAGATTGAGGCTCGGTGGATTCATCTTCAAAGGTAAGTATTCTTAACTTTATTTATCCTTTGTAAGAGTAGATAGATAACACAATTCTAATTCTCTCTCATGCATTAGGATTCTATATAAATTGACATGAGTATATGTATTTTATGCATGTTTAGTTTAGTTTTTTTTGTTTCTAACCCCCACTTTGTGCCACAAACTTTGGTGTGCACTAGATTAGATTTACTTTCTTTCTTATTAGATATAGAGTGAACATTAAACCTATGACTCTTTAGGGTTGTTGCATCATTGTGTTAGATAGTAGGCTTTAGAACCCTTCCTAGCATGGTGTATTATGACAAATGATCCCCTAATTGAGTTTAGTGGATCTCCATATTAGTCATGCTATTACTTAACAAATATATTCTCAATAAGAAGTGTAGGTATGATCTATCTTCTCTGAGCCAGGATTGATTTATAGACATGATGCATTTTTGATTGCATACAGATCCTCTCTCTAGATTGCGTGGTTGATACCAAAGGTAATGCTTACTTTGGATTGAAGGCAACCCTCTTTCATTGTGGTCCACCTTGTAGGATAGATCCTTGAAAGCTTCCATATTTTTGTATAATTTTTCATGTATGTCGAGTGGCTTGTTTACTAGCTATTTATTTAGGTTCAACAAATCCACCTCACTTCTTTTTCTAGGCTTCCCTATGGCTTTGATATTATTCTTAATTTGAATAGCCATGACATAGGTTTATCTCAAATCATTCAAGCCTTTATATTTGAGATAGAAACCAACTTTACAATCAAATACATCATGATATTTAAATAAACATACAATGTCATTAGGACTCACATTTTCATGGAATCTAAGCATAGTGTTACTAAATTTGTTATTAAAACCCTACATACTTTCATTAACATGCTTATTTATATTTTCAAACCAATTGGTTAAAAATATTTCCATAGTTTTGTATTGATATTAGAACTTGAATGCTCTTTTCTTCTTAATCCACAAATCAATATTGTTATCAGGAAGGGCATTAAACCATTCCTTGAGATATTCTTCCAATGTGTGAATTAAAAAATTTATCATGACATCCTGAAATTCAATTTCATAATCATCAGTGATGTTAATGAAGTTCCTTTAGTGTTATTCACCATAGACTACATTATTTCCTTGAAATTTTGGAAATATCTTTCTTATATCTGAGGGAGCTTCATTTGGATATTCTTGCATTTAATTGAAATCAATGTGTCTATATTTATTATGTTCTAGCATAGGACAAAGAAAAATAACATTTTTTCTTAGTTAATTCATTATTATGATAGGGACTGGATGGATTTAGGGGGGTGTTTGATTGAAATGGATATAAATATGAACAATAGTTGGGGTGCTAGGATAAGGGACCTTTCTCTCAAACAAGGAAGAATTGAAAAGTCTAAAATGTTGTTCAAAGGTTATACGCTCTAGACCACTATCAAGAGTGAGTGGGGAATGAGTCCTATGATTAAGTCCTTAATAAAATGATTCATACTAGTTAGGAGAATATGAGTTAAGCACACCTAAATATTTAATTAAACCTTTGTATCCCTGTTTAAAGTGGCACTTGTAATTATCATAGAAAAAAGAGAATCAAGATGACAATCAAAGGAATTAATTGATGTTTCCACAAGCTTTCATAGTTGCTTTTTTTAGGTGCAAATTTTGTTATAGGTAATTCTAGATAAAACTTCTTGATAGGATTTATTTTAAAATAAGAACATAGTCCCTCCAACTTGATGAATTTTTTACCTCAAAGGAGAAACATGTTATAATTTATTGCATTACAAATTGAACGTATACAATTTTATAAGTTTATTTTGTTTATAACCTCAATGGAGTTAATAATACCATAAATGTATGCTTAAATTATATGAACAAACTTGAAATTTGAGCTAGTAATTATAGTCCAAAATATCCTTCAATTGCAAAAATAGCTAGAAGATCCTCAAAATCGATGCCAAAACTATTGAAGCCAAAATTTACACCCTATGAATCAGTGAATCAAGGAAGAGAGAATAAAGGATGGTTTGTTGTAGCAAAAAAGGCTTATTAGCACTTCACACTAAATTAGGATATGAATTTAGACTATAGTGCATGAGAGGTGGCCTACTCTCTATTATGTTGGCTTTGCTAAACTAAGGAGAAAGACCCTACAACTATCTCTAAGGTGAATATAAAGCATAATAAGCTTCAAATAGTAATAGTCTAAATGGCATGCTTGACCACTATGTTCACTCTTATTGTCACTTGTAGACAAATCAAAACTTGTTCAAACTTCAAAAAAAGATTTCATTTGATAGATGTGAATAAAGACATTAAGACTTGTGGGCTTGTGATTCATTATTTTACATGCATATACCAAACTAAATTAACACATATGAACCAAAATGCATGCAACTAGATACATCTATAAAATTTTATAAGGAACATAACAAGAGGTCTCATAGAACAAATTATTGGAAAGGTATAAAAAGTGTGATCTAGTATACCATGGTTAGTGCATTCATTTCAATGGGCCATGAAGTCTTCTCAAAGCTTAAATGATCATGTCAATGAAAAAAAAAATAGACATACAATTTACATAATTATGCAAACTCTTTCACAATTTAGACAATAAAAAATAACTTACATGAAGATTTTATTACTTTTAAAATAAATGAATTACAAACTACGAAGAACAAAACAATGGCATAAATAGTTAAACTAGAAATAAGATTACATATTAGATCATGTTTAACCCTAAAGTATAGATTAATTAATCTAGATTTAAAATGATAGAGATAGCCTAGGGCACAAGGTTGATAAACTATCTTTATAGTAGGTCAATTAATTACAAACTCAGATAAATAATATTCTAAATTTAAATACTGAGATATGATAAAAATATTAAGTACAACCAATGATTGATTTTGAAACAAATAGAAAACAATGATACTTAGCTAGATTATAGTGCACATAAATATTTGATGTCGAATAAGTTGGAAATATATTGGATCTAGATTCTGGATTAGTCATCAAATTATGGAAATTTGAAATCTATGACTTTGGAAACTTGTGTTGACCTGGGATGGTTGCATCAATGTTTTTGTCTAACTTAGACACATGTGTCTAATATAGAATAATTTCTAGATTTGGATGCAAATGCTTAGAATATTTTGGGTTCTATGTCACCTTCACTCTGGTACATTTAGATCTGGCTCATAGATTGTTACTTTTTTTGAATCATCAAAACTCTATCTCTTCATCTTCATATTGACATTAGGAAAAATAAATTAGTTTTTAGGTAATTTATGATCCAAATTTGTTATTCTTTATTTTATTATGCATTAGATTGTTAGTTTTTAGATTTCGGTAGTTTGATAGTCATGTCCCGTACAAACATAATTTTAATTTACTATTTACCTTATATATATTAGATGTACCTCATTTAAGAAAATAATGATTTAATGAGAGTATGTCTCTATTGCCCATTCTATCAATAAAATTAGAGAACAAGTGAATCAAGGAGAATTAAGGATTGAAGACATCAACAAGTGCAAAGAGGAAGCTTGCATAACAGAGGACACTTGATTTCTATCACATGAACTTACTTTACATACCATAATTTGAAATGAGTGATCCCAAAGTTATGGGCTATTTTCATAGCTAGATGAGCCTCCAAAAGTACTGAACTTGAATATTACCAATATTAATTGAAGGTTTTATGCTAGTTCTGGTTCTAGTGTTATGGTGAAGAGATCAAAAGTTAAAGAAAAATCACTAGTAAAACCTCATTTAAGGAAAAGAGGACCGAATAAAATCAGCATGCCATTTGTAAAATACTCCATTTCCAAAAAAATTATTTTCATTTGGATTTTCAAAAAAAAAAGCGTGGGTCCCCACTCAAAAAAAAAGAAAGAGGAAGCTAGGTGTTTATTTTAACTTGGATAAGTAAATATTCTTTTGGACATCCATTTCTTAGAGGGTCTTAAAAATAAAGTTCATGGGATATATATTAAATGATGGCATTCAAGTTTTTTCCACTAGAGTTGGCAAATGCACTTTTAAACAAGAAGGGTCAAGGGTTCAAAACCCTTTACTATTATATTTGGATCAATTTTTTTTTTTTTTTTTTTTTAATATTTAAAATTATCTCAATTGAATTTGTAAAGGCATTATAAGGTGTGAAAATTTTAATTTTTTAAGATATAAAGATGTAATAAAACTTTTTTTTTGGGTGATTTATGCTTAGAAAAGTCTTAGAAATATTTCTATTGTATTTTGAATCTACTTATGAGAGTCAAGGCAAAGCCCCAAGTAGCATTTAATTTTTTGTCACTATATTTTTTTGTGATCACGGTTAAAATTATAAGCTGAATCTTTGAAAATGATTGATTAACACCTAAAAACTACAAATAATGGAGTTTACACATGGAAAACATGATCATTTTTAATGATTTGTGGGAAATAACAAAGAAATAAACCACACCGCCCATTAAACCTGTCAAACTGATTGAGTACCAAAAGTGTGATAAATGTGTACTTGTACTGCTAAAGTCATCTTGCATTACACAAGTGATTATTCACATTGAATTTGTTAAATCTAGTGTATGGTAAACATGGAAAGTGTAAAAAGATATGTATGATAAACAACTTGCATGAAAGGAAATTGATCTTCTTATGCAAAATTTAAATAATAAACTGGAAAATGATGAAGACGTCTCAAAATATATTTCATGAAGGAAAACATTAAAACAAGAATATTAAATGATAGGTGGAAAAATCAATGCTAAAATGCTCATTTCCATCACATTCAATGACCTCAGTTATGCATACACCAACTTTATCAAATTTTTATAGCTTCGTGATAAGTTCAAAGGTACAAAATCTGACTCTATTTATGAGCTGCTGACTCAATATGAATGAGAGTTTGTAAAGAAGAAGAGTAAGCTTATTAAAGAGGCTCACTATATAAAGGCCAAGTCACATCACAAAGATCATTACCATGTATCGAGCTAGTTTTAGAAGTATTGTTTGAAACACTCTCTAAGACACTCTCCACATTATTCTAGACAATATCCACAACATTCTCATCATCACTTTCTAGGATCTTCAAAACACAAACATCACCATAGGCACACTTCTCACTCTAATGGTTCTTCAAGTGATTAAATTTATTTTGGATCTCAATAGCATATGAAAGATCCTAAATGTTTCAAATGTGGTGGTATTGGACATCTTATAGATGTATGTCCTTCTTAACAACCCCACTCTCCACACAAAAGAGAGTTGAAGCCAATTATGTGGGTCATTCTAGTGGTAAATCTTCTAGTTATTACAGCTATTTAGGTTATTCTAATAATTTATTTTATTAAGAGGCATCTTATATGGCTGAGTTCTATGGTCCATATGGCCCTGACACCTTGTTTTGAGTGATTAGTGATTCACTCATCTTATGTGAGCTAATAGGTTCAGGATCGAGATCTATTGTAGTTGATTTGTTTGGCTTGCATTTTCACTTTCTTCTAGTTTTAGATTTATATATTTAAAATTCATGACAAGGAGCAAATATGATTGTTTGATTTTGTTTCTCTCATTACATAAATTCTCACCTCTCACCTGATAGGGGGAGAATATATAGTTTTGGTTGGTCTTTGATTAATCTTTGGTGATAGTACAAGTTCTCAGGGGTTACTAGCACTAGTAGTGTTAAGCAAAGGTCATCAAAATTTATTGGACGTCAAAGATATGTGTCATACGTAGTGCAAGTTAGTCACTTGGATGAGCTTATATGTGGATCCTTATGTAGATCGATGTATTTGGATAGGTTTTGATCTTGTTCCACTATATAACAATATGTATGATCATAAGAGATGAGTAGGCTTTGATCATTTTCATTAGTATTTTATGCCACAACTCATAGGGTGGGCTTCTATATGAAATAACATAGATTTTGATCAATCCTAAGAAGTATAGTGCACTAGTTACAATTGCATCAGAGCTTCTTTGATAACTTCAGAGTCATTGCTCTAGTGTTTTCATCTTCTATATCCTATTGGATCAAAGGGGACTTTGTTGGGTTATTTATGATCTAAATTTGTTATTATTTATTTACTTATGCATTAGGTTGTTATATTTTATATTTTATTACTTTGGTAGTTATGTCTCATACAAATGGACTTCTAACTTACCATTTACCTTATATGTATTGGATGTACCTCATTTGAGAAAAAAATGGTTTTATGGGAATATATCTTTCTTGATTTATTATCTAAGTAAAATTCCTCCATTGTTCATTTCATCATTAGTAAGCTCATGATGTTGAGTTAACCCCAAAGAACCCTCTATCAGTGGGTGTTTTCTACATAACCACTACTTTGAATAAGGCCTCAAACTCATTTAGTTATCCCCTACATGTTGGCTTTGTGTGCATAAGGATGTAATGTGTGATAAGTGAGTATAATGTTGACATAGCTTGTAACCTAAAAAATATGGCTCATGGAGTGTTCCTTTAGTACTTCAAACATGTAGATGTGGTTTCCTTGTAACTAATATGGAAATAAGATAAAATAGGTAAGCTTGGCTGACTTGAATTCTTGATTGTATACTTTTGGTACTGTCTTGTGAGAGGTAGGAAGTTAATAGGTGAGGTATGAATGAGGATTGGTCATGTATTTATACCAATCCTTTTAGGAAATATCTTACAATAAAGCACTTAGGATGACCATAGAAATAAGATACAATTTAAAATTGGATGAATTTAGGGCACTTGACACTTTTGTTGGCATAAGACACTTGCATCGACATAGGTGTTTGATTGGGATACAAGTGTCTCATAATATAGAAAGTAGGTACAGGTCCCAAACTTGAATAGATAGATGATAAACAAGTTTATAAAATTTTAGGCAAGATAGAAGGCTTGGGTCTTTAGAATAACATTAGTTATACTAAGATATAATAAATGATCATAAAGATATAGTAGATATGAGCCTTTCAATAATGAGAAAAGATATAGAACTAAGAGGAACAACCAAAGTCCACACTGCCCAAGTGTATAAGACTAAGGTTATATATAATTCATAAATAGTGTCTATGTACCACTAAAAATGCATAAGGATCTTTACAATTTCACAAATTAGCTAGACTACATGTAAGGCCTTATAGTTCCATGATCAAGTGACAATTAAAAATTCCAACTAGTTGTAACACTTTGATCAATTTTATATAGAAACACCATTATTTGAATTATTCAATACTCTCACGAAAAATGACACAAAAAATTAGATATAATTAAACCTTATGTATAGACATTTATTTCATAGCCAAAAGATCTTGATGAAGGAAACCTTCAATTTATATATCCCCCCAAAAAAAAAACATTCCAAGGAATTCACATAGAAGATAAATATTTACATCAATTGATTCACATTATCCACTAGTCACTATTCTACATTATTCACAAATAGATGACTTGAACATATTCATGGTGGATTGAATGAAAAATGGCCCTAAATCTCATGTTTATCAAATATTTAACCATTTGTGATCACACATGATAAATAAAACACAAAGTTTTCTCAAGTGAGTTATTCACAACACCAATTATGAATTTAAACAATCATGAAGTTCATTATGAAATCAAGAGGATGTGGAAAAGGGGCCTCTAAAATGACACTTGGTGAATTTTAAAATTCACTATACTCCAACTCACATTTAACTCAGGTGATTTTACCATTTTGTGTATCATCACTCTATGTTAAAGGTAGGAAAACTAAAAACTTTAAGTATGACCAAGTCTCCAAATTTATATTAATTATAGCTAAAATTGAGATCATAGTGTAACCACTAATTATACCTTTCTAATGAGACCAACTATGCTCAAAATAGATTTGTGTAACTTGAGTTACGATCACCAAATCAGTCCCCTGTAATTTTGCCTCATGTGTTCTCTACAACTAAATGATTGGGAGTTGACATGGAAACTCCCTTAAAATTATGGCCCCTATGGATTAGTGACAAGAAGTATCTCAACCCTTTTCATGTAAGAATATTACAGGTTCATTCTCATAGATTCCACATAACTACTTCATTGCTTATAACCATCATTCCCAATTTTATTAAGACACATGACTAATCCTCAATGGCCACGAGGTCATGGAGTGGCTTGGTTCTCAAAGGCCTTCAAAACTCTCCATTACTACACAAATACATGGAATTATAAATTCCACCTTATTTACTTTGATTTATTTAACCTTTGGTCTAACTATGAAAACTTATTATACTTTCAATTATCTTTCATGTTCATTTGGGGTCTGTATTCATGAACTGAGGTACTACTGAGCTCCACATCCTCCTTAAATCTATTTCAACCATATGGCATCATCATGTAATCCATCTAAATAATGTGACTAAGATAGGAATACAACACATGTAATCCTATAGTTGGGCTAGGAGTGACACATATGATAGCCTTTGATTGGACACATGGTGACCTCTAGTCATATACACATGATAGAATCACATGCTTCTCTTTCAATTTTCATTTCAATTGCTTCTTCCTAATTGGTCCATGTAGTAGCTTCTAGTTGGCCATGAATCAAAAATTTATTGGAACTCTCCCTAGCTTCTTTTGATCTTCATAATTCATTATTACTCCATGTAGAAACCTTTAGTTGGCCATGTGCCATGGACTCATGGGGTCTTTCTAAGCTTTGAACTATGTGCCATTCTGTGGCCAATAAAAATGAGACACTTGGCAGCCTTATATTGAACACACATTCATGGAATCATGGAACAACCTTTCCTTATAAGATTTATTCCACAAACCCATGAATTGATCTAATGTGACTTATAATCCTTTGGGGTTCATATAAAAATACTTAGAAATAATAATTTCCTATGATCACACATAAATGATTAAATATAAAAAGGTGACCACATTCATGGAGTCAAAGTGATCACAAGACCTCAATGCAATGTAAAATCATTGTGGATAAAATAGGACATGTATCATGCGAATAGACCTATGGGGCTCAGGAGTCATGAAATTCACAAAAGTAGAAAGGAATTCCACAAACACATTGATTTGTGAAATATGATTAAAGGCATGGGTTTGGTCTAGGAGTCACAAGGATCATAACTTAGACAAATATGAAAGTGGCCACATAAACTTCAAACTTATGGTATATCAAAGTGGCCATGCAAATTTTGTTTAATAAGGTAATCCTAGACTTATAATCTCATAAGCATTATTTTGTGGCCTATTAGACTAATTACCAGCTTAGGAATATATCAACATGAAAGGGATTCAAAATACTTTGTGACAATGAAGTGAACCAGAAAGGGGAAATTTTAATTGAGGATTAAGAGGAAAAATAACCAATATGTTAAGGGAAAAAGACACCATATTAGGAAGATCATAAATAAATGATAAATCCTAACAAACCTAATGACAAAGGAAAAAAAAATCCCAATACTTGAAAAATATATATATTCTAGAAATCAGGATCCTAAAATGTAATGGAACATTTTAGGCTCTAACAAGGAATTTACCTCCTATTTGTTAGTAATATACAATGCAACTACATGAACATTAGCCTAAATTCTCTTTTAATATAATTTGGTGATGGAAAAAGACTTGAAAATAATGTATAAATAATGTTGGCTCAATGTGCAAGGCCTTAACAAGCAATGATAATGTCCTCTTGATAAAATAGGCATAAGATACTCAACTTTTAAGAGGCTTCAATGTGAAAAGCTAGATAAGTAAATGATTAGGGTAAATTTAAAAATAAGCTCCTCTAATGCACATCTACACATGGGCCACCCTGAAATATAGGTAAGGTACAAATAAACACATAAGGGACACAAAATTTAAGGAAATAAACACACAGATTGACTAGGACATATGAAAAGACCCTAAAATGTTGTTTTAGACATTCTGTGAGCAACCGATATCATATGAAGGAAAATGAATAGTTGATTTGTAGGTTTTCAGACATTTTGCATCAAATAGTTTTATTATCTTTGGCTAAAAATGAACAAAAATTGAAGTTATAAGGAGTAAATAAGTTATGGGATGATGACATGAGGCACAACACAAGGTAAAAATATATAAAAAATAACCAAATATGAACCCATAGACCAAGTTTGATAAAACATGTAAAAGGCACTATTAACCAAATTTGACCAAAATTAAAATTTGGGTCAAACCCTACTATTTTAAACTTTTAATAAGGTCCCCATGTGTCTTATAGGGTTTCATGTTGGTCTGTTGTCTTACTCATCCTCTCCCTAGTCCTTGTTGAAGTTCACCCCCTATGTACAAGGCTAATCAACTTGAGTCAAAGGTTGGTCAACCATAGTCAAAGGTATTAAAAGGGTAAAATTATGTTTAAAATATCCTAAGGTGGTCCTTAATATGTTTACAAGTCATAAATTGGTCATAGGTTGTGTTTCATGTGGAAAAAGGCCTTTTGGTCATATTTAGCCCATTTAATGACTTGTATGGATTTTAATGCAATAAAATTTGACACCAAGGTGAGTTTCAACATGGATCATGTTAGGAAAAATTATTTTTTAGACCAAGAAGTAGTTATGTTCAGTGGATGGTAGATTTCCCTCAAATATAGGAGCTTTTGGGCACTTGTACTGACTTCTCAAGTCCATCATCAGCTAAAAATGTGGGAAGAGTAACTCTTCACCTCCCATAATCAATTTAAATTTCTATTTTTAAATAATAATGTAAAAATTTTCATTTGTAACTTGTTTTCCTCTATTTTCACTTGGCAAGCAAAGAAGGAGCATCTACATTTACTTAACATGGGCCATAAAGGTGGAATCAGGAGGAGTGATTTTTGGAGTGGATATTAATTTGAGTGAAATTAATTTTAATAAAAATAAATTTAGATTTGGTGCATCTTCATTTATGAAAAATTAGTTTGATCTTAGGCAGCTTTTTATGCATGTTCAACCATGAGGGGGTCACTATTTGAGCTCATCTCAGAGTTTCTTGTTTTGGATTGATGTATTTGTGTGTTTTAGGTGTCTCCACATGATTTTAAATATGTTTCCATGATTTGCGTTGTTTTTGAGAGTTCAATTATTTGAGGAATCCTCTTTTAGGCTTGTAAAATGTCTAGTTTGCATTCACAGTCATCCCAATTGCTCTGAAAATGTTTCCTTCACATTGGATATGATGTTTTGAAGTTTTATTAAAACTTATCTTAGTGTATTTTTGGCATTAAAGTTTTGATAATTTATCTTGAGGTGTTTGGAAATCATTCCTTGCATGTTTCTTTCCATTTTATGATTTCCTTGTATGTCACAATAAAAAAATCCACCTACAGGAGCATGCTGATGTCATAAATGTAAGTTTGAAGGTTTGACATGGTACTTAACCTCTTGGGACCACTAATGTAAATTTAAATGTTTGATGGAGGCATGTAGGTGCTATAAACTTGCATATATGGAGAATGGGCCCAATTCTGCCTATATAGAAGGAATGATAATCTATAGTTGATGCCATAGACACACCTTCTAGAGGTGCTCCAATAGATTGGTCAATCCAATTTGAGAGTCCTTGATATGGGAAGGCCTAGAAAAACTTATTAATCATCATAGTTTGACAAGAAAAGTGTCAAAGCATCAAATGGGAAGTTGGATTGTGATCAGGCCATATTGGGTTCTCTGTCCCTAAAAATGGCAAACAAAGGCCTTGAAGGTTTTTGAGGACCTCACCAAATTCAATTTCAAGGTGATCCAAGATTTAAATTTAGATAAATCAGTATCCCTATCCACCTACAACAATTAGGCCAATTTTGAGAAGCAAAGGATCGATGGAGATTGGATTTTGTAAATCCTAAAAATGGATAAAAACCACTAAAGCAAGGCAGTGTTATCTACACAACATTAATCAAGATGTTAACCTTACCCTTCATTATGGTGTTATAGGCTATGTTATCAAGTTGAATGATGCTAATGGATTAAATGATGCTTGAAATCTAAGAGGACATGAGGGAAGCAGAAATCTAATGTCTTAAATCCCAATGCATACTCCTCTGTCTGTACATGGGACTATGAGGAATCACCTACAGCATAAAGGTCAATGTTTGTGGAATAGGTAAAATAAAGAATGAGGTAAATACATTTTATGTTTTGGATGCAAGACACTAACTCCAAAGCATAATCAAGATCCATAAACAAGTCTGTTCTTCACCTAAAGACACCTACAGACCTAAAATGAATGAAAGATATCCACCTACAACTGGGACAATAATGAAGTGAGATGATGGACTTTGGAGAAGTCTTAATGCACTCTTAAGATAAATGAGATAAAAATGTCAAATATAGTGACTTGGAAGACATTAATAGGTTTTCAAATCATTATTAAAGACCAAATTAATGCCATTCTCACCCTAAAACAACCTAAAGATAGGGTCTTGGGACTGTCTCAGTCCATGAAGGACAATGAAACAATTAGAGGTCTTAAGGGGCCAAAAGGCTAGGTTTAGATATGAGTCCAAATTGGAATGAAGGTGAGTCAAAAAGGAATATATAATGTTTTTAAACCTTTATTATAACCTCAAAATAAAGGCACCTAAAAGGAGATACCCTGTTCATTAACACAGTTAGATAGGGTCATAAGCAAGAGAGGGACATGATGAGAGTGTGATGCCCAAGGATAGGAAGGAGAGTTTAAAATAGTATAATTTGGATTATTAATTATAAAATTAAGGAAATTATATGTCCAAAACATTTTCAATCCATCCAAGTCCCTTTTCTCATAGTAAAATGGACTCAATCCAATCAGGAAGGGTAGGGAAAGCCTTGTTTCAAGAGGTGAGTTTGGGGATTAAACTTAGGAAAAAGGTTTTGAGTGGATGCCTAGGTTCAAAAAGAATGAAATTATTATAATGAACATACATGAACAAATTGGATTCATAAAATAGGTTTGGAAGGAGCATCCATGAGGAAGTTTGGACAAAACATGCAAAAAATAAGGTTTTTACCCCTTTTTTGAGGAAATTGGGATGGTTAGAAAATATATATATATATATATATATATATATATATATATATATATATATATATATATATATATATATATATATATATATATATATATATATATATATAATTTGGTAATTATGACATTTTTAATCTTTTAAAATACTTTATTTTACCAAACAAATAGGCCTAATACTCTTTGTTTTGTCTTAGAGCAGGGGCAATCCCATCATGCATAAGAATGGTAGTTTTGGGGAAAAGTGAAGAATGGTGAACCAAAGACCAATTGGATTAGTAAATAAGGTTTGAATATTTGGGTGAAAAATTGAGGACATAAGAAAACTTTCTATAAGGCTTGAGATAAAATAGGGCATACTACACAATAAGGGTTACAGTCAAGTGTGAATGAAAGCCTTAGGGTTAGAAGCTAATTTGGAGGTCATATGAATTTTCAACCTAATATATGATTTACATGTGATAAATTAATTATTAAATAGGTATTTTTGGTGTGTTCAATCCATTACATTTTAATTATAACCATTGGAGGGTCAAGACAAGCTCAAAGATGTAGGCATACCTATTGGCAAGGTTTAGGTCTAAAACCAAACATGGATTAATTTCCATTTCAAGATTTTGGAAATAAATTTTAATGGTTGGAGGAATTTTTTAGTGTATATAAAAATATTTTATAACCATTTGTTTTCAAATAAAGTCTATAATAAGCCATTTTTGGCTTAGGAAGCATTTAGACCCCACTATGAAGCAAAACATGAGCTCGAATGTCAAGTTCAAGTGCTTAGAACTTCCACTAAGATTTGCATGGGACCTTAAGCCATTAAAGGAAGTTGAAGGATGTACTTGAGGAGACGTAAGTTTAATTTTATAATAATTCCAATGTGCCATGTCTATTAATGAATGCTAAGAATGAAAACCACTTCAAAACCCTTGCAAACCCTCCATAGTGACCCAATTGGGAAGATGAGGTAATTTGAGAATATAGAAGGTTTGGAGGTGCCATATAATAACTTTGATGATGTATAAGAATATATATATATATATATATATATATATATATATATATATATATATATATATATATATATATATATATATATATATATATATATATATATATATATATATATATGTGATTTTTTTGTATGGACCTATACAAAATAGGGGAAAATAGGGCTTATTTTGACCATTTTTGGTGATTTACAGGCATGGTGAACTTTCAAGAGGCAAAATAAATTTTGGAGGAAATTTTAGGAATTTTTATAAGTCCTCATGGTAATTATATAAAGTTTTTAATATCCTATGTGTTCCTACTAGTTCTTCCATTTCAACCAGTCCAGTGAACCAACTAGAGAGGACTTGGAGAAAATGGTGAATCTTCATTTTGGGAGCCTTTTAAGGCCAGTTTATTGTAATTTATGGAATTATAACTATTTATAAATTTAATAAATATTATTTAAGGATCATATTATAGGTTTGTAGATATTTAAGGTGAAAAGTGTGAGAGGTGAAGGGAAAAGGGTTATTTTGAGACTGCAAAGTATGATCATGCATGAACAAAATGATAGGAAGGGTCAGTATCCTACCCAATTAATGTGAGGGATTATTAATAACCCATCATACTTATATTAATCATCAAAATTGATCATTTATCGAGTTAGGATAGTTTTGTAAGGCCAATCATGAGGGGCAGTTTTCTTTGCATAGAAAAGGAGTTTCTTGACTATTTATAGGTCTTGGATGATTGGAAATGAAATTTGTAACTTATAAAATGATATGGATTACCCAATACCTCTCTCTCATGCATTTTTAATTTATCTTCACATTCATGACATATGTCTTCATGCCTCTTCAACTTCTCTTCTCTCTCTCTTCCTCAAACTTTTATAAATTGAGCCATTTTGGCCATTGTAAAAGAGACCACAGTTGGTATGGTGAAGCCATGATAAAATGACATTACACTTCAAATTTTAAAATTGAATAAAATTCTAATTTTTAGTTGTGAACATTTTTTCTAAGTGTGTGAGTGATGTATAGTGGAACTAAGTGATACTATCATCCTTACTCCCTTTATCCTTCATGTTTAAGAAAGAGTTCAGATGTTAATAGGTCATTTGAAGTGTGTTGAATGTAATAAGATCTATTTAAAGTATGAAATTGTCTCTATGGTGTGTAATCTTCCCCTAGGTCAATTATCTTATTGATTGTCCCAAGTATGCTACCTTCACATTGAAACACTATGTTAAGATCCTTCAATGCATAAAATTGGTCTTGGAAAGCTTTGTTTTTTAATAGGAGTGTGATAGTCTATGGGTTTATCTTGGTGGATCACCTTCTTAGTATAATTTACATTTTATGCAAATTCTTAAATCTTTTCATGAACAAACATTATATTAGGTGACAGGCACTTAAAGAAAAATTCAAGGAGCTAACCCTTTCAATCCTAGAGATTCATCTCTCTTACAAGTTACCACAAACTTGAGAGATGATTCACTATTGCATCAAATTTTAGGAGTTTAATAGAGTGTCTTAGGGTGCACATTTTGATGACAAAAAGCACCATGGAAAAGGGGCTTATACCAAACTTAGAGCTCTACAACATCCTCCCATTTTATTTGTTTTACTTTGATATGTATGCACATACATCAAAGTGGGGCATTATGTAGACACTTAATTTTAGTAAATCAATATTTATTAGTTGTAGAATTGCATTACTATAGCATAGTTGTGTGATTTTTGATTATTCATTCATATTAGGCTCTTATTAGTTCATTTTATTCATCTTTTCATTTGTTCTCCTATCTTTTTTATCTCCCTCTGCTTTCTTTATCCTCTCCTCCTTGTTTTCTTTGGTATATGAGATTTTATATAGCATCACAAACTATATGGCTCAGAGGGAGAGGGGATCATAACCCTTATTTTGGGTCTCTTGTGACTTTTGTTCTAATTTATTCGCTTTTCTTACCCATTGCATGTCACCTTGCACACTAATAGGGTCCTAATTTGAATTAGAGAAGTCTATAAATACACATGTGAATTAATGCATATAGGACATGAATGAATTAAAGGAATCTACCTGTAGATAAAGTGAATAAGTGAAAGAGTAGTAAAATCAAGAATTTATAGAAGAATTCAAACAAATTTGAAGTATTTATTTATGTTTGATATTTTACTTTTAGCATACAAATTTATATAGGACTAGGCCCAACATTCACTGGACCATGTGTTGAACATGCATTATGTTTGGAGTGTTGATTGTCAAGTTTTTTCAAATCTCTTGGGGGCATGAAAGTAATTAAAGGATAACATAGAGCCTCGAATACATCTCCCAATTTTTGGTATGTGATGTTTTACCATGTTTGTGGAGAAGGAGATCAGTTTCGTAGAGATTTACATAGAATTTTTAAAAAAGTGAGTGAGATTTTTAAAGACATAATGTTGAAAAACATGATTATCAATTCAATTTTTTTTAATCTAAAATTTACCAAGTCTATCCTTAAACTTTCAAAAACAACCCTACTCTTTCAAAAACAACTGGATATTTACGGGGGTTAGTCTTAGGTTGTTCCTATTTTATGGGTTTTGTTTGCTTTATTTTTTGGATCTGACTTGTACTATTATTTCTAGTTCATGATAAATGAAATATTATTCTTAAACATCTTATTATCATTTATTATTATAAATTAAAAATATTCTATATACTTTCCACCCCTCCCCCCTCCTCCTAAGTGGAGATTTTCTCCTTTTGGAGGATTTGGAAGGTTGTTCAACACTGATCTTGGTCAAGTAGGGTTTGTTTCTCCAGAAAAAGATAGACAAGGGAAGTTTTCTCAGTTGGCTCTTATTATTTTTCCCTACCATATTCAAAATGAATAAATAAAATAAAATAAAGAAGAAAATAAGCAAGATGAAGGTTAGACCATACCTGATATAATGAAATGGATGATTTTTTTTGGTAAAGTTTTAGTGTCTTATTTTTATAAGTATTATTCGATATGACGAGTGTTATGTCATAAATATATATCTTCAATTTGATATGTAACCAATGCAACCAAAATGATTGCTTGAAAATCTGAGCTTGATCTAAATAAGATGTCAAGATCACCCAAATACTTTTGATAATGTTTCAAGGTCATACAAATGTCTATGGTAAGTAAATGTTGATCGAATTCATATTTTTTTGGGTTTATTTATTTATATTCTAATTTTTGATCAATTTTTTTTATGTTGTAACTCATTTCTTCTTGTAATGAGTTAAATTTATTTAACTTAGAATGTCAAGAATAATAAATTGAAGGTTTGTGCTATAATATTTAACCATTTTATTATATTGTTAGAATTAGAATAAAGATGCCAATAAAAATAAATCGTATAAGATAAATAACTTTATCTTATTAGTCCCAAAGGGATAACTATTGGATTCAATTCACTTTAACTCTTGATTAAATTTTACCTATTAGACCAATACAAATTTATTATTTTTTATGCATTCAAATATTTATAGTTTCCTAATAGTTAACTTGGGTATTTATTAATCAAAAATATGAAAAAATCTATTTAACTGTATTCTGATTGGATAAAACTGTGAATATGTTATTACAATAAAGCTTACTAATGTTATCCAATTACCTAAATATTCATAAGAAAAAGTGAAAAATAGAAACATTGATATATTCCCAAAATGTTTATGAGATTATAACATAACACTCAATGGGATATTTTCTTTCTATTTTTCAATTACTTTCCTAATCGGTGGGACATAAAGCTTGTTTTTAATAATTTTGACACCTTGCATAATTTTCACCCAACCATGTCAGCTCATATTCATTCCTCTCTATTTCATTTACATATATACATCCATATTCCCTAATTCCTTTGCATTATTGGGGGCATCCAAAATATTCCTTCATCAATTAGAAGAGCAATCTCAAAGCATATATTATTTATTAGAAGATGGCATTATATGTTAGAGGTCTTAACCTAATTTTCATAGTGGTTGAAATCGGTGTTATTCATCTAATTCAATAGATTGAGGGTCATGAGGGACATCATCATGGGCCTACTCCTGCTCCTTCCAGCCATGGTTATAAATATACATCACTACCATGATATATTCTTTATCTCTACATTTTTATTATTTTTTAATAGATTAAATGAGAAGGAAAGGCCATCAATAGATTAAAAAAATAGAAATATTTAATAGATTACAATGATCAAATATCCTATAGAAATATCAGTGATGGATTAAGGTTATTGTATTAAGGTTACTATATTAAGCATAAATTAGAAGGATGGATTAAGGTTATTGTATTGTTAATGTTAATCAACAGAATGCCATATATTATTGCTTATATAAACAATTTTTTTTTTATTTGTTGCAGGTGTGGAATTAAGCAAGGCATGAATGGATATACATTTATATTGGTGGCATTGATGTTTGCTTTCCTTGTTCAACCATTCTAGGGATCTTTTTTTTCTTTAATTTATATATTTTTATCATGTTTTTCTTTACTTGTAATAGGTCATGCATTAGATGGGGTTTGGATGAAAATCAGTGCTTGTAGACTTCAAAATAAGAGACATATGGATATGTTTTGGTCATATATTAATGCCATATTTTTATCAAAGAGTAGAATCCCCCATGTCTAAAATGTGGTTTTCGAATAGATGATGGTTTTGACACAAGCAATATCATTATTGGTGGCATCACATTTATTTATTAGTCACTGAATATGTTGTGAGAGATGCATTAAGTGGAAGAGGTGCATTGTAGGAAAATAACACAAAAATATAGTATTATTTTGACCTTTTAAATCGCAACAATGTTTTAATGTCTCTAAATCATTAAAAAAAATTGGTTTTTTTTTGCTTTTTTAATTGTGGCATTTTTTGGGGGGGGGTTTCAAATTCTCTATTTGGCCTAAGATTGGAATACTTTCTATCTATTGTCTAGGAAGTATTATTATGAATTGATTTGATTTTTAATAATTTGATTTTGTAGTGTTTGAAGAGTATTATTAGTGATGGTAGAATGTCGTCAATCCTTGTAACTAGCTTACAAAAAAATATTGGTGGTGTTTTGAACCCCAAGGTTGACTCTACTCTTATTTCAAGAATAATTGTTAAGCTACTCAGAAGCAAGGTTTCCTCTTATTATTTGCTCAAGTTAAGTGATAATGGCCTTATGCAGCTTATTGCAAGGGGGCACTAATTTGAATCCCTTTTGGCCTTGGTGCTTGCAGTGGTTCTTACTCAGTCTGAGTTTATCCCTATAAATGCCTTGGTTTAATTATAAAAAAAATCTATGGTTTTGGAATAAGCCTTGGTTCAATATTTTGTTTTATCTTATAATGGTGAAGAGAACCATATTTTATTTTATTTGAGTTGATTGCAATGATTCAAAAGTGCAATATGCTCTCAACCACTAATAGTATTTGAGAGACTCTGTATAAGATCATATTTTATCTATAACTAAAAAAATCCTCAAGATCCTTGCCCATTCATTGTTTTTTGTTTTTAAATATTCTTGTTACATATATACTCCTAATTTTGGCTTACAAACATTATAGCGAAAATTCCTAGCTTTGTTTGGATTGATTTATCAGATGCTAGAGATGTTAGATGACATATTTTGATCACCGATCTCCTAAAAATTAATGGAGTAATCCATGATTTTATAAGTCTTTGATGTCTTTATAATAACTTCTACAATGTGAATCAAGCAATCACTTTGACATCAAGTTTAAGGTCCAAAGGGCACAAAATTTGTGTTCAACTTCCAACAGTTATTTCTTCCTTCTTCCTTTGAAATGCAACAAAAAGATAGGATTCCATAAAAATAAAATTCATGCTTGGTTTATCCATTGCATGAATATGTATTGTTACTAAAATATAATATATAAAAATATATTCACATTAACATGTGGCAAATGTTGGCCACTGATTACATAATCAGACAACATAGCCCAAGGAATTGCCATGGCATCCCAATGGACTTGTTATGCTTAGTATTATGATGTTAAGATATGAAATCAAGGAGATTTATATTTAAGAGTGGTCGGATCATTTTACATTATAATTGAAAAGATGAAAGGAACATTTGTGGTAAATTTTTTGTAGATAAAGTTTAATGGTATCAGGCTGTTGAACAATAGCTCCTACCTTCTCCACAAGAACTACCTATGCTATATCTTCATAGTTCACTCCATATTTATAAAAAAAATGAAATTATCACTACCTATAGAGGAGAAAGGTTGGGATTGAATGCCATAGACTCTGTGTAGGATCCCATAATTATCTTTCCTTTCATAGTTTTTAGAGTAACTCCAGACATGCACTGACTATATGGAGCATGTGATGAGTTTGTAGCTTGCAAGGTTTCCAATCTGAGTTGATTCAAATCTTCAAGAGTTTAAAAAACCATTAATGCTATCATCCTTTATACCTTATCCAATTTCACTTACACTCAAGGTATGATCCAATTCAGGGGAATGCAGAGGCTCAAAAGACAAGCTATCAAAATGGGGCTGAAAAATAAGAGGAGTGCCCTCCTCCAAATCATTCAGACCAAACCTATGTGGAATAAAATGAAAAAGAGATTGGGTTTATTCATGCTCATCAATAATCAAGATGTTAACCTCAAGGGCACCATATAGTTCTTGAAAAAACTACTTGCAATGGTCATAAGGGGATGTAGAGATTGCAATAAACCTAAGTTGGCACTCTCCATGTTGCACAAAATTGGCTACCAAGCATTGATCAAAATGAATGGAATGATTTAGAGGAAGGCCCTTAAATTATAAATTCACTCCCATGAAAATATGTCTGCTAACTCCAAGGCCAACATCTCTAACATGAAATTTGGAGATGGGAACTCTTACCAGATCTTGAGTAGGCTTCACTAATGTAGCCAAGTATTAGGTTTCCAACAAACTTGATTCCTTACAAAGGTGATCAACCTCATCTACCTCAATTAAAAAATTTGAGCAACCTCTCATCCTTAGACAAATCCTTCCAAGTTATAAAAAATATGTCAAATCATTGCATATATTTTTTATTTGATCAGATCCACTTACTTGTCTCAAAAATTAAAATTTTAACCTTGGCATTATGTCAAAAGGTGAATGAAATGAAACATGATTGTAATAGGAAAAAACCTTTTAATAATGATTATAAGTTTTAAACAAAGCATATAAAGCCTACAAGGATAGATAAAAATCAATAACACAATCAATTTGACACTTCTAAATGACTAAGTTTTAAATAAAGCATCTAAAGCCTATGAGGGCATCAAATGATTCCTCCTCGATCAAATTATCCCTAAAACTTATAAATGTCATCAATGCTTATTCCAAAACCAAGGCTGAACCCAAATTAGGCCTACCAAGTACAAGCATGATGTGAACTATAAATATTATATTTGCATTATCTATAACATGTGTCATATATCAAGCTACTTTTGTAAGAGAAAACTCAAGCTTTGTCAAACTAATAAAACAATTGTGATCTATTTTGTGCTTTCATCTATCTACATTTCTATTTTATAACACTCATATCCTGTAAAGTGGAACAATATAACCTCAAATATGTTGTTAGTAGATAAGCATACATACACATTAAACTTACAATCGTTATCATTTATTTAAGTTAAGATTTTACATTTATATAAATATTTTTTTGTAAATGTGGATAATTCAATGAATATCCATGTTATTAGTTCACATAGAGTGAGTCTCAAATGGTCTTAGATAAACTAGACTTAGTCCTAGTTCACTAGATGGTTAAATTTTCATTTCATATCCACTTGATCTAGTTCATTGAGATCAAATTTGTAAATTTGTTTAGTTTGAGGGAATTAATTGTACCTCAACACCATATCTATCTCTTCGTGTTATAAATGGTGTGCACTAGGAAATCTTGGTAAAATATGTGGAACTCAACTTAAAATTTGAAGATCATATACCTGCATATTTATATACTTAGACCAATAACACTCAACTCTTCATTAATAGGGTTAGTCTAATAGATCAAAACATTAAGCTCAACTTGGATCTAGAGAATTTAAAACAAAAACATCAAGGCATAATATGCATATAGCTTTGATCAGGGATTTAAAACATAGCATGTTTTGAAATCGCATAAGGGCTATGATGAACTCAAACATAATTGCAATGTTAAGAATTATGATTTCATGGATTTGGAACAAAGTAAAAAACCAAATTGCTTAAGCAAAGATGTAATGTTAAAACCTATTTTCATGAGATATGATCTTGCATAAACTTGCATAGTATAATACAAATAAATTACTATAATGTAAACAGAATGCTACTAAAACCTCAAGGCTTATGGGATGAGATAAAGGTTTTAGACAAACATGGATTTGAGTGTTGAAAAAAAATAAAAATGCCCTGTTACTAACTCCACAACTTTGAAATGTTTATATTCGATTACAAATGTATTTAAAAATGTCAACCACTGTTGTATATTTGGGATACGTTTAAATACTTATCCCACATTTACTTTGTTCTTGATTTGCTTACAATGTATACAAAAATTAGTGACTTGTATAAATAATTATTTACACATACATAATTTAAATTTATTTCATCTATTTTGTGATAACACTTCTTTTTAAACAACATAAACATCAAATACAACATGATATTTAGGTCTAAGGTATGCACTAGTTGCTATGCTACCCTTGTTCAAAAATCTACAATGTTGTAATGATTCTCTAACTGAACAACAAACAAAGGCAAAATCTAATAACTCCCGTAGGGACTTGGTGCATGGCTCCCTTGTTTCAAAAATGTTCTAAAATAAAATGTTAGCTTAGACAAGAATAATGTTATATTAATTGTCTCCTTTATTTAATGAATTAAACTACACATTTTTTTCATAAGTTTAAATTTGAAAATATTAGTGCTCATAATGACTTTTATTAGCTAGAATCTAAAAGGTGGGAAAAAGGAAATAAATACCCTTGACTAAAACTAGACCTAAAAGATATAGTCCTATGAAAAGTAACCAATTACCATGGATACATTGAGTTGGGGGAGTTTCAATAATAATATATTTTGTACCATTCTTACGTAACATGATATTGCATATGATATGAATTAGACATCCATTGCACTTTGATTCATCACCACTTTGAATTTATAATAGGTTAGTCAATTCTTCATGATGTCAACATTCTTTGTAATTTGGAGTTTATCTCAATTTTAAATAGTCATCCGTGTTCAAGTTGAATGTTATGTTCTCAATCTAAATAACCATTATTCATTACTCAACCAATGCTTACACCACTAAGTGATATGGGATCCCAGGAGGAACTTGGTGGACAATACTCTAAATGATGATATGTGTGTGTGTGTGTGTGCGCGTGCGCACATGTGCGGAAGCTATGTGATAAAATATATTGAGAAGAATTAAGAGAGAGATAATAAAACTAGAGAATAATTTTCTATTCAATATATGCATTCTATACATAGCATGATCTTAAGAAATATGTATGGATGTCTATCTTCTACTATGAATGTTAGCTAAATCTACATATGTTATACAACCACTAAGGTAGAAAGAACCATTATTGAAGTTGAAACGATTGAGATTCTATATGTCACTTCACCTTTTGATTGTTGTGTTGATTGGTATAAGAAGTAACACATGACATTTTGGCACAAGGCTTTACCTTTTGAAATGGGGCATTAAAATTGAATTTGAAACTAATAAAGATTTTTAAGAACATGTGTTTTTCACCTGTTCAAATAGATGTAACGAGTTATTAGCATCTGGTGGTACTGCATAGTTTGATTTATCCTTTAGAATTTGGCATGGAGGTGTGTTAAACATTAATAAAGCTAATTTTAGGTACCACAAAAGGTTTGGATCATCTATGGGTGGCACCATGTATGATCTGCATAGAGTTTACTCTTTGCAACATGTGTGACATTTTTTCGAGATGAGTTAATGATCTTGGAAGTACTGCAAACCTCTAGATGTTTCTTTTAAATAACAAAAACCATGGAAGAGGAATATAAGACTATGAGAATAAGATTGGTAGTATCATAGTACCCACTATAGGTATATACTCTTAGATTAGTTTCCCCTCCTTGTAAATAGTTTGTCTCGATTGGATTAAGTCTAGGAAATAGGTGCAAAAACCTTTGTTTCTATCTAATACGTTCTGAACCATTTTACTTGTTGTAGTAGGTGTTTAACTCTAATGATTTTTTACAATGACATATAATAGTCTTATGTGTACATGGTTTCTAAAATATTATATGTTTTCATCAGTTTAGGTTATGCATTAGTAAGAGGTAAAGTTTTCAATGTTGAATATGCATAGTTATATAACATAATATTCTTAGGAGTTGGTGCAATATGATTAGGCATAGCATCACTTCAAAAACCAGATATTTCTTATTGTCCACTAATAAAAATATGCTTCGAGAATAAGATTTGAACACACACTAGTGATTATGCATGTATGTATTCTCAAGGATAGATCAAATATAAAAAATTAACTCTTATTTGAAAGGATAGATCGAATATGAGAAGTGAGATTAGAGAGTGATGTGTATACCTTTTTTTTTAAGAACTAAAACATCCTAATTTATAAGATTGTAAATGAAGCATGGTTATAAAATTCATTTGCTTGAGGGTGGCTTCAAAGATGAGGTCTTCCATCCTATTGTGATAGATAAAAAAATATAGTTATTGGCCTTACATCCACATTTATGAATAGAATACTCATTCTCCTTCAACATCTTGTGATAAGGGCGCTGCTTATGTGGTAGCTATTACAACATTTTTATCAATATAAAGATTCTATTATAGGGATTGAATTCATAATCTTTTATTTTTACCTGGGAAAGAAAAAAATTATGATCATGGCACTTTGTATTGGAGTGGCTACAACTTTTATTTTTGTCACACCATTTACCTATCTTAGTTTATGGTTGCTTCTTATCTAACTAATGTAGTTTATTTGGTGAATACAACATGTCCTACTTACCCTTTGTCTTGAACTTTTCATCAATAGTTTTGACCTAGTGATAGGATTCCCACATCATCGTACCTTAGATAACTTTAATTTGGACTGAATGGATGGTTGCATCTACTGCTATGGTACTTTAATTATATGTTGATATGACTTGAATGAGCCCAGTTTCACATATAGGTCATGGAATGCATCTATGTAGGCTTGGATTGACTAGTTATGTCATTGTCAAAGTTGTTAACTAAATGCATCATTATAGACATATTTAGGATAATATCATCATTGAAAGCTTCCTGGAATTTCTCCCAAGCTAGGTTAGATTCTTATTTTTCCTATTCTTTCATCCACAAACTATGTGCTTTCCACCACTTCTTGATAGGGGAAGAAACTTTCAAATGTGAAATATCAATTTTCTCTTCATCATAAAATTAATTCATATAGAAATATGACTTAAACTTATCTAACTAGTTATCTACTGCATATGCATTCATTTTATCCTTAATCACAAAAATGTCTAGATGTACATAAAACCTAGCATAACCCAACCACCAGAAGCTTTACCTAATTTTTTATTCAATAAAACCAATCGCTCAAGGACTTCAGTGAATTAGTTGAACATAAGTGTATTTTTCTCTTGAAGTGTTTTTGTGATGTTTTTATTTATCATATCTTGGATTGCATCTTATGAGTTATTGTCTCTTATCATTTAAACTTGCTTGAAACATGACATGTAGTTTGATGTTGATATTTAGATACTCTAACTTGGTTTGATACGGCATGCATGAATAATATGAACTAATCCAATACCATTGATCTAGGATCTTAGGAGGAACCTCGTGGAAAATACTCTAAATGAGGATTTAGATGTGTTGAATGCATATGTTGAAGCTATAAGAGAAAATATGTTGACAATCAAGAAAGAAAGATAATATAACTAGAATAGAAAGTTTTATTCAATATTTTGTACATCTTAAAAAAGATACATGGTTGTTTATCTTCTACTTTGATTACTAACAAAAGCTACATACATGTATACATATATATTTTTTACTTTATTTTGGAAATAATTGATATAAACAAGATACAACTATTGAAATTGAAATTTTATAAGATATGGCATAAACTATACAAATTTGAAAGTTAAATAGGTATTAACTGTACTTACTAAACCTAGAAATACTCAACACATAGGGAAGGGAAGGAACTTAGATAATTTATACCTTATATATATTCACTATCTACCAAAATCATTAGTATAACTTTGTATTAGCTCTGTGATGCCTCAGATCAAGAAAATAGACTATTAAAACCCTCTAGGACACTATCACTAATGCTCAAATATCTATGGTGACTGGTATTATCCACCATCTACCAATGCCATCCAAAACTGATTATGGCAATCTATGATTGTTCAAATTGATGCAATTGTGTTAGTAGATAATTATTATTTGTTCATTCACCTTTGGCTTTGTGTATAAAATTATTGTGTTCTTCACTTTGCTTTGAAACACTAGCTTGCACTCTTGACACTAATATGAATCAAAAATGGGTTAAAAAGGTTGGGTTGGACTGATCTTAGCCCCTCCTTACTCAATAGCTGAGCATTACCTATGTTTCAATATTTTGAAGAGGGCTCCAACTACACGTAGTTCTCCCACTAATGTGTGTATCCTAGATCATGTGAATGCAAGTCTAAAGACAATTTTCCCTAGTCCTTCCTTTGGTATAAATGTGTGATTAGATTTATCATTTAGATAAATTTAAATCTAAAATAAAAATAAGTTAGATGCCCTTTTGCTCCTTGTATGCCTTTGTTAATCAATGAATTTGTGTCCCTAAGGGATTTGTATATATAGTGTTCTCAACTTTGAATTAGGGAACTATTAGTGCACATAAACTAACCCAAGAAGACATAATAAAGATAAAATAAATCACCCCAAATGGTGGTGTGCCCCAAAATTGACCCAAAATATATGATAGGATACTGCAAGTGATCAAAGACATTATTAGTAATTGACACTATTTAAGATTACGATGTTATCCTGAACACATATAAAATTCACAAATGATAGAATAGGACTAGGTATCCTTGTTATAGACTCAAGAAAACTAAGAAATCTCGAAAAAAAGACCATGTAGTCAAGAAACATGGACAATAAAGTTTAATACCAAGATGAATGTACTAATAAGTGACCTATTAGTGATTGAGAGTCAATACATGCAAAGTCATAAGAAAATTATTATACAAACAAGGCTCATACCAAATTCAGGTATCTTCAATATTATAGAGCCATGAAGGTAAAATTAACCACTATAGAAGTTGAAAAAGTTGAACGTGTAAATATGAGTCTTCACATTTCAACAATCAATGTGTTGATCGACATCATAATTAATGCTTGACATTTTAGCATGGGGAATTATCCCATGAAAGGAGGCACTATCCCTCAACCCCACATTGGCTAAGCCTTTGAAAAACACACACTTTGTGTTTTTTTTGATGAAGCAATAAGTGTTTGGAACTTGGCTATACTGCAAAGTGTGAGTTATAATTTATCGTTTAGCATAGATGTGTGTCAAACCTTGTTAAATGAAATGATAGGTACCACAATAGATTTAGTGCAAACATGCATGGCACCATGCCTAATTTATACATAGTGCATTGCATCATTACAAGTGTATGCTAAATCTATTGAAGACAAATTGATGATCTTAAAGGTACCACAAACCTCTATAAATTATTAAGAAATACCACAAATTATAAAAAAGGAATCTCAAAAACCACAAGATATGAAAATAGGATTACCCATATCATATATACCATTATTGATAAATCCTATAAAAATACTAAATCTAAATAATAGTGATTAAAAAATATACATGTCCTAATATTTTCCTTGATGATGAAATGCATGCAAGTTGAGTCATGGTGATGGCCATGCATGCATCTTAGTATTTGTATAGTCCTTAAAAACTCATTGAGTATTGTGTGTCCAGTTTTGCTTCATAAGTGTTTCAATGATTTAAATAAAAATTTAAGTTCCCTATTTTTTAAATTTGAATTATGTTTTTTATGGAGATCATAACTTGAATTATGTTTTAAATATTACATTGGTGTTGCCTAAAAAATACAAAATTTGAAACTTGAGTTATTGTAATAAATGTCCAATGCCCTATAAGATAACATAAATTTATCTAAAAAGGTATGAAATATCTATCCATACATGTTTCACATTAATTTCATTATAAAGGATGAGTGTGTAGTTCCTAAGCTTTGTTTGATTATTTGATTTGAGCTTTCACTTTGTAAGTTATAAATGATTGCAGGATTTATCATTATCAGTTTGTAATGGGATTGGTGACAGAAATTGAATTTCATCTTTTACTTAATTAAGTATAACATATTTTATAAATTATTTATTTATAATAAGTCACTTAATGATTCAGGTATTTCTTTATATATTCTCATGTGAAGAAGGATTTTTCTTTTCTTATGGAGATGGACTTTGTACCTTTTATAAAGAAGGGTTTAGTTGTCCAATTGGGAGCTTGAACTGGTGATCTTGTTATGAATAACAAGACCTTAAATTGGATGAACTATTAGATGCTTTTATTATCTCTTAATTTTATATATTCATTATTTATTTTTAAAATTAATTATCTTATCCAAAAAAAGTGAAGCACTCTAATATAATATTGATTAATTTTTAATAAGAGACTTTTTATTTATCTCCAATTTATTTGTTGTTCTAAATATTTTTAGTGAATTTAATTTGCATCTTTACTTTTAGCCCTGATCCATATATGTTAATTAAATCATTATATATATCCTTATGATTCAACTTATAGATGATACTTATGGATTATATAGTACCTCAATTTTATACACTTGGTAAACTCAGACCTTGGTTGTTCTTTTTAGTTATGGACATTTTCTACTTTTTCAAGTCTCACATCTACTCTATCTTATGCCCCTTGGCCTATCTCTTAGTCCAACCAGTCTCATGTTCATTACCCATGACTTTTATCTTGCATATAATGCTTAAAATGTACTTATCTTACATCTCTACAAGTTATGACCTTGTACCTACTTTTCTCCTTCCTAAATACTAATGTTTGTGACAGACACTAACATTGATGTTAGTCTCTTGATCTGTGTTTTATTATTTTTGGAAAACTAGGGTCTAGTTCCTAAAAAATAAAGGGTCTAGAATGATAAAAAAAAGTCTAATTTAATATGGTAAAATATAGATTTTGTTGAATTAATTACATAGGAAAAGGAAATAACTTATCTCAAAAAATAGGTTGAGATGACTATTACATAAGCTAAAAACTATTGTGTAGTGCTAAGAAGATATCTAAAACCTAAATCTAGCTTTTGTTCAATGAAAGGAGAGGAGCACTAAAAATAGGATACCCTAGTATTCGATACTATAGTCTTGTTCCTACCACTATTATACAAACTAGTCATAGAGGTCTGAGTTTTTTGGGTTTTACTCGTTGTCCCTATATTAGGCTGCTTATGAAATTTTGGATGTTGACTATTTATGGAACTCCTTGTAGAGTTGTTTTAATTTTCAAAAACTTGGGTTCATCTACACACACAAAACAAAAAATACATCAAAATCAAAAGGGGGAAAAGCTAGGTTAAGAGAAGTATGATCACATGATATATAACCCTTATTGTCCTGATCACTACCTACATTAACCCTTAAGCTAGGGTCTCAAATTAAATGTAGTTCTCCCTTATAGAATGTGCATAATCAATGCACATGGTAGATGCAAGAATGACTTTCACCTAGGCCCTTCCTTGATCAATCATGCAGATCTATTTGTGATGTAGAATGCTAAACTATACTATTGACTGATTTTTAATTACGTATTATAACAAAGTAGTAAGTGCTAGATATAAAATTCCTTGTGAAATATTTTATATAGGAGACTCTTTATTTTGAATTTAGGAGCTTTATTTACATTAACTGACATTAGAAAGATAAACAAAAATTAAGGATGAAGCTACGAAGGGGTTAGGACTCATCAAGTGAGGCAAACTGATCATTGGGACTCAAAATGTAGTTAGATAGGAGGGCTAGAAATGGGATACCCTAGGGTACATCACTATAGTCCAACCCCAACACTCTTATCCTACAAGCTCAGGACCTAGGGGGATGGAACTAACGTGGGAAATAGAGTCTAGCTAAGTTGGAATGACTATTTAGAAGGATATGGATGACTAGAAATAAACAAAAAGGTGATTTTAAGCATAAAATAAGACCAAGATAAGTAAAATAAAAGACATGGCTAAATGTGAACAAGGCTCATATTCTCCATTCAAAGTATCCTATGAAAGGACTATGAAAAGACATGATATGTGTAGTTAGTTGACTAATTTAGGGTGTATAAATTTGGCCCCCTTTTATTTAGTGATTTAATGAAATAAAATATTAGAGTAAAAGAAAGAAGAAGAAAATGTGTACCTGAATCTACCTACGTGGAAATAAATGTGCTACAAAGGGTCCAACTCACTTCTTGGCCAAGAAAGTGGATGGAGATCTGAATAGTTCCTAGAGAAATAAAGAATCCCTAAAATGGATGCCCCCTATACTGAATCTAAAAATGGAATCTATGTAACATGGAGAAGGAGGGCAATACTTACCCCCTATGCTAAATTTGACTAAAAATGAGAAATGTTTAGAGGCCCAAAACCAATGTCTATCCTATGTCCCACATAAATTCATGTAATCTAGAATGTGTGTATAGAATATGTATGCTTGTGAAGAGCAAAATATGTCATGCCCCCACTCTAAATATCTAAAATAGAATGAAGAAATGCTCAAAGGCCCAAAACCAATATCTATCCTTTATCCTACACAAACCCATGTAGTCTGGGTCTGGGTGATGTAATGGACCAAACACTATAGATGGCCATATGGTCCAAACTGGTGACAACTTGGGTACATTTGGGTGTAATCTAAAACTCTATTCAATGTGTGAGAAGAGAATGGCATGTCTTGCTATTCTATTTGTATAATCCTAGATGATGAAGAACATGAACATCTATGTCATACCCCCAAATCTGGTATGTGAGTGATGCATATGTATAATTTGGTAATTTGTATAGCTATATGTGATATGACCTATCGTACCATGCCCCATGTGAAAAACTAGAGATCAAAACATTGTGATCTGCACTATACTTATAATCTGCTATCTAGTCTTGTAACTATGTCATGCTATATGAAGCTATATGTGTGAGATGTGTAGTAATATATATGCCCCTGAATATGGTATCTAAGTTTGAATTTGTATCAAAGTCACTATGAATCCATATAATCTAAACCACTATGTCTGAATAGTCTATGTACCCATAAGCTGAAATCACTATGGATCTATATGATTTGAACAACTATATTTGAATAGTCTATATAAATGTAAATTAAAGGTATATCCCTATGAATGTCTTGAGTAATGTTGAGTGACCCATTTAATTTGAATCACTATATATTTTGACTAATCTAAACTGAATATGATAATCTGAATATTGGAGGTGTAAGAACCATGGTGTATCCACTTATGAGAGTGGATGTGTATGTTGGGTAAGTGTAGGAATAGTAGGAATGATGGCCACTTTTGAGAAGAGGGACAAAATTTGTGATAAAAAAGATTGAGCCAAAAGTGATGACTATTGGCGTAATGATAGAAACAGGGTTGGTATAGTTTGAATTGATTGAGAAGTTGTTTGATTGATTAGACTGAGTTATTGAAATTGAAACAAGTTTTTGATTGGTGATGATCAAGGTGTATGTCTGGGTATAAGAAAAATATATAGATGTGCATGATATAATAGGGAAATGACATATTAAAATAGCAAGTCTCACATGATGTTGAAGGTATCATTATCATGATTCCATGGAAGAAAATGGTTTGAAAAATGGAGTTATGAGGTTCAAGTTATGGGCAAAATGATATTTTGATTTGAATGAAGAAGTTGTTTGATATAGGAAAATTAAATTGATTCTTTATTCATTTGTGTATTGACTAGAATGATATTTTGAGTTCTATAGTGAGAGATATGCTAAAAAGATGAGCACCTACCATGATCTAGTTTGAGCACTTGGCAGCCCAGATTGAGGCTGGTGGTGTTGTTAGCCTAGTGAGTATGTTTAATGCTTGATTTTTGTCTATTTTGAAGCTATGTTGGTGTTATTTGAGCTATTTAAAGTAACATAGGAAAATTTTTACTAGTTATAGCACTCCTACCTAGGATTCAATGCTCCTATCCAGGTTCTAGTGCTACTATCCATGTTGTAATGCTCTTTTCCAACACTGCTATCCTGTACCCAATTTTATTGTTCTAGAGGTAGAATTTTCTGAGATGTTGTTTGGTTATGTGATATTATTTTCACTTGGTTAGTGATTTGGCATTGTGGACTAATATATATGCTATTTTTTGGTGTTCTTAGGGTGAGGTGCAGATGAGAGATTTCCATAGGGGCTAGGTTATGGAGACATTGTGACTATTACCATTATCTACTAATGAGAGAGTTGTCATGGATAGGGTAGGGCTATGTCATGTGTGTGACCTAGGTATAGTGCAATGGGATAGATATCTGATTATAACCTTATGTGAGAGGTGAAATGTAGATACATGTACTTTCTAGCTTCTTACAGGGGAGATTATTGTGATTTTGGAGGATTTGTATCACATTTTGTATTTGTTGGTTAGTGGATGGTGTGTGACATTACAAGATGACATGGGTGCTGATGATATTGATCATGCATCTTTATATTTTGATGGTGTAACTTTAGGTATATATTAGATAGGCAATGATAGTGATATGTTGCTATCAGTTATAATACAGTCTAGTGTTCCACATCTATAGAAGTGGTTGGCCATGTTGTTAACTTCATTTATTATTGTGGATGGGAGTGAAGTGTCGATTGAATATAGGATGCATATGATTGTTCATAGTAGTTAGGTGTATGGCACTATGTTCTCATGGGGTAGGACTATGTTTTCCCACCTATATAAGGATCTATAAAGGTTTACATAGGAGGCATTTAATGGTGGATTGAGTGTAGTTATAGTATATGAGGGTTAATTGTTGGATACATGACCATTGGATTGGAGTGTACAAGAAATTTTAATATGATCACATGACTAGATAGTTTGGGGTACCACAAGATGTGCCCCTAGCAGTATGGGTGTGGGTGAGGAGTGTACATGTATCAACAAGGGTAGGAGTTTGTGAGAGGCCTACTGAGGTTGAGTTAGCACTATTACCTTTGGATGTGTGAGATAATTATATAGATATTCTTGATGTAGATGATGTTGGATGTTCAGAGGCATATACCACATGGTGGGCTAGGCTTCAATGGGATTCATTATATCCTATTGATGGAGGGGATGCTCTCGAGTATGAAGATCTTATGCCAATCTAAATGATGGGAGGTAAGTAGCAATTATATTTTAATTATGTAAAAGTTTATACTTTTTTAGTTTGATTTCAAAGTATATGGCTAATTTAATGGTGTACTTTATGTGCAGATGGAGTGGGAGGTGCTCAAGATGAAGCATATGTTGGGGTGGTGAGTGGAGATGATGATTATTGAGAGACCATCATTGAGTCTACACTTAGAGAGCTCACATAATATGTTCTTGATGATGTTATGGAGGAGGGTTTGATAGAGTGAGTGATAGTTACAACTAGTGTTTATGCTCATTTATTTGATAGAGCTTCTATAGTGACAACTACATATGTTAGGGAAACAAGAGAGAGATGAACTGAGTGTTGAGCTAGATAGGCATAGGATGCCTCCATAAAATTATGGTTCTACTAGCACAAGGATCATAGATGAGTACATAGATATTCAATGGTGATATATAGACTTGTGTGAGGAGCATGGTCAACTACTATAACAATAAAGTCATCATAAGAGGCATTTGGGATCTAAACGAGGTGCAGGGCCATCGAGTATTAGAGTAGATTATGGGATTAGTACTAGTAGGGAGAGTGAGACTGAGAGTGAGGGCATGATGCCCATTCATGATTGAGTGTACCTTGATATGATGTATATGTTTTGAAAACTTCATTATTTATATGGATACTATTTTGATTTTGACTCGTGCACATTGTGTTATGGGATTTGAAGTATGTCGTTATATTTATTGTAAATGGTTGATTAAAAATAGTTGATTTGGTATTGATTTTGAGATTACATATGTTATGGTAAAATAGTATTTGGGATATGTGATTTGATTGTTATTGATAAGTTAAAGTGTGATGTTAGGTTTTATTTGTAATTATACGTAAGTAAAGAACTTGTGCTGGTTTTATAGTTAGTAAATTATTTTGATAAAGTAAATTGGTTTAAGATTGAAAAAATAGGATATTGGTAAGGTCCGAAGTTGGATAATTTGGTTGGGATAGGGATGGCTATTTGGAACTATGAATGTTAGTTGTTAGTAGAAAGGGATGTAAGAGAGCATTTTGTACTCAATTCCCCAAGAATGGCTCAAGAATACAAAGGTTAGCCCTTTGGCTCTATCATTGCCCACTAAATAAAAATATGTAATCATGCATGTGCTATTTTAGACTAGGGGTCTAATCCCTCTGAGTAGGTGGCTCAAGAATACAAAGGCTAGCCCTTTGGCTCCATCATTACCCCATGGAATGAAGATATGAACTGATGTTGATATGAATGTGTGTCATATCACTCTATGTTGTATCCCTATCTAAACCCTAATGGCCAATTGAATAAGTGTCCATACTACTCATGTTGTGTAGGAACATGCATTGTATTTGATACTGTCTAGTATGCACTAACTGTAGTTGTGCGTGGAGACTCTATCAAATGTAACCTTACTGGATGTGTAATTAAAGTTGTGTGCTATGAAGAAGGCTCATATATCCATAATCATAGTGGATTACTACATGAAATAGTACCCTATGGCCTTCATTGTGATGCATATGAATGAGTGATAGATTGAGATGGATCTAAAACTTGTGATGGTGGATCATCTAATCTCAATCATAACATTTTTTTATGTGAGATAAGACATAGAAAACTTAGCCATAGTGAATATATTTCTAGAGTAATACTCTGTGATGTGGGTTCATTTAATCTTAATCATAGTAGGTTGCTATGTGAGATAGGACCCATAAAACTCAGTTGTAGTGAATATCTCTCTAGAATGATATTTTATTGTAGTGCTTGTGTCTATGCTGGATATGTATATGGAACTACACTATGTACTCCTCTGACTATAGTGATATATGTAAGCTTCTCTCATTGTACTAGTTTCTAAACCTTTAAAATAGGTAAAATATGAGATATCCTATGAGGCTCTATCTTAGAAGATGTATTACTCTCACAATGAGTAACCAATGATTCCAATGAAGGAATGTCCTGGGATGACTCAACCATAGAGATGGCAAAACCTTTGGAAAGGCTTGAAGGTGTACGAATGGATCTCCAATTCCATCAAAGTGAGATAGTGATGGTATCTAGAAATGCTTAGGCAATGAAGCTTTTATGAATGTCTTCAGAAGAGGGTTACCATGTAAATCATTGGAATCCATCCAAGACATCTAAGCCTTGTTTTCCAAGGTAAGGAGATATACTTGGTGTTGTAATTCACTAATTGTATGCATCAAAGAAATAATCTCTTGGGATGGTATATTAGCATCTTGAAGAGGTTAATTTAATCATTGAATTTGATCATTAATTTTAGCCATGGGAATGCTACATTTAGAAATTGGATCATAGAAAGGGGGTGTGATCACTTGAACCTTTGGAGGAATGGTAACTTGGACCTTGGTAGAGGGACGTGGGATACCATTCTCTTTAGGTGAAGAGTGAGAAATAGGTGCTACAGTAGTAGGGGGTGGCCTGGGAGATTCATTGTGGTATATTTATGTTTTAGTGAGTCACATTATAATTGATTAGAAGATTTGATGTTATCATTAACATGTGCATTATTTGAAATAGAATCATGCATAGAAGTAGAAACAACATTTGGTAGTGCATTATGTTTGAGAGGAAGAGTGAGAGAAGAGTTAGAAACATGTGATGCATTTTCTTCTTCACTATGTACATAAGAATCATCATTATTCCATGCATTATCACAGATGAAATATTATTCATAGTCACTCTCATTTTCATATTCATTTGCATGTTCACTATCATACCCATTATCACTTCCATTGTCACTAGGGAGAGGTGTAAGAGAAGAATTTAATTCTGTTCTACTATGCAATAAATTATCTTGTGAATTTAAAATATTATGCGTATTTATGTTATCCATAGATGGAGTGTAAGAATTATTTTTATTTGCAATATGAGAAGTAAGAGTAAGAGAGTTATCATTTGGACATTCTTTTGATAAAGTAGAGTTCAGAGCATGAGATGTATCATTTGAATTATGCATTGGTAATTTGATTCTATTACATTTATATTATTGTATTTTGAACATAGAAATAACAAAAGAGAGAGAGATATTGGGTTCACATGGAAGCAAATTATCACCAATAAGAGGTTCAATTGGAAGTGCATGACTAATTTGTTCATTTGGTGCATTGTGCATAGGAGAGTGAGGTGAAAAGTATCTTTCATATTTATCAAAATTATTTTCTTTACAAGAGGGAATAAAAGAGATAGGTTTTGAGAGAAGAAGATGCATCTACTTTTTCTTCATTATCACTTGCACATGTATCATCATATTCTTCATTACAATAATAGTAATTATCTTCATTGTAAATGAAATCATTTTCCACATTTTTAGCTGATGTGTAATTTTACAAACTTGTATATTTATTGTCATAATTATGAGAAAAAATTAGAAATTGATCTATGGGATGAGAGGGAAGAAGTGCCTTAGTGGTCATTTCATTTTATTTACCAAAGAGAATGTGAAAAAGTATTATTAAGCAAATGAATACAATAATAACTACTAACATAGAGATTTTGAAAATATTTTTAGCACTCTAAACAATTTGCAAAACATTCCAAAATATGTTTCTAAAAAAATGCAAGGAAGGCTTGGGGTTCGAGGACCTAGTTTGGAAATCTAAGATTTTGGATTGGAGTTTTAGAATTTTTGAAAGTTAGTGCTATAATTTAAATTCTAAAATTAATTTGAATAAGATAAATGCACAAAAATTTATATGAAAATAAAAAATTTGAAATTAAAATTTTGCACATAATAACTACTAATATTGAGATTTTGAAAATATTTTTGACACTCCAAGCAATTTATAAAAATTCCAAAATATTTTTCTAAAAATTGTAAGGGAGGAAGGCTTAGAGTTTGAAGACCTAGTTTAGAGATCTAGGGTTTTGGATTAGGGTTTTAGAATTTTTTAAAATTATTTAAATAATTTAAATTATAAAAAAATATTTGAATAGAATTAATGCATAAAAATTTATACAAAAATCATAAATTTGAAATTAAATTTTTGCACATAATAACTACTAATATTGAGATTTTGAAAATATTTTTAACACTCCAAATAATTTGTAAAAATTTCAAAATATTTTTGTAAAAATTATAAGGGAGGAAGGCTTAGGGTTTGAGGACCTAGTTTGGAAATCTAGGGTTTTGGATTAGGGTTTTAGAATTTTTGAAAATCATTATAATAATTTAAATTCTAAAACAATATTTGAATGTAATTAATGCACAAAAATTTATAAAAAAATAAAAAAATTGAAATTAATTTTTTGCACATAATAACTACTAATATTGAGATTTTGAAAATATTTTTGACACTCCAAACAATTTGCAAAAATTCTAAAATATTTTTTTAAAAATTGTAAGGGAGGGAGGCTTAGGGTTTGAGGACCTAGTTTGGAAATCTAGGGTTTTAGATTAGGTTTTTAATTTTTTTGAAAATTATTTAAATAATTTAAATTATAAAACAATATTTGAATAGAATTAATGCACAAAAATTTATACAAAAATTAGAAATTAAAATTTTGCACAAAAATATGAAGGAAAAACCTTAAGGGTACCTAGGGTTTTAGAGTTGTTCAAAGTAAGTTAGGTTCACCAAAATATTTTATTATTTTTGAGAAATTAGGTTTTAGATCTTAAACAATAAAGGGTCTAAAATGAATAGAAAAATATAATTTAATATGATAAAATATAAATTTTGTCAAATTAATTACATAGGAGAAGGAAATAACTTATCTAAAAAAAAGGTTGAGATGACTATTACAAAAGCTAAAAAATATTGTGCAAGGTTGGGAAGATGTCTAAAACCTAAATATATATTTCATTCAATGAAAAGATAGGGGTGCTAAAAATAGGACAACATGTTTTTTGGTGCTATAGTCCAGTTCCTATTGCTATTGTCCAAACTAGTCATAGAGGTTTGAGTTTTTTGGGTTTCACTCATTATCCTTGTATTAGTCTACCTATGAAAATTTGGATCTTGAATATAGACTAATCTCCTTGTAGAGATGTTTTAATCTTTAAAACCATAGGTTCATCTACACACATAAAACAATAAATACATCAAAATTAAAAGGGGGAAAATTGGGTTAGGAAAAGTATGATCACATGATCTAAAACCCCTATTGTCCTGATCACTTCTTACATTAACCCTCAATCTAGGGTTTCAGATAGAATGTATTTCTCCATTAGGTAATGTGCATAATCAATGCATATAGTAGATGCAAGTATGAATTTCATCTAGGCTCTTCCTTGATCAAGCATGCAAATCTATGTGTGATGCAGAATGTTGAGCTATACTATTGACTGATTTTTAATTATGTACTATGCCAAAGTAGTAAGTGTTAGATATAAAATGCCTTGTGAAGTTCTTTATATAGGAAACACTTTATTTTGAATTTGAGAGCTTTATTCACATTATCCAACATTATAAAGACAAACAAAACTTAAGGATGAAGCTAAGAAGGGGTTATGATTCATCAAGAAAGGCAAACTAACCATTGGGACTCAAAATGTAGTTGGATAGGAGTGCTAGAAATGGGACACCCTAGGGTCCAGTGCGATAGTTTAACCCCAATGCTCATATCTTACAGGCTCAAGACTTAGGGGGACAAAATTAGCATGGGAAACAGAGTCTGGCTAAGCTGAAATGACTGTGTGGAAGGCTATAGATGATTGGCAATAATAAAAAAGGTGACTCAAGCATGAAACAAGACCAAGATAAGTAAAATAAAAGATATGGCTAAATGTGAACAAGGATCATATTCTCCAATCAGAGTCTCCTATGAAAGGATTGTGAAAATACATGATTTATGTGGTTGCTTGACCAATTTAAGGTGTATACAATCTGATGCAAGTGTCTAGTGCCCTAAAGTCATTTATTTTTAAAATTAAATGTATTTTAATGGTCAGTTTAAGTGATTTAATGTGAGTTATTACTCCAAAGGGATTGATATAAATATAAGTTCAACCTCATTTATGCCTCACCTAAAACATACCAAAGACACCAAGATAACTTATCAAAATCACTCTATTAAGAATTCAATTGATCAAATCTTCCTTATTTCCATATGAGTCATAAGTACAACACATTTACAAGTCTAAAATACTAAAGGAGTATCCCCATAACATGATTTGATAAGTTACAAGCTAGGTCACTATTGTATTTATTTTGCACATATTACATGATTCACATATAATCTAACATGTAGAGGAGAACTACATCATTCTGAGGCCCTATTCAAAGTATTAACTATGTAGGAAACACTCACTAATAGAGGGATCTTTAGGGTCAACTTGACAGCGTGTGGCCACTAACCCATTTTTACCAAAGTCACTATGAAGATGAAGAACTAGGTTTTTGTAATTTCATGAGGAGCGAGGGTCCATGACCTAAACTTAAATGCACCAGAGTGAAGGCAAATTTCAATCCATAAGCATCCAAGTGGTCACATCCTTTTTCAACAAGTATTTTATATAGGACACTTGCATTGAACTCGAACAATAGTGTTGACATAACCATCCCAGGTTGATGTTAGTGTCTAGAGATCTAGAAGCATCAGATCTAGAGTCTGATGAATTTGATAGAATCTCCTTCCAAACTATTTTTGCCTATTTTAGATCCAAAACTATGTTAGCATCAGAACCAACTAAATACATTATTTCTTTATCATTTCCATGCATAACTTATTTTTACTTTCTATATTTAGCCTATACTTAGCCTAATAAATTTAGTGTATGCTTATATTTGAGTTTAGCATCTAATGGCTTATTGTATATTTAATTATCACTCTTGCACATTGCCATTTCTATATTCTTAACCCTATTATACCACCTAGGTAGGATAACCTCCTCATCCATTTTAGGGTTAAACATAACCATTCATCAAGTCTTTTTCCCAACCTTTTTTAGTTAGCTTAAACATGATTGCTAAGAAATAAATTATAGTCAATCTTATCTAAGCTTAACCACCTATCTAAAAATATTAATGTGTTAAGCCTATGCTTTCATGCCCCTATAAATAGAATAGGGATAGGTATTAATTTTTTTGAAGTTATTATCAAGAAGATGTTTTTGGATTTTATTATCTTTATTTCAAATTTCTTAGATATAATTTTACCTCACTCTTCGTAATTCGAAAGGGAAAATATAATTATTAAAATATAATACTATTTAAACTTATTTTAGATTTTATGGTCCAAATAAGTTAAACTATTGAATATTTATATTGTGCAAGACATATCATTCACTACGTAGATCTAGATGTAAAAAAATAGATTAATATTGAGTTTATTATTTATATAAATGATAAGAGCATAGGGTGCTTAGCTTGTTTAATATTTTTTTCTAATAATTGTCTATGTATAGTCACCTAATATGCTCTAAAATGGATCTATGGTCACTTAGCTTGCAAGACCAAGATGCATTTCATAATGCTTAAACACGTGGTGACTAGATATGTTTGCTATCTACCAAAACTATCTTTTATGTTTTTACTAGTTTGTCCCAAAATAGATCATTGTACCTACCTGCCAAGATGTTTTTTGTGTTTAAAATTCCACCTTATTCACTTTGATTTATACAACCTTTAGTCTAACTATGAAATTTTTTTAGACTTTCAATTCTACTTCATGTTCGTTTGGGGTTCGTGTTCATGAACCAAGGTACTATTGAGCTCCACATCCTCCTTGAATTTATTGTAGCCATGTGACCCCTATAAAAAATATGACTAAGATATAAATATAACATGTGTAATCCTCTATTTGGGTTAGGAGTGAGACACATGGTAGCCTTTTATTGGCCACAAAATGAGACACATGGTGACCTATAATTGGCCACACATGATAGAATCATAGGGTCCTCTTTCAATTTTCATTTTAATTACTACTTCCCCATTTTTACACATAGTATCCATTGGTTGGCCATGGATCATAGAGTTCTTGGGGATATTTTTGGCTTCTTTTAATCTTCATACTCTATAATGAGTCCATGTAGCAACATCTAGTTGGCCATGTACCATACTTCATGGGATCTCTCTAAGCTTCAAATTGTGCACCATTCCGTGCCTAATAAAAATGAGACACTTGGAAGCCTAAGATTGGGAACACATTCATAGAGACATGGAGAAACCTTTCCTAATAATATTTCCTACAAAGACGTGAATTGATCCATCATGTCTTATAATCCCTTGGGGTTCATAGATAAATACTTAGTAATAAAAATTTCCTATGATCACACACAATTGACTAAATATAAAGAGGTGACCATAATCATGGAATCAAACAGATCAAAATACCTCAATGGAATTTAAATTATTTGTGGATAAAATAAAAGGACATGTGGCATGAGAATGGACCTATGGGGTTCAGAGTCATGGACTTCACAAAATCAAAAGGGAAATCCCTTGAACACATTGATTTGTGCAATATGATTAAAGGTTTGTGTCTTGTCTAAAAGTCTTAAGGATTTTAACTTAGACAAATATGAAAATTGCCACACAAACTTCAAATGTATGGTATATCAAAGTGGCCATAAAAATTTTGTTTAATAAGGTAATCCTAGACTTATAATCTCATAAGTGTTATTTTGTGGCCTATTAGACTAATTCCCAACTTAGGAAGATCTAAACATGAATATGATTCAAAATACTTTGTGACAATGAAGTGAATCAAAAAGAGGAAATTTTAGCTAAGGATCAAGAGGAAAAATAACTAATGTGTTAAGGGCAGAAAACACCTCATACCGGGAAGACCATAAACAAATGATAAATCCTAATGGACATAATGGTAGAGGCCAACACAAATATCAATCCTTGAAAAATTTGTATATTCAGAACATTAGGATCCCAAAATGTAATGGAACATCTTAGGCTCTAAAAAGGAGTTTACCTCTTATTCGTTAGTTATTTACAATGTAACTAACATTAGCCTAAATCTTCTTTTCATAGAAGTTGGTGATGGAACAAGACTTAAAGATGATGTATAAACAATATTGGCTCAATGTTAAGGACCCTTAACAAGTGATGATGATGTTATCTTGAAAAAATAGGCATAAGATACTCATATTTTAAGAGGCTTGAGTGTGAAAAGCTAGATAATGAAATGACATAAGACACCCAGAAGTTAAGGAAACAAATACACAAGTTGACTAGGACATATGAAAAGACCCTAAAATATAGGCTCTTCTGATGCACATCTACACATGGGCCATCCTAAAAGATAGGATAAGGTGACAATAAAGATATAAGAGACCCATAAGTTAAGGAAACAAATACACAAGTTGACTAGGACATATGAAAAGACCTTAAAATGTTGTTTAGACATTCTGCAAGTAACCAGTGTCGTATGAAGGAAAACGAGTAATCGATTTATAGGTTTTCACACATTTTACATAAAATAGTTGTATTATCTTTAGCTAAAAGTGAACATAAATTCAAGCTATATGGAAGAAATAAGCTAGGGGATGATGACATGAGGCCCAACACAAGGTGAAAATGTATCAAAAATAGCCAAATATGTACCCATCGACCAAGTGTGATAAAACATGTAAAAGGCACCATGGAAAAGGGGCTTGTACCCAATTTAGAGGTCTACCACATCCTCCCATTTATTTTATTTTATTTTATTTTGATATGTATGCACACACACATCAAATTGGGGCATTATGTAGATACCTAATTTTGGTACATCAATAGTTATTAGTTGTAGAATTACATTACTCTAACATGTGTGTTTTTCAATTATCCATTTATATTAGGCTCTTATTGGCACATTTTCTCCATGTTTCTAGTTGCCTCCTATCTTTTTCATCTATCTTTTATTTCTTTATCCTCTCCTCCTTATTTTCTTTGGTCTATGGCATTTTGTCTAGAATTGAGGATTATATGGATCTAGGGGGGCCTCATGACCTTTGTTTTGGGTTTCTTGTGCTTTGTGTCCTGATTTGTTGGCCTTTCCTACCCATTGCATATCTCTTTACACACCATAGGGTCTTAATTTAAATTTGAGAAGTCTATAAATACACATGTGCATTAGTGCATATAGGACATGAATGAATTGAAGGAATATACTTATAGATCAAGTGAACAAATGCAAGAATAGTAAAATCAAACATTTATGGAAGAATTTAAGTAAATTTGAAGCATTCATTTATTTTTGATACATTACTTTAGTGAAAAAAAATCATATAGGACTAGGCCCCACATTCATTGGACTACATGTTGAACATGCATTATACTTACAGTGTTGATTATTGAGTTTGTTTAAAGCTCTCAGAGCCTTGATAGTAACTGGGGGATAACACAGGGCCTCAAATACATCTCCAATTTTTTGGTATGTGATGTTCTGCCAGGGTTTTGGAGAAGGAGATCAATTTCCTAGAGATCTACATAGAATTTTAAGAGTGAGATTTTTAAAGACCTAATGTTGAAAAACATGATTGTCAATTCAGTTTTTACACATCGACAATTTACCAGGTCTAGCCTACATTTTAAAACACAACCCTACTCTTTTAAAAATGGCCAAATAATTAAGGGGGTTAGTTGTAGGTTGTTCCTATTTTATGGATTATGTTTGTTTCATTGTTTGGATTTTCCTGGTACTATTATTTCTAGTTCACGATAAATGAAATATTCTTCTTAAACCTCTTCTTATCATTTATTACTACAAATTAAATATATTATTTATACTTTCCACCCCTCCCCCTCCTCCTAAGTGGAGATTTTCTCCTTTCAGAGGATTTGGAAGGTTGTTGTTGCCTAACACCAATTTCGGTCATGTACGGTTTGTTTTTCCAAACAAAGATAGACAAGGGAAGTTTCCTCAATTGATTCTTATTATTTATCCTCTCCATAATCAAAATGAATAAATATAAGAAGACAATAAAGAAGAAAATAAGTAAGATGATAGTTAGACCATACCTGATATCTCTCCCCCCATTGGGTTAGTTGGGCCGACAACCTGGTAGTCCTCTGTTGCCACCTCCTCCATCTGTGGCACTGGTGGCTTGAGTTAATGTGTTGTTTAATTTTCTTCTCTCTCTTGAACTACTAATGTGAGCTTTGATATAATAAACTTATAATGATTTTAATTTTCGAAATTCTCCCAATTTATTTTAGTTAAAGAGTGTGTTGTCATACCATTTATAATGAACATATTGTAATTTAGAAAAATATTTATACAAATAAATTTAATTTTACTATTTTAATTTCATTAAATTTATTAAAAATATAATTACAAATTAATATATTATAAGTTGAGAGGTTCCAACGTTTAGAGCCTCTCACTAATAACCTATCAAAATTCCCCAATTCCCCCTTTCATTTCATTGACCATATTCATACTCTTAAATTTTGTAAAATGTGTTCTTTATGTGTCTTTACCAATATTGACCATGTCCATTCGTTGATAATAAAACATTTATAAATTTATAATGAGAAAAGAGCATCTTGTATTTTGACCTTGTCAATGTTGCACTTTGTGTCTATTTAGTCAAATTGAAAATATAAATTAAAAAAGTGAACAAATAGTTTGATGCACACTTAGTTTAATGAGTAAAGTCTTAGTTTTAAAAACATGAGTTGGAGTAGTATTGGAACGGATGATTTTTGTAAAGTTTTAGTGTGTTATTTTTATAAGTATTATTAGATAGAATGAGTGATATGTGTGTTATTTATATTTATGAAAGATAAGTTTTTCTGAATGATTATTTATAAAATATAAATTAATGTATAATTAATTTTAAAATTTTTTCATCAACAGTTTTTAGAGGATTAGTCTCACTTTTGCTTGTCTCAATGAAGGTCGTTGGGTGGAGTCGTATTGTCTTAATTGAGATCGAGGATACCTCTAGATTTAAAAATTAATAATAAAATTAAAGAAAATTTAAAAATCAATTTATATAATTTTATTTATGTCTATGAGAGATGAGTTCTTCTGAATAGTTATTTATAAAACATAGATTAATATACAATTAAATTTTAAAAATCAATTTATATAATTTAAAAATTGAATCTCAAAAATCATGTCACATAGTTTTAAAATCTTATTAATATCTATATTAAAAGTGATATTGTGTTTGTATAATTATTGTTGAATATTGGCAAAATTATTTCCCTTACATATTAGGGAGTCATTTTTGTACCAATATAAAATCGAGATTGAATGTATTTCTACTTTCAAAAAACTAAAGATACTATCATTTTACAAAAATCCACTCATAAATTTAGATTTAAATTTATTTTTCAAATATAATTTAAATAAAACCAAATGAATTTGGATAAAATCTATTACTTCTTGACTAAGCCTAACACTCTTTTTTGTTGGAATCATATGTTTTCTAATTTTGGTGACATAAAATAAAATAAAATTATGGAAACATATACACCACACAAGTTTATACAAAATAATGTTTATATTTTTCATAAATTAGAAAGGACCTAAGGTTGGAATAAAGTATAATTGAGAAAACAAAGCATATATTAAGATTTAGGAGTGCACATAACAATTAAATCTTAGAAAACACAGGTTTCACTATAAAGTGAAACTCTAAGGCATGCAAAAAAGTAGGGGTTAACCAAAATGTGATGTTATAAATGAACTACATATAATTAAGCATCAACAATACATATAAAATATAATAAACAATATGTAATTAATTATAATAATCAAATTGATAAAGAAACAGGGAAATATAAGGCTCTTATCTCATTTATATTCTGTTATATATTTTTATAATTTAGACCCAGAAACATATAACTAATGTCACCAAAATAATTACGTAAAAATTTGAGTTTGATCCAAATAAGATGGCAGGGCCATCCAAACACTTTTGATAGTGTTTCAAAGTCATGCAAATTCTCAAAGTAAGTAAATGTTGATTGGATTCATACTTTTTGAGTTTTTTCACTTATTTATGCTCTTTTGCTTCCTTGACCTAAAATTTGTATGTTGCAACTCATTTGCTCTTATAATGAGCTTAATTTAATTAACTTAAGAATGTCAAGGAAATCACATTGAGGGTTTGTACTATAAAATTTTACCACTATATCATGCCATTAGAATTGGAATAAAGATGTTGATAAATACAAATTGCATAGATTAAATAACATTATCTTGTGTTAAAAGTGTTTTAAAATAAAACATTAGTCTAGACAATGATAAGTGCTATAATAATTATTTCCTTTATTTATAGACTTAAACTATAATTTTTTTAATAGGCGACTTTAAATTCAACTTTGACAATATTAGTGCTCATGATGACTTTCAATGGCTAGAATCTAAAAGACGGAAAGGAGATGGGTACCCTTGAATAAATTGGAACCTAAATAAAATATAGTCTTATGAAAAGGAGAGGATGCATGAATATGAAGATTTTGAATTATAGAAAATGGAGAGATGGGTGCACCCGACTAAAAAAGGATCTAAAGAAAATATAATACGTGGATATAAAGATTTTGATTACTAGAAATCAATAAGAGGATCAATATTTCATGATTTAAACCAAATTATGTATGCATATACAAATGCACCAATACCCATAAAATAATGATAACTAAAGGCATGATACCATATAAAATACTAATATAGAACATGTGTTAGTCTTAAGCATAGTCGTAAAAGTTTTTTTTTAATATGCTTGAAGGCATCACATATAATAATTAAATTACATAGAATTTCAGCATCTCTTCCCATATTTTGAAAATAAACATATAGTGGATTTACAATGATGAGTAAGTATACATCTAAATTAGTGAGCTCCTTTGGATAAGTAACCTGACTAAGGGGCATCCAAGCCCTCAAAATTACCTGGGGCATGATCCTGACCTTAACTACTTGATTCTTTGTGTTAGGCATCTTGAGGAATTTGTATGTTTGTGAATGGATATAAGAAACCATCATCTTCACTAGTTGGACTACAACCCTTTCAATACAATATATTCTATGAAATCAAAATTTTCCTAAGGTTATTTATACTTAATGGTGATAAATAATTCCTTGGAAATGCATGTTTCCTATGACGAGTGAGATATGTAAGTAAAGCTTTGGCCCAAAAAAGTCTTCATGTGAAAATATTCGATCCAAAACAATGAATTTGAACTATAGGATATTATAGTTGGACTATTCCGATTAAGGTAGATAATGAGAAGACAAAAAGATTAATATCCAAGATATAAATATATTAAGATTAATTTAACAAGGGTTAGACTATACTTATGTATCAAATATGATTATTCAGTGAAGTTGATTGGCTTATAGAGCTAAGAGGGGATCAATTATTGTTGAATGCAAATATTATAAGGAATAAGATCAAGTTTGATTTCCAAGTGAAATTGACACCCCTCAGTTCTTGGTGTTAAACAAAAGACTTAAGCAATAAAAAAACCATGACTACTTATTTAAGGTAACTAGTTGTCGTGGATACGTTGAGTTTGGAAGCTTTAATAATAATAAGATTTTTTATACCTGTGAACATAGGATTGCAATAGGGGAGATTAGTAAATAAAACAAATCAATCAGAAACACACTAAACTAACACCCTAAGCCTATCTCAAAGGAGGAGCTTAGTTAACAAAACAAAAATGGAAAACACAACTAAAATATGAAAGAAAGACCTTCCTTCACCTTCCTTGGATGCTCCAAAATGATTATTGTAGTGGCTTGCTTGGTTTGTGCTCATGAAGTCTACATCAATGAAGTGTGGCTACCTCCATCTCTCCTTGGCACCTTATTTGGCTTTGACTTGGCTTAGCTTGGCTCAACATTTGGGAATTACAACACTAAGATGCAATTATTTTGAATGCATTTGGGCATTATAAGTTTGGCATAAAAGAGCTTAAAATTCAATAGGCAAGGCCTCCTATTTATAGATTTTTGGAATGGTCTAGAATCAACTTGAACTGACCATCTCAAGATGAAGATGTGTGGCTAAGGATTAATTCAATTATGTAATTAAAATTCATAAATATGCTCATCAATATTTGGGATAGAGGGCCATTAATTAGGCATGAAGGGTTTTAATGTGGTATGGGAGGCATTAATTTAGATATTTGTGGCATTTATGGCTTGTGGATGCCACCCCATAAGATGATGTCATTTGATGATGTAGTTAATGACAATCAATTTCTAAAAATAAATATTCAAAAAGTTTCATAGAAAATTAACTTAAGATCTTGATTTGGTTTAATTAGCCTTAAACATGATTAGTCAACTTTGATGCAAAACCTTGGCAATTTGTGCACAAATTAATCAAATTGGTCAAAATGTCATATTATTGGCTCAAAATTTGATTAGATTGGAATTGGAAGTCAATGTTAGATGTGTTGGAGCCATTATCACATTTATTATTTTGTCAATGTAAACTAATAGAGGCACATGTCTCGTACAATAAATTTGATAGAAAAAATCAATCCAGAACACTCAGTTGCGAAAATGTCATTTTAACTCAAAATGATTTGATCAAAGTTAGTTACTTCATAAATTAAACTACCCCATTTAATGACACTCTAGAAAAAATTGGCACTTGAATATAATTTTTTAAAATTTTTTAATGTGTTTTAGTGTTTTTAGGCCAAATTGTGCATTTTGGTAGAAATTGGTCACAAACTTGGTTGAAGGTTATCGATGGCCAGTTTTAGGTGTCTACAGTACCATTCTTGTATAACATAAAGAAATACACTTGCTATTGCCTATGATATGAATTAGACATCCATTACACTTTGATTCATCACCACCTTGACTTTAGAACAAAAATCTCCATGATGTCAACATTCCTTGTAGTTTGGATTTCACCTCAGTTTGGAATATTCATCCAATGGGCATTCAAGTTAATTGATATGTTATCCCATCTAAATAACCATTGTTCATTACTCAACCAATTCTTACACCACTAAGTGATCTGGGATCCTAGGAGGAACTTGGTAGACAACACTCTAAATGAGGATATATATGTGATATTTACATATGTGGAAATTGTTTGAGAAAATATATCAAGAATCATGAGAGAGGTAATAAAACAAGTGCATAGTTTTTATTTCAATCCATGTATTATATACATGGCATGTTTTTGAGAAAGATATATGGATGTATATCTTTTAGTATGATTGGTAGCTAAATCTAGATATGTTATAAAATCACCAAGGTAGAAAGAACCGTTATATAAAATGAAATAGTTGAGATTCTATGTGACTCTTCACCTTTTGATGGTTGTGTTGATCGGCATAAGAAGTTACACATGAAATTATGGCGTGAGGCTTTACCTTACAAAATGGGGTGTTTCACTTAAATTTTTTACTGACTAAGCCTTTTAATAATATGCACTCAACACCTGTTTAGATGGATGCAACAATTTGTCAGTGCTTGATGGCAATGTTCAATGCGATTTATCCTTTGCAATTTGACATGGAGGTGTGTTAGACCTTACTAAAGCTTATGGTAGGTGCCACAAAAGGTTTGAATCATGCATAGATGATAACATGCATGAATTCATAGAGTGTATAATATCACTATAGTGTGTGTGACATTTTTTTGAGATGAGTCAATAGACTTGGAGGTACTATGAACCTCTAGATGTTTCTTTGACATACCTCAAACCATGAAAGAGGAATCTTAAGCTATGAGAGTAGGATTGTTAGTATCATATGAACCATTGTAGTTATATCCTCTTGGATCAATTATTCATCTTTATAAAGAGATAGTCTTGATTGGATTAAGTCTAGGAATCAGGGGCAAAAACCTTTGTTTCTATTTAATACCTTTAAACCATTTTACTTATTGATAGTCTCAATTGGATTAAGTCTAGGAATCAGGGGAAAAAACCTTTATTTCTATTTAATACTTTTTGAATTATTTTACTTATTGTAATAGGTGACCAACCCTAATGAATTTATACACTGGCATATAATAGTATTGTGTATACATGTTTTCCAAAATATGACATGTCTTTATTGGTTTAGGTTGTGCATTAGTAGGAGGTGAAGTTTGTAATGTTGAATATGCATAGTTATATGAAAAAATATTCTTAGGAGTTGGTGCAACATGATTGGGTGTGGAATCACTTCCAAAATAAGATATTTATTATTTCCCACTAATACAAATATGCTTCGAGGATTGGATTTGAATACACACTAGCGACTATGCACATATAGATTCTCAATGATAGATTGAAAATCACAAGCTAACTCTTATTTGAAAGGATATATAGAATATGAGAGGTAACATTAGAGAGTGATGTGTATACCTTTTTGTTGCAAGAACATAACCATCCCAATTTATAAGGTTACAAATGAGGCATGGTTGTAAAATTTGCTCACTTGAGGGTTACTTCAAAGATGAGGTCTTCCATCCTACCACCATAGATTAAAAAATCTAGTTTTTTCCATTACATACACATTTTTGAATGGAATAGGCATTCTAATTCAAAATTTTGTGCTAAGGATGTCGCCTGTCTAGTTGCTATTACAACAATTGTAACAACACAAGAATTCCATTAGAGGGCTTGATTTCACAATCCTCTATTTCTACTTGAAAAATAAAAATTTAAATGAGCATGGCACTTTTCATTAGATTGGTTGAAACTTTTATGTTTGTCACACCATTTACCTATCTTAGATTGTGGTTTATTCTTATCTAAATAAGGTAATTTATTTAGTGTAGAAAACATGTTATGCTTTCCCTTCATCTTGAACTCTTCTTTAATATTTTTTGCATAGTGATAGGATTCTCACATCATCTTAACCTTAGACAACTTCAGTTTGGACTGAATGGATGGTTGTTTGTATCGATGTGATACTTGATAATTCTATGTTGATATGACTTGAATGAGCCTAGTTTTGCATAAAGGTGATTTAACACATCTATGTAGGCTTGGATTGACTAGTCATGTCCTTGCCAAAGTTGTTGCCACTAAATGTTAAGATCATTATAGACATATTCAAGATAATATTTATCATTGAAAACTTCAAAGAATTTCTCCCAAGCTAGGTCAAAATTATTTTTCTCGGTATTTTTCCTATAAAGTGTGCGCTTTCCAACGCTTCTTGACAGGGGAAGAAACTTTAAAGTGTGAAATATCAAATTTATATTCATCATAAAAGTCATTCATAGAGAAACATGACTAAGTTTATCTAACTAGTTATCTACTGCATATACATTAATTTTATCTTTAATTACAAAAATGTCTAGATGTACATAAAACTTAGGATGACTTGACCACCAAAAGATTTACCTTTTTAGTCAGAGGAACCACCGATCAAGGACTTCAGTGAATTGGTTAAACATAAGTGTATTATTCTATTGAAGTGTTTTTTTAAATTTTGTTATCTATCATCTCTTTGATTGCATCTTGTGAGTTATTATCTCTTTCCATTTGAACTTGCTTGAAACATGACAGATAGTCTGATGGGTCTCATGGTTTGATGTTGAGATTTAGATACTCTGACTTAGTTTAATAGGACATGCATGAATAATATGAGCCAATCTAATACCATTAATCCATGAGACTAGGAAGAACCTGGTGGAAAATACTCTAAATGAGGATCTAGATGTGTTGTATGCATATGTTGAAGCTACACGAGAAAATAGGTTGAGAATCAAGATAGAAAGACACTATAAGTAGAACAAAAAGTTTCATTCAATATATGTGTTTTGTACATCTTGAAAAAGATACATGTTATCTAGATTATTATTTGATTGCTAACCAAAGTTACATACATGTATACATATATTAGTTTTAACTTATTTTGGATTTAAGTGATATAAACAAGAAAACTATTGAAATTCAAGGTTGATTCGTATCTGAATAAGGTAGTTTATTTGGTGTAGAAAACATGTCCTAATCCCTTCATCTTGAACTCTTCCTTAATAGTTTCCACATAGTGATAGGATTTTCACATCGTCTTAACCTTGGATAAATTTAGTTTGGATTTAATGGATGGTTGTTTCTATTGCTATGGTAATTGATAATTCATTGTTTTTATGACTTGAATGAGCCTCATTTTGCATACAGGTATTCAAATGCATTTGTGTAGGCTTGGATTGATTAGTCATGTCCTTGCTAAATTTATTTCCACTAAATGTTGTGATCAATATAGACATATCTAGGATAATATTCATCATTGAAAGCTTCTAATAATTTCTCCCAGGCTAGGGTAAATTTATTTTATCGATCTTTCTCCCATAAAGTGTGTGCTTTCCAACAATTATTGATAGGGGAATAAACTTTAAAATGTGAAATCTCAATTTTCTATTAATCATAAAATTCATTCATAAAGAGACATGACTCAAAATTATCTAACTAGTTATCTACTACATATGTATTAATTTTATCCTTAATTACAAAAATTTCTAGATGTACATAAAAATTGGGATGACTCAACCACAAAAAGTTTTATCTTTTCAATCAATGGAACCACCACTCAAGGACTTCAATGAATTGGTTAAACATAAGTGTGTTTTTATATCGAAGTGTATTTTTAATGTTGTTATTTATCATCTCTTTGATTGCATCTTATGAGTTATTATCTCTTGCAATTGAAATTGCTTGAAAAATGATAGGTAGTTTGATGGGTCTCATGGTTTGATGTTGAGATTTAGATACTCTAACTTGGTTTGTGTTTCTATACGATTTTCGCTTTCACATTCAAAAAGGAAATGAGAAACTAAGATAAGATGGTCTAGGGCTTGTATGTACTTGGATGTAGTCTGCGCACCATTATCCAGATGATGTAGGGACTCCTCTTTGGTTGTGGAGGATGACACCTGTAGAAGAAAGAGACTAAAACACAGAAGTTGTTAGATGAGGAGATGGTGGGCTGCCAAGCAAGAGCTTGATCCCAGAAGTATAGAGACTTCCTTGAGGGATGTCAACCCACTGATTGATAAAAATAATGTCTGATAAAAGGCAGAATGATAAAAGACTGAAATGATTAAAGACTGAAATAGAAATAGAAGCAAATGCTTACCTGAATGTTGCTATCGGCCTGGTCACAGTCACTGACGTCAGTTAGTCTGTCGACGTCGGTGAAGGTAGTGGTCTCTGTGGCCGACGTCAATCGGGGAAGTAGTCTTTGGATGAGGTCTGGTCAGGTCTGGATGGGTTTATGGTCTATGGACAGGTCTGGAAAAGAGTTATGGGTCTGTTTGAATGGTCTGAGAGTCTGTGCAGAGCTCTGGGACAATGGACAGAATGTTAAAAAGGGATAGAGGGGTAGAGGAGGCCTTTCAACCTCTCTGGGAAGGGTAGGTCGGGTCTGTGGCCTGGTTGATAATAGCTGAGTCTAGTTCATAGCATTTAGAAGCAATAACTAGAAAACATGATAAAAACACAGAGGAAATACTTACCTGTGGCTTGCTGAAGAAGGAGTGTTGCTGATGCTTGTCCCTATTACTGATGCTGCTGGTGTGAAGGCCCTGTTACTAGTGGAGTAGCTGATGCAGAGTACCTACTGTTGTTGTAGCTTGCTGTGTGCTTGAGAGAGAGGGAGAGGTTTGAAGGTTGGCAGATTCAAGGTTGAGGAGTGAAAGATCAGAGTGTTGAAGGTTAAAAGGTTAGATTGAAAGATTGGAAAAGCAGATCGAAGATTGGAAAAACCAGCTTCGCACTCCGGAGGTGGAATGCAATTTTTAAGGCAACTGACGCTAAAAATATCACTGACATCAGTCGACAGTTGACCGACGTCGGCGGCTGGAATACAGGTAAAAAGGCTAAAAATAGCCTTTCATCTATTTTCCCAACTGCCGAGTCAGCGGGTCCGAGGAAGAAATGGTCGAAGGTGGCTTAATAAGCATGGGAAATGAGTGGGATAAGGGAAATGGGGTCTTAAATCATTTAAGACTTGGCAAGGGGTAGTGGAGGAGAAGTTGGAATAGGTCATAGGGTGATAAATGAGGGTATCCAAGGGAAAGGAATCCAAGGAGAGGAGAGGTGGCATGGGTGAGGTGGCAAGGGGAGAGAGAGAATTATTAATTTAAAATAAGATAATTATTTTAAATTAATAATACATAGGTTAGGAGTGGTTAGAAGTGGAAAGGGACCAAGGGGGGGAGGACGACCAAGGGGTAGACATGATTTCGGTGTCTACATTTGCCCATTTTTGTCTTGTTGGTTGTTCTTGACGAACTACAAGACAAAAATAAGAGTTGGTTGCCCTAGGTATGGGATAAGGTTGATTTTGTCCTGTTGGTTGTTCAAGTGAACTGCAAGACAAAAATGAAAGGAGGGTTGGTTGCCCCGATTATGGTATGAGGTATTCCCCCTCAAAGTAGGAGTCGAGGGAAGGGAACCTAGAATCGAGTGCTGATTTGACAGAGAGATGGATGGAAAGGGTGAAAGTGTGAGTGTGAACGTTGCAAAAGTTGTGATTGCATGTATACCACTTCACGAGATGGTCAAGTCAAATTGTCATAGGTCAAGGGTCGAGGAGTGCCAAAATTGAAGTAATTGGGCCCCAACATTAGTCGTAGCTGATCGGGTTATTCAATCTAAGCTGAAGCTCCAATGGTCGTCGTATTCTAGGTATCTCAGGCTTAGGAAGTGCTCCTGAAAACAAAAAAAATGTCACAAGTAGTGGGGATCAACCGGCTTGCGATCCTATACTTGTGAAGGTCATAAATATGGGTTGCAGACAATTTTGCTAACCATTCGTGAGGTAGCATACATGCAAAAACAACCAAGGCAACGTTGTCTTGGAAGTGGTCAGAGTCTGAGGAGATAGTTACGATCTCCATGGTCATTGGTTGAGGTGGATGGATGGACGAAAGAATGTGGCCGAGCTAACCCTAGGAGACGTCGTGTCATCTAAGTGCTACCTATATAGCCCCTATTGTTAGGGCCTCAGGCCTATGTAGTTCTCCCTAAAAGGGAGGAATGGTCAAAGTTGTGGATTGGTTTTGGTCAAGGTCAAGTCATGGTCAAAAGGAGGAAAGAAGGTTTGTCCATCAGGTAGATGAACAAATGGATGTGGTCGAGCTAACCCCAGAGGACGTCGTGTCAATTGAGTGCTGCCTACATAGCCCCAGTCTTAGGGCCTCAGACCAATGTAGTTTAGAGAAAGGGTCAGAGAGCTTGATAGGTTGGTTTGGTCATGTGTCAAAATGATGAGGATAAGATGATGTTACAGCCTTTTCCATACTGTGTGATGGTGTATTCTATAACATTGGTTGAGGGGTCTTTCATCCCTAGCAATTTTTTATATTCGTGATGGATGTATGCTAAAAATGAATTGAGTCTATTTATGCTTCAGCAAGTAATGGTTTATGCTTAACATAAATTGTGTCTGGTCGATAGTTTCCATGTGTATTGGTGTCCATAGAAACTAGTGTGAATGGTCTAGTATGATGTATGATGCCATGATGCCATGTTATTGGTTTGGTTTGGTTTGAATTGGTTTGGTTGGATTGGTTGTGACCAAGGTTTGGTTGAATGTGACCAAAGCGTATGGGCAGAAAGTGAAAGGCATATTCGCCCTTTCATTGACATGGACTAGAATGACAGCATAAATAGGGGTTGTTAGAACCAAGAGCCCCATTCATGCATTGCGTCGTTGACCATGGGTTGTGTTAGAGAGGTAATCGAATCACTTTGACATTTAAGTGAGCTCAAAGTCCCTTGAGTAGGTGATGTGATAGGAGGAGAGGGTAACCCATTTTAGAGTAGAGAGAACCTTGCCCCTTTTTATAGGAGACCCTGAGAAGACTACAAGCCAAGTCCATGACACGTTTTTTTTTGGCAGACTGATCAATGTGGGAAGTCCACATAGAGATGTCATTTGCTTTGCTTTGGTGGTCATATATGTGAAGCTGATCGATGTGGGAAGCTTCAGAATGAGTGCTGTTTATAGCAAGATTTAGTCATAGCCATCCTTCAAGGGAGTGGTCTATATTTTTCTTTATATGTTTATGAAAACTTTGAATAGTTGCCCTTTGAGGGAGCAGTCTATTACCTACAACAATGATAGTACAACTGTCCTTCGAGGGAGCAGTTTGCTTTTAGAGTTTATGACCTTGGATATTTCAACATCTTGATTTATTTTTTGATAGAATTTTGAGTCATGGACAAGACTATAGAAGTTCAAGGGCTCCCTTTTATTAGGACAAAGCATCCATACTGTATAAAAGGGTTACAAAGGGTTTGTTAAGGGGAATAGGGTTGAAAGGAATGAGGATTAAGAGGATAGGGATTGCTCAAGGGACGAGCTTCAAGTTAAATGTCAAGTGGATGAGTACTCGACTAACAGTAGAATGGTCATAGATGTAAGGCATTAAAGGGCTCAAGTTTTGATAAGTCCCTAATCCATGCTTGTGCATTATGATAAGGTTCAAGCCAATTAGGAGCAGATTTGCCCCATTTGCCTCTTTGAGATTGGTCACGTGTTGATGGCTGATGCTTGGTTGGTTGATATGGTCGTTGATTGGTTGAGACTGGTTGAATGTTTGGTCGAGGGTCAGGTCGATGCTTGTTTGGTCGAGGCATGGTCGAGGTTTAGGATTAAAAGAGTGATTGATATTTAGTCGAGACTGGGTTGAAAGGTTGGTTGAGGCTTGGATGAACGTTGAATTCCCCCAACGGCTAGGGAGAATGTTTGACAGATTGGTCAAGGTAGGTTGAGGCTTGGTGGTCAAATTGACTATGTTGATGTTGAATAAGGGGGTTAAAGGCGGCAAAGGGACCATAATCTGGCATGGAGATCCTAATTGAGGTGATGAGGTTTAAGAAGCATGGGTCGGTGTTGATGATTTATTGAAGGGGTGGTCAAGAGGATCCTTGATGAGAAGGGTATCCTTTTGCTGGTGTTGATGAATGACAGCTTTAAGAGTGCAACAACGCTCAGTGTCATGTCCTAGTTTGTGATGATAGTGGCAAAATTTAGAGTTGTCGAACCAAGATGGTCTTGATCTGAGAGTTGATGAGTGGGGCGGTGTTGAAGGTTTGTTGATAATATGGTCAAGAAGAAGGGTGTATTTCTCCACGCATTGGTGAATGAAAACCTTGAGGGCACAACAATGCTCAGTGTCGTGCCCAGGTGTGTGATGATACGCACAAATCTGAGTGTCGTCGAACCAGGGTAGTTTTGGTCTGAGAGTTTGATATGGTTTAAGAGGTGGGAGACTAATACAAGAAGGCTGTAATAATTGTCGTAATAGCAAGGCATAAGAACCTGCCAATGGGTCTGCATGTTTTGTTATAGTAGGGGTTGATGACTTTGGTTTGAAAGGCGTAAGAGGTATTGGTCGTACCATTATTTTTGTGGGTGGTGTAATTACACTTATAGATGGCACTTTGGTGGTGATAGGTGTTGGATGTTTTGGAGGAAATATATGTCTGATGGGTTGAGGGGATAATGGAGGTGACTTGCCTCTATGAAGTATGGGAGTAGGAAGCACTCCTATTAAAGTGGATGGATGCAGGCCCAAAATTGAAGGTAATGATGAAGGTGGGGGAGGAGTCCTCTGGTGTGGTTTAGTGGCCTTCTTTGGTTTGGGTTGAGGGCCACTATGGTGTGAGGCAAGGTTAGATATGGGTTTGGGTTCAGATGTGGACGGAGGTGAGTGAGATGTAGCAATCTCAGGCAAAAGGCAAGAGGAAATCGTGACTGGGTCTTCTTCGGTCAATGTGGGCGAAGAGACAGGGTCTTCTCTTGGTGAAGGAATAGGAGAGTGTGGCTCCTCAAGTGGATAGATGGTGGGGATGGTGGTGCCTTCTATTTATGATTGAGGATTAGGCAAGGTAGGGTCCTCCATTGGTAGGAGGAAGGATGAATGTGGGGCTAATGGCATAGGTGTGGTCAAGGCATCCTCTAGTATAAGAGAGGTCGATGGAGGACTAACAGGAGAAGAGGAATCTTCTACCTGTGGAGGAGGTTGGTCAGGGACAAGAGGCGAGACTGTGTTGACCGTGTGTATATCATGCTCATGGGAGCTATCAGTCATGGTCTGGACATTATTTTGATTAGGAGGGTGGTTTGGGAATGGTTTTCTGAAGATATCGATGTGTTGGTTGGGTGGGGTGTTTGGGTCATCCAAAACAAGATCCCCCTTGTCTATCATGTCTTGAATGATGTTTTTAAAGGTTCGACAGTTGTTGATGTCATGGCCGTGGATGCGATGATAGTGACAGAAGTCAGCCTCCCTATACCATGTAGGGAGGGCTTTTGAAGGGTTAAATTGAGGTGGTCAGATTAGAGGGAGATTGAGGAACTCCTACTTGATGAGTTTTTCCAAAATGGAAGTGTATGATTCTCCAATCGGAGTGTAGTTACGCTGTATGTACCGTTGTTGGAATTGTTTGGTGATGCTTTGGGATGTTGAAGGTTGAGGTTGGTTAGTTGTTGTCAAGGATGGTGATCTAATGACCATAGTGTTTGCCACTCTTTTGGACTTGGAATGGGAAGAAGAAGGTCTGGAAGAAGAAGGGTCATCGGCTCTTGCGTTGGTATTATGCAATCTGACCTTGTCTTCTTCAATGGCGTGGAGTTCAAGCTTTTGGGCCATGATGAAAGCTTCGTCAAAAGTGTAGAATGTTTAAACTCGCAAGGTAGAAGAGATGTGATTGGCACATGCTCGAGAAAAGAGCTCAATGAGCTTGGGTTGAGGCAAGGAGAAGGAGAGCTGGTTAATCAAGCCTCTCCAATGGGTGACAAAATTGACTATTGATTCATCGTCAAACTGCCTGATGAAGTACAGGTCTGTGATCGAGACTTGTTTGGTGATATTGATTGAGAAATGGTCAAGGAATAATTGGGCGAGTTGAATGAATGAAAAGATAGAATGTCTGGTAAGAGAGCTATACCAGTCAAGGGTGGGGCCAGAAAGTGACATGGGGAATGTGTGTAGAAGTATGCATCATCATGGGCTATGAGATAACAAGCATGTCTGAATTCTCGTAGGTGCTGTTGTAGGTCTTCCTTACTATGGAAATGATAAAATTTAGGAAGCTCCCACTGACTAGGATACGGCCTGATTGGGATGGAGGGATGAATGGGTTCGTTACAAATTTGGTCATTTGAGAGGGCATTGCTTGAACCAAAAATGGAGGCCTCAAGACTAGACATTTTATCCATCAGCATTTTGATGAGATCAGCTGACGAATTGGCAGATGGGGTGCCCCCTAGGTTGTAGGGTGCTTGAAAGGTGCTAGAAGGGGCATACGACGTAGTCAGTTGCGCTTATAGGGGTGCAACGTATTGATAACTAGTCGTTGGGATAGAAGTGGAGGCCAAGGGTAGTTGCATCATGAAGGTAGAAGGCATGGCTAGGCTAGATACCACCAAAGGTGGTTGCGTGATGGCATTGGAAAAAGGGGAGGTAGACACTCCTGCATTTATGGGTGCAAGAGTGAGTGGAGTCGAGACAATCAAGTTCTGGTATGATGTAGAACTTGGTTGAATTGCGTATGGTTGAGGGGGTAATGAAACCCCGATGGAGGTCGGTCCAAAAATAGATGAAGAGGCCAAACTTTGTGTATTAGCCATGGTCGGGTTAATGGCTGAGGCAATGGTCTGAGTCATAAAAGGCTAGGTAGCGGATGGTGTTGATGTCATCGCCGCTTCACCCAAAAGGTCTCGCGTTTGGTTTCTTGCGAGATAGTTTTGGAGGGATTTTACATTGAGGTCCAAGAATCTTTCAAAATCTTGGTCCCCTTCAGGGACAATGGGAGACTGAGTCGGGGTTGGTCGAGTTGGAGTTCGTTCGGTCTCTGAATGAAACTCCATTAAAGGACTAGTTATGGACGGGGAAGATGGAAGCGGTTGATGCCTCGCTTGGTCAAGAAGAGTTCTGGTTTGACTGCGTGTCAAAACCATTCAAGGCAAGAGGGGTCTATTTCCAGAAACTATTATTTTTCAGTCTCAGAAACTCAGAATGTGGTTTTGGCAGAAAAATGGTCGGGTTTTAAGGCTGCTGTTTTGAGAAAAAGATTATGACAGTGACCGACGTCAGTTTAAAAACTGATGGTGGTGATATAGGCTACCGAGGTCAGTCAGATGACCGATGCCAGTGAAGAAAGTTACCGATGTTGGTGGAAAAACCGATGTCAGTTGCTGTTTTTCCAAAAACTCAAAGAATTTGAAAGTTTTTGGAAAAAAGGAAGAAAATGTCCTCACTAGCTCAAAAAACCAGATAGGAACAGAAAAATAGATGGAGACAGGCAGAGCCTAAGCATTAAATCCTAAGAATCAACTTTTAGAATCCTGTTGGCTTATGCCTTAAAATGTGTTTGGGAGGTTGGCTTGTAGAATGGGTCCTAGAAGAGGTAGTCTAAAGTTGGTTCTGGGTCAGTTTAGGTGCTCAGGAGTCTGTGTTAGGTTTTGTACATGGCATGGTGCTAAGGAGCAAGCTCCCCTCACTTCACGAGCCCAGTGATAAGCTGGTCTTGCTTAGCCAAAATATACTTTTCCTAGAGATTATCCTCTGCCAGAGAACAGAGTGGGCTTTCCCCTTGGTGTTGAAGTCCAAGTGGGATTGCTGGGACGGGTAAGGTATCTGCTGGGTGATGAAATCCCAGTCGGGCCTTGTCTCAGGTAAGTTTTGATGTTTGATTTGTGCAAGTGATTTGGTTGTGTAACATAAGTGGTCTACGATTAATTCATGATGTGGTTTTTAATTACTAGATGTGGACTAAGTATGCAGTCAAGAAGAAATGAAATGCAATGTATTTTAAGCCCAAATTGAAATGTGAGTTCGTATGAAGACAAATGGAGAAAGGGTTGAGTATGACTTGACTAGTCTAAGATGCAAGAAAAGAAAGAACAAGAATGATTCTTTTTAATTTTTGTTGATAGTGTCTTTTGGAAGAGATAGAAGAAAGAGGTGAAAAGGAGAAACCTAATGCACCCTATATGGAAAGAAAGAAAAGAACCCAAGGAAGACCCTAGGGTCCCACCGGGCGTGCCAGAATGTTTCTATACAATTTTTGCTTTCACATTCAAAAAGAAAATGAGAAACTAAGATAAGATGGTCTAGGGCTTGTATGTACCTGGATGTAGTCTGTGCACCGTTATCTAGATGACGTAGGCACTCCTCTTTGGTTGTGGAGGATGACACCTGTAGAAGAAAGAGACTAAAACACAGAAGTTGTTAGATGAGGAGATGGTGGGCTGCCAAGCAAGAGCTTGATCCCAAAAGTACAGAGACTTCCTTGAGGGATGTCAACCCACTGATCGATAAAAATAATGTCTGATAAAAGGCAAAATGATAAAAGACTAAAATGATTAAAGACTGAAACAAAAATAGAAGCAAATGCTTACCTGAATGTTGCTGTCAGCCTGGTCACAGTCACTGACATCAATTAGTCTACCAACGTCGGTGAAGGCAGTGGTCTCTGTGGCCGGCATTGGTCAGGGCAGTAGCCTTTGGACGAGGTTTGGTCAGGTCTAGATGGGTTTATGGTCTGTGGATGGGTCTGGAAAAGAGTTATGGGTCTGTTTGAATGGTCTGAGAGTCTATGCAGAGCTCTAGGACAATGGACATAATGTCAAAAAGGGACAGAGGGGTAGAGGAGGCCTTTCAGCCTCTCTTAGAAGGGCAGGTCGGGTCTGTGGCCTAGTTGATAATGGCTGAGTCTAGTTCATAGCATTTAGAAGCAATAACTAGAAAACATGATAAAAACATAGAGGAAATACTTCCCTGTGGCTTGCTGAAGGAGTGTTGCTGATGCTTGTCCCTGTTGTTGATGCTGTTGGTGTGAAGGCCCTGTTGCTAGTGGAGTACCTGATGCAGAGTACCTATTGTTGTTGTAGCTTGCTGTGTGCCTGAGAGAGAGGGAGAGGTCTGAAGGTTAGCAGATTCAAGGTTGAGGAGTGAAAGATTGGAGTGTTGAAGGTCGAAAGGTCAGATTGAAAGATTGGAAAAGTGGATTGAAGATTGGAAAAACCAACTCCACACTCAGGAGGTGGAATGCAATTTTGAAGGCAACTGACGCCGAAAATATTGCCGACGTCAGTCGACAGTTGATCGACGTCGGTGGCTGGAATACATGTAAAAAGGCTAAAAATAGCCTTTCGTCCATTTTCCCAACTGCCGGGTCAGTGGGTCCGAGGAAGAAATGGTTGAAGGTGGCTTAATAGGCATGGGAAATGAGTGGGATAAGGGAAATGGGGTCTTAAATCATTTAAGACTTGGCAAGGGGTAGTGGAGGAGAAGTTGGAATAGGTCATAGGGTGATAAATGAGGGTATCCAAGGGAAAGGGATCCAAGGAGAGGAGAGGTGGCATGGGTGAGGTGGCAAGGGGAGAGAGAGAATTATTAATTTAAAATAAGATAATTATTTTAAATTAATAATACACAGGTTAGGAGTGGTTAGAAGTGGAAAGGGACCAAGGGGGGAGGATGACCAAGGGGTAGACACAATTTTGGTGTCTACAGTTTGATAGGACATGCATGAATAATATGAACTGATCTAATACCATTAATCTAGGATTTGAGGATGAACCTGGTGGAAAATACTAAAAATGAGGATCTAGATGTGTTGTATGCATATGCTTAAGTTATATGAGAATATGTTGAGAATCAAGAGAGAAAGATACTAGAACTAGATCAAAAAGTTTTATTCAATATATATATTTTTTTACATCTTGAAAAAGATACATGGTTATCTATCTTCTACTTTGATTGCTAATTAAATATACATACATATATACACATATTTATTTTAACTTATTTTGGATTTAATTGATCTAAAAAAGAAAACTATTTAAATTAAAATTTCATAAGATATGACATAAACTACACAAATTTGAATGCTAATTAGGGATTGATTTTACTTACTAAACATAAAAATGTTCAAGCACATAGGGAAGGGAAGGCACTGAGCTAATTTCTATCTTATATTTTCTCACTACCTGTCACAATCATCAATATAACTTTGTATTAGATTTGTGATGCCTCAAGTCATGAAATAGACTATTAAAACACTCCAAGACACTATCACTAATGCTCAGACACTTATGATGACTGGTATTGTCTACTATTTTCTAATGCCATCTAGATTGACTATGGTAGTGTGTGATTGTTCATATTAATGTACCCGTGTCTGTATATAATTATTATGCATTCATTTACCTTTGGATTTGTGTATATAATTATTTTTTCCTTCACTTTTTTTCAAAAAGTGAGCTTTCACTCTTGACACCAAGATGAATTGAAAAATGGGTTAGAAAGGTTGGGTTGGACTAATATAAGCCCCTCCCTATTCAATAGTTGAATGTTTCCTACATTTCAATACTTTGAAGAGGGCTCTAATTACACATAGTTATGCCACTAATGTGTGTGTGTGTGGGTGTGTGGGTGTGTGTGTGTGTGTGTGTGTGTGTGTGTGTGTGTGTGTGTGTGTGTGTGTGTGTGTGTGTGTGTGTGTGTGTGTGTGTGTGTGTGTGTGTGTGTGTGTGTGTGTGTGTGTGTGTGCATTCGTGTGTGCGTGTGCATGCACGTGCGTATATACTAGATCATGTGAATGCAAGTCTAAATGTAATTTTTCCTAGGCCCTCTTTTGGTATAAGTGTGCAATTAGATTTATCCTTTAGAGAAATTTGAACCTAAAATAATAGTAAGTTAGATTCCCTTTTTCTCTCCATGTGCCTTTGTTAATCAATGAATTATTGTCCCTAAAATGCTCCTAAGGTATTTGTATACATATAATTATCTCAACTTTGAATTAGGGAAACCCAATAAATATAAAATAAATCACCCAAAATGGTGGTGTGCCCCAAAATAGATATAAAATATATGATAGGTAACTGTGAGTAATGGTAAACATTACTAGTAACCGACATTGTTTAGGATTACCAACAGTATCCTCAACACATATAAAACTCAAAAATGATAGAATATGATTGGGCATCCTTGTGATAGATTCAAGAAACCTTAAGAAAGCTCAAATAAAAGGCCATGCAATCAAATAAAGTGGACAATAGAGTTTAAGACAAAGATGACTACACTAATAAGTTCCCTATTCATGATTGGGAGTCCATATATGCAAAGTCATATGAAAATAATTATGCAAATAAGATTCAAACCAAATTCAGATATCTATAATATTGTAGAGCCATGAAGGAAAAAATAACCATTATAGAAGTTGAACCAATTAAGTGTGTGTGTGAATCTTCAATTTTTGATGGTCAATGTGTTGATTGGCATTATAAGTAATGATAAACATTTTGGTATTGGGCATTGACTCATGAAAGGGGGCATTATCCCTCAACCCCACATTAGTGAAGCCTTTGAAGAACACCTACTTTGTGCTATTAGGATGAAAGCAATAAGTGTTTGGCACTTGGTTAAACTACATTGTGTGAGTTGTACTTTATGGTTTGGTATGGAAGTGTGTCAAACCTTGTTTAAGCCGATGATAGGTACTATAAAAGATTTACTGCAAAAATGAGTGGCACAATGTCTAATTTACACATAGTGCATTACACCATTACATGTGTGTGTTAAATCTATTGGAAATAGACTGATAATCTTAAAAGTAATACAAGCCTCTATAAATTATTATGAAGTACTAAAAACTATAGAAGATAAATCATAAGAACCACAAGCTATGAAATTAGGATTGATAATATCACATGAAATGTTATTAATAAATTCTTTAGAAACACTAAATCTAAATAATGATTGAAGAATATACATGTCCTACTATTTTCATTGATGATGAAATTCATGCAAGTTGAGTCATGGTGATGGCCATTAAGACTTTTGTGGAAGTTAGCATCTTAGTATTTAGTATATATATAGTCCTTAACAACAAATTGACTATTGTGTGGCCAATTTTGCTTCATAAGTGTTTCAACTTATTATGCATGATTTAAATAAAATTTTAAGTTCTCTATTTTTTAATTTGAATTATGTTTTGAATAGTACATTGAGTTCAAACATTATAGTTTGAATTATGTTTTGAATATTTATATTATTATTAATAAATATATTTTTAGAATATAAAGTTATCAATTGTAATGTTTTTTATTAGAGTTATGAATTAGTCTAGGACACAAATAAGAGGCTCAAATTTCACTTATAACCATCACAATAGCTATAAACAGTCTCACAAACATCACCATGACTACTGTGGGCCCCACAAACATCACCATAGCCATAGTGGGCCCCATAAGCATCTTCATCGATTATAACCATCCTAATATAACATCAAAATTTAAACTTAGGTGAGACTGGACATAACCAAATCACTTTAACTAATTCATATGTGTTTACTTGTATAGAACATGGTTTCACACTAATTGCATTATGAAGGTTATATATTGGAATAGAGTATGAAGGATGAAAGGAACCAAACTTCATCTTCTAAAATTAATTCGTAAGCTTTGTTTGATTATTTGATTTGAGATTTCATTTTCTAAATTATAGAATGGGAAAGGTGAAAGGAACTGAAATTCATCTTCCACTTAATTAAATATAACACATCTTACAAATTATTTATTTATAATATATTCAAGGTTCTATCTATTAATGTAGAGCTATAAATTATTTTTTATTTTTTTTAATATTGAATTAAAAGTCATTTAGTGACTGCAACTACTTCTTGATATATTTTCATACAAAGAATAATTTTGATTCTCTTATGGAGATAGACTTTGTCCCTTTTATAAATAGGGGCTTTAGTTGTTCAATCTATGATCTTACTATGAATAACAAGACCTTCAATTGGATGAAATATTAAACCTTGTTATCAACTCTTAATTTTGTACATTCATTATTTATTTTTAAAATTAATTATCGTATATAAGTAAGCGAAATGCTTTAACATAAGATTGATTACTTTTTCTAATAAGAGAATTTTTATTTATCTTTAATATATTTTTTTTATTCTAAATATTTTTGGTATATTTAATTTTAGATCCGATCCAAATTAGTCAATTAAATCATTATATATGTCCTTATGATTCAACCATTCATCAAGTCTTTTTTCTAAAAATTTTCAATTAACATAAACACGATTGCTAAGCAATAAATCATAAACATTCTTGTCTAAGCTTAACCATATATGTAAAAATAATAATGTGTTAATCCTATGATTTCATGCCCCTATGAAGAGAATATGGATATGTATTACTTTTTTTAAGTTATTGTTGAGAAGACATTTTTAGATTCTATTATCTTTACTTCAAATTTCTTAGATATAATTTTACTTCACTCTTCATAATTCTAGAAGAAAGCTAGAATTATTAAAATATAATATTATTTAAAATTATTTTAGATTTAATGGTCTAAATAAGTTAAACAATCGAATATTTATATTGTGTAAGAAATACCATTCACTACATAGATCTAAATGTAAAAAAATAGATTGATGTTGAGTTTACTATTTATAAAAATGATAAGAGGATAGGGTGCTTATATTGTTCACTATTTTGTTCTAATCATTGTTTATGCATAGTCACCTTATATGATCTAAAATGTATCTATGGTCATTATCTCAAAAGGCCAAGATGCTTCTAATAATGCTCAATCATGTGACAACTGGATATGTCCACTATATGTTTAAACTATCTTTTATGTTTTTGTTGGTCTGTCCTGAAATAGATTGTTGTGCCTACCTATCAAGATGTTTTTTGTGTGATTTTAAATGTTTGGTCCTACATGTAGATTCAAATTTTTCTTCCTTCACCTTGAAACCCTATCTCTATTTTTGATACTTTACTTAGCCTATAAAATGGGTTAGAAATATGGGTTGGATATTCCAAACCATACCGTTGAGTGGGTTAGCATTGCCTACATTATAATACTTCAAATAGGGCTCAAAATTTATGTATTTCTCCCACATATGAGTATGTGTGCTCAATATTGATCTGATAGAATGTAATGCAACATTTTTGGATTTTGACAATTGACAATGTGCAACTTTGATATTGCTATAGTTGTTAAAACTTGGATTAGGGATTGTCCCTTTAAGGGTTTTTAAGATTTGGATGCTTTAGGATAGTGCATCAAGGATGTGTAGATATATTCCTCAATGTGAAATTAATTTTCCAAATTATCTTCAAGTGAGAGATAGATAGGAATAACCTTAAGTTTAATGTGTATATAAAAATGAATCTATGTAATTTATCTCTATAACCTACATGCAAAATGTATGAGCCAACCCAAAGGAAGGATTCAGATTTGAAAAATAGAAATTTGGAGAACTTAGGATACTACCAAAAAATATGGACACTAATATTAATTGGTAGCATTTGACTATTGATAAAACTATCTAGGAAAGAAGAACTATTGATATGGGATATGACAACAATCTACTTAAGATGATGGATTGTGTAGACATAGACTAGGGAAATCCTATATGTGGATAACGTAAAATTGGGAAATCTAAGTACATAGGTAGGTAAATTTATAGGAGATATTTTGAACAAGAGTTATATGTGTATACACAATTTTTGTATGTCAAGGATATGTTAAAACTAACATTGCCAAGTGTTTAATACCAAATCGATATGTCTACAAACTCCCCCCTTTTAGTCTAGTATTAAAAATGCTAGATTAAAAAGATAAAGTAAGAAATTTGGTACCTGAGTGTACCATATTTTTTGTATTTAGGTTTTCCTTGAATATCCAACTTACTCCATGCAAAACCTATAATGAAACATGTATAAATCAATGTACACTCATGATATAAAATATAAACCAACCTAGATCATTGAAATGTTTTAAATTGAAAAATTAACAAATGAATACACATGTGGGTATGTGAAAGATGATATCATTTTAACTTATTTGGAGGATTCCATGGGGTGATTATGCCCCATGAAATTTAACATGTCATCATAACTCTTTTGGTGGAACATGCATTAGTTTCCTATGCTAAGAGGAGCTACAAACTAGTCTCGTATGTAAAATTTAAAACTTTAAAACAACCACTACAAGTAAATTTTAGACCCAAAATATTACATAGTTACCTTTTTTATCATAAAAATAAATAGAAAAGTGCATGCATGAACAATATGCTTGTCTCATAAACTGACCATTGTAATTCAATGTGATATAGAATGCCATAAATATATATGTCATTATTTCCAATTTCATAATTTGATCGAATATGATAATATGACCATGTAATATGATAATTATACTCAATCTGATCCATGTAATATGTCATATCATGTCATCTAATCTATCACTTATTTCCCCATAGTCTTGCAAAATTCACTACATATGCCCTACATGTGTGAATTTATCAATCTATCCAAATCTAAATCATAATCTATCCCATCTAAATCATATAAATCACATAACATGACCAAATTTTAAACCAACCATTTGTTAAGCCTTGAATATCTATGACAAGCCCACTAGTATGCCCCCATCTCAAAAAAATAGTTATATGCATCATGCTATATAGAAAATATGAAAGCATGCAAGGCATGTGTGCTAACATGATTAGATTATGTCATGATTTAAAGAGAGATGTATCTTGTGAATCCATTATCTCAGAACAAAATAGATATACACATCATGTTATATATAAAATATGAAAGCATACAAGACACATGTGATAACATGATTAGATTATGTCATCATAAAAATAATAGATCATTCACACACATATGAAACATGTATCCTATGGCATACAAGTGTCATGTCAAGTAGATATAATAATTAAACACAAAATAATAGTCATCATAATATTAATCATTGCATGTATAATCACCTAATAGTAAGCCATTTAAAATATGCATGATATGAATCATGGCATAAAAAATAAGTAGAAGAATTTGTGATATGAATCACAAAACCAAAAGATCAATAATCATGTAGATAAATTCACATATTCAAAAAATTTCATGATCATAATGCAGATAAGAAATCAAGAAATAACATGACTCATAACCAACATAGACAATATGGACATGAGATGAACTAAAATATCCTTAACAAAAATAATGCATGACATAACACACAATCAATGATCCCATATAGACATGCCCGATAACACTCAATGTCACACATATCAATGATCACATGTAAAAATCATCAATAGTCACTCATGGAGGCATGAAATGTAACACACAAAGGTCATACAATGTAAATTTTAATGCCACACACATCAATCATCACACAATATAATGCTCAATCAAGGATCACACCATATAAAAATCATCGGATTCAAACATGAATGAAATGAAAAAGGTTAGTCTACACAAGAAATCCATGTCATCATCACACATAACTAAGTACATTAGTCATAATATATAACACTATAACTAATATGCACAATATAAACTCATGTGTAATCAGTCTAAACATCTTAATATGATCAATGGAATGGTTATATAAAGATGTAACTTGTATAGTGTACCAAGATGCCCCCAATTTAGGCATGCCACCAATGTAAAAAGGTAGCCCAGGTGTAGGAATATCCCACATGTATGTGTCCATGTCACATATAATCTATTAGTCATGTATCCCACTCATGTATACCATGAAAAACATGCACATAGAAAATTAATATGTAATATACTATGTATATGATAAATAACATAAATTAATTATGTAGCTATAAAAGTATGCCATGCATAGGTCATGATTTTTTATTGTTTGAATATTTTATTTTATTTATATTTTTTGATTTTTTTTTGTATTTTTGAATTTGAGTTATGTTTATGCTAACAGTGATCCCATCAATCAGATGCTCACATGTAGGTTCTAAATTGATTGAGATGAATGCCTCACATTATGGGAAAGTATTAATATGTGTATCATAATATGAGAATTGATTTCACACTGTATCATATCCATCATTTTCATCATAGCTCATATGACTATGTGTATGTTTTGTAAATGTGAAAACATAATAAACTATGAGCTATGTTGTACATAAGTATTATAAGATGGTGTTTGCTATGGAACATGCGTATCAACATGTAGAACCAACTTATGATGTGATTGAGTATGTAACAATTTCTATGAAATTTAAATAGACCTCTGATGTAATGTATGTTGAGGCATTGGTCTTTGGGGAATATTAATTACCTTTCTTTGAACTGCTTATGTAGAATAAACCTATACAAATGTATAACTCTAGTTGAATAGGGTGCTCATATGGAATACTTGAAACTATAACCACTTGGCTACTATATATATAATTCACATATCAATGTATTGAATATGGTACTACACACATCTTATGTATCCAAGGACACCATAATAACATGTTGAATTCCACCATATTGGGAAAAACTAGGAATTAAGTAACAATTATTGCATGGCCTACCGTAAGTGGTAGCACAATTCTCCCAAGAGGATTTTGTCTCTTTCTATTAAATCATTTCAAATTCTTTGTTATACCAATAAAATCCTCATGTGTGTATCCAAGGTTACTAATTAGTATCGTAGTGAAACCATTTTCACTTGAACCATTATAAAAATGTAATTGCACATAAATAAAGACAACTTAATAGAGTCATAAATTTAATAATCTCAATCTCATCAAATGTGATAGTAGGTCTATGTACTTATGTGTTCTTTAGTGTACCAATAAGACCATCAATATGATGTTATTATTATTTGGTAATTTAAGCATATGAAGCACAAAAATGACATATTCATTAAGTCATAAACACATTAAGATTAATTTTAGTATCTTTTGCTGTAAGATTTAGAAAGGGATAGGAAAATATTTTCAACTTCACATTCCCATTAGGTTGTGCCACTTAAATCAATTTTATATGTGCTAATATCATTGAGATAGATAATATTATCTTTGGTTAAATATTTAATCTTATGTCTTAATACAAAACATTTGTTCATAGAGTGTCTTGTGAACATGTGATAATCAGAGTATGTGTTGACATTGAATCCAATATATGGTGCCCTATTTATATCAACATCTTTTAGGGAAGGGAGTAATGTGATATTTAACTCAAGTAAATTTTATAGTATCTTATGGGGAGGTTTTGATAATTGTGTAAATAACTCATTTGTGGTGCTATCAGGACAAACTGATTAGTAGGGTGTGATGCTACATTAACTCTTACTTTGATTCATTGTTAGTATCATTTGTTTTGGATTGTAAAGTTTATTTGATTTGAAACTTCACACTAGAATTAGTTGGATGATTGGAACCATATTTTAGTTTATTCATATCAAGGATTTTACCTTCATGGTCTTTGACCGTATCACACAAGTCATATAAATATTGAAATCACTTGAAAATATTGGACTCATGTAGTGGGGAAAGAATTTTTTTCTTGAATATGACTTGATACTCATTATCAAACATATGATTTATCATATTAGAGAACATGGTCTTGTAAGAAAGCATAATCATTGATAAATTAATTGGGTCTTTAAGTCTTACAATTTGAGCATAAGATAATTTTGATTGATGTTGATCGAAAAGTGCTCTAGGAACTGACCAACCAAAGGATTGAAGACATGTGTTAATTAGAATGGGATGTCATAGGACCATCACAAAGCATAGTCCTAAAGACTCCATAAAAAAAACTTTGTCAACAATTTATCATTGAATGCATAGTCAAAAGTTGATGTGTGAAAGGCTCTAAGGTGTTGTTCCAAATCACATTTACCATCATATAATGTAAGCTTAGGTGCCAAAAATCTTCTAGTTAAGGGATAAGCTGAAATATATAGATAAAACATGTTATGTAGTGTTACTTGATAATTAATTAAATTAACCACTCTAGAGAAATCCTTTTCCAATTGTAAAACCTTAGCTTGAAGACCAAGAATAGTTTTCATAAAGATTTAAACATTAGGCATAACATATTGCATATCAATGGATGGTGTCACATGAGTATCTATCCTAAGAAAAATAAAAGAATGTTGTGTAGGTATAGCTAAAAAAATATAAGTAAAACCTTGTGTTGTCCCAACACTACAAGTGGACATCACATGTGTAGCCATAAGTGTAAACATAGGGGTAGTAGTAATAGAAATATTAGTTTGAACACTTGTTATATAATCGACAACTCTAAAAGGTAAATTAATATAATTGAGGGGATCCTTATGTTGTTTCTTAGATGTGACAACATTATCATTCTTTTTCATTTCATCTCTAGCATTTTTATTGTTATAGGGATAGGTACTAGTGTGGGTTATGTAGTTGCTAGGTTAGGAAGGCTACATGTAATAGTACATCAATCATGTGTATATTCATTTTAACATATTGATTTAATCATCATTGATCTACATCATCAAAATGTTTAACCCTTTTTGAAAATAAAGGTAGAAAGAGAATAACTTAATCACCAAAGAATAAACTATCCTAAAAGCAGACTGATTAAATAGCTCATATGAACATAATATTTAATTACAGTGTTGAATTATGGAAATATGATAAATAAAAAAAATAGAATGCTAAACAAAAATTGGACTGCTTAAACATGAAGAAATAATACTACTTTGCTTGTTTACTGATGTGCAAGTAGATCTGAGAAATGCAAATGTAAAAATAGTCAGGATGATGCTTAGGTACAATTCATCAGAATCTAAAATTTAGCTCTCTGTTAGCCTGTATGATATTTTTATAATTTAGACACTAACATCGATGCTTATGCCCAAATTTTTATGCTTTTATGTGTAGTGAAGTACATGTCCTTTTATGCCCTTTTCTAAAAGTTCCAATTTCACCTATTAGATCTTATTTTCTCCTTGTAGATTATTTGTTTGGATTGTGCACAGGTTCTAGATATTGATGTGTAATTTAAAACCCTATGTCCTCCAATTAAGGCATGTGATATTAAAAAATAATGGTTATTAGGATTAAGTGAAGTTGAGCTAACCTCAAAGACCCCTCTATTAATGAATGTTGTATACATTGCCATATACTCTGAAGTGGCCTTAGAGTGATGTAGTTCTCCCCTTTTGTAGGCTTATGTGTGAACAATGGCGTAATATGCTATATGCAAGTACACATAGTTAAGTAGCTTAAAAATTTAAAAATATTATCCATGGGATACTATTTGAAGAGTGCTCATGTGACTGATATGGAAATAGGGAAGAATAGGGAAATAGAACTTAGTTGTGAGAATGATTTAGTGAGCTTGATGTGTTTCCTTCATAGATGCCAGACATCTAAATAAGTGGGATTTGTTTTGTATTTATATTACAAAATTTTTAAAGCATTTCATGAGAGGGTTAATCAAGATAGATAGTAAGACCCATACATATCAAAATATTTGAAAATTTGAGTATTTTTAAGGTATGAACACTAGCATTAGACCTAGGATGTTAGTATCGAAACTAGTGCCCTAGAGGATAGAGGCTTTTTGAAGATTTATAACTAAAAGTGCAAGATGTTTATCAAGTTTTAAGCATATTTTGGGATATAAGTGATCTAGGTAATTAGAATATCAAGGTTAGACTATAAGATAATCATTTAGGCATAGTGAGATGATGAAGGCAAGCCTTTTGGCTGGGAGGAGGTTATAAACTGAAGAGTTGAGCCATGAGTGATAATTTCCAAGAGTAAAAGACTAGTTTATCATGTAAAATATAGATTTAACATCTACACAAATCTATCATGAAAACTAGGATAATCATTCATCTTATTATCATCCACATCAATTATATTTTCCATTATGATTATATGAAAAGAAGATAATCATAAATTAGATATGAAACCCTAGTTGGAAGAAATATGAAACCCTAAGACAAAAAGATGAAACTTTAATAGAAACATAGGGTTTGTATCACTCGAAAGAAAGGTCATGTTCACCAAAATTCTATAACTTATTTTGGATTTAATGTTCTAAATAAGCCAAACTATTGCATATTCAGATTGTGCAAGATATATCAATCCCTATGCATATTTGAATGTAAAAATGAAATTGATATTGAACTTACTATTTATGAAAATGACAAGAGGATAGGGTAATTAACTTGTTCATTATTCTCTTCTAATCATTGTTTATGCATAGTCACCTGACATGCTCTGAAAGGGATTTGTGGTTACTTGGCTTAGAAGATTGACCATCAAAATCTTTTAGGATGTTATATGTAATGCTTAGATACATACATCACCTAGATGTGTTTTTCATTTGTTAGAAGTAGGTTTTGTGTTTTCATTAGTCTATTTTGCCATAGATTGTTACACATACATGTCAGATATTTTTTATGTAATTTTAGATCCTTAGCCAGGTATGAGTAAATTCAGATTTGTCTTCCTTCACCTTGAAACCATAGTTCCACTTTTGACACTTTGCTTGGCCTATGAAAAAGGGGTTAGAAATATGGGTTGGATAGCCTCAACCACACCATACTAAGTGGTTGAGTGTTTCCTACATTCTAATACTTCTAAGAGGGTTCAAACCACACGTAGTTATTCCATATATATGTGTGTATGTGATCAATAGTGATTTAATAGAATATAATGTAACATGTTTAACTTTTGACACTTGATAATATGAAGCTTTAAGCTTGATTTAAGAGTTCATGTTTGGCTTAGAGCTTGTTCATTTGAGGGGTTTTTAAATTTGAATGTTTTATGATATTGCCTCAAGGATGTGTAGATGTATTTCTCAATGTGCAAGTAGTTTTCCAAGTGATCTTCATGTGAGAGCTAGATAAGAATAACTTTAGGCTTGATGTTATATATATAATATTCTAGGTAATTTCCCTTCGTAACCAACATGCGAATGTGTGGGCCGACCCAACATGCGAATGTGTGGGCCGACCCAACATAAGGGTTTGAATTTGAAAAAAAACATTTGGAAAACCTATAAAATTGTTAGTGAAGGCGAACACTGTTGATAATTGACACCATCTGACTATTTCCAAAACTATTTAGAAAGTAAAAAACTAATGATCTAAAATACAAAAATATTTTGATTAAGATAATGGATATTTTAAACAGACTAAAAAAATCCTATATATAAATAACACCAAATAAAAAAAAAGAAATGTATAAATAAAAAAAAAAAAAAAAAGAATATAAACAAAAGTCATATATATCAAAAATAAATTAAAACTGACATTTCTAAATGTCAAATATCAAATTTATATATCTATAAAAATAATTCTTTTTATAACAATTCTAAAATTCAACATATATTTAATTGTTTCTTAAACCCTAATAAATCTTTCAGGTACTTAGATTATTTTTTCTACCGATTTCCAATTTAATTAATGATTATGATGAAGCCCCAAGTATTTACACTGACAAGTGGTTGGTTATTAAAAGAAATTGTATGATACACTTTTTTTTTTCCCATATTTTATAATAATAATTTTGACTTTATCAATATTCATCTTATATTAAACCCATTACTAAATGTTTATTGAATTTTTTTGGGTATATAAATTATTTAGAAAGTAAGATGATATCATACATATCAATTATTAAGATTAGCCTTTAAAAAAAACCTTATTTTAATCATCTACAATAAATATGTTATTGGAATAAATGTGTATGTGCATTATTATAAATAATGTTATGTAGATGTTCAACTATAATCTATACAATGCAAATCTTAGGTAATATTTTAATATTTCAACTATACGATTTAAAGAATCAAATGCTGTAATATGCTCATATGTATTTCATAATATGAATCATTTTGTTTAGTATGGAGATTTAAATTTGGGTCATTTTTTACAAATTTATATTTTTTATAATTATATTATAATTTTTTTAATAATTTAAAATAAATATTATTTAATTTTTTTTTTTTTTTTCCCAAATAAATAATGATTTTAAAATTTTTGATATTAATTTTTTTTTAAAATTTTAAAAAATATATTTTTATCATGTAAGATTTTAATTTTTCTCAAGGTTAAATTCCATAACTTATTTATATAGAAAATATAAATTGTTCACTTTAAATATATATTCTATTATATATATAAAGGAGTTTATTTCAAATGGTCATGATGTAGAAGTTGGGGCTTCAACCGTTAGTTGCATTGTAAAAAGATTAGAATTAAAATTGTGACATATTATTTAATCATTATTCTTGAAATCTATTGAAAGAAATTATAAATCTCTTTGTAAGCTCTTAGTAAGTTAAATAATTAGTAGAATTTAAATTCTTCATTTGAGACTTGGCTTACTCATCTTAACTAAATCTGAGAAGCCAAACTTGAGCCTCGGCTTACTACTTTGTTGTGGTGTTTAGTCTAGTAAGTGTTCCACTAAGAAAGAGACTACACATTAGAATTTCTCATCTTAACTTCCCTGTGTGTAATAAGTTAGATAATTTTAAGCATTTGTTATGAACCTATCCACGAATAGGTGGGGTTTGGCAACAGATCAATAATGTTTTCACCCAAATTCCACCAATTGGAGATGATTTATTGGAGTTTATGCTCAATGGAAATCATACATTATTTTTATTTGAATTTTTTTCAAGGCTTCCATCATTTTTTAGTTTTAAAAAACTAGGAGTTTTGTTATCTTCAGTAATGAGACTCTTTCACAATAATTTTTCACTAATGATAAAGTCTATGTGCTCACCTTTACATTTTTTCAAATTCAAAGATAGGCCAAGAAAGTGATTTTATAATTTCAACACTTGTAGGAGTTGTTCAACGACTACAGGAGTGCTCCATGTACCACAAACATGGTTCCCCCAAATATCCTACCACATAGATCTCCTCTATATAAAAAAGGTGATGGTATAGTTGGTCACATAGTCGCTTATCCACCCCTTCTCCTTAGCGAAGAGGTTGGAGTCTACAACCACATGGCAAATCTATTATTGGGTTGTCTCATCTGACCTCTCCCACTCATAAGAGCATAAATGTTGGGTTTCCCATTCCCCACCAAGCCTATGCAATATAATACTTGGTTGGCATTGGATTTGTTATCAAAGAATCCCTCTTTTTGGGTTGCCAAGCTTCCTAAAGATGATCCATGACCTATTTCATTTGGTGTCACTAATTGTGCTTAATAATTATGAGCGATAATTATATATTTTGAGAGATTTTTATTCAACCTTAATTTTTTGTCAGATTTCATTTGTTTTGGGTTGTGAATACTAAATGACCACCCTTTTATTGTAAACCATGTTGAACTTTGTCTCTATAATTTTTTACTATAGACAAGTAGACTTGTTTCTAATTAAAAAATTAAAAAAATGATGATAATAATAAAAATTGTCCACATAATAATTAACATGGATCATAATAGAAGCCTTTGCTCAACTACTCGACATCATAACTCTTCAAGGTTAAAACCTTTGAATAAGATCTTAAGTCTATAATATACACTCATTTTATTCTCTACTTGATGATAAATCACGAAGTGTGATCCTAAATGTTGAACATAAAAATGCTTACATATTTTTTTTCTAAAAGCTCTCTCTAAATCATATGGACTGTGGAAACATTATATCTTGTAGGGAACACAAAGTCTATCCTTGTATATAGATGGCAATAAGAAACACTTCACATTATCTATTACTTTTTTTTATATTTTAGATATAAAATTTTATCCTCAAGGTTTTACTAGGCGAGGGGACAACATATTGGGAAGTGAATCATGGTTTATAAAATGATTGCAAAATTTAAAGTAATACTATTTATATATTTCATTGAAAGTGAATCTTTAAAATTTTATATAAATATGAGCTAGATAAGTTAGAACATTCATAAATTCTATTCTCATCTTGATGATGGATTATAGAGTGTGATCTGAAATGTCGATCCAATAATACTCATTTACTTGTATCCAAAAATGTTCACTATAAATAAAAATGTGATAAACTTCTTATTATTTTTGAAAAATCATATTTGCCTAACCTATATATGAAAAGATGATGGAAGAAATACTTTACTAACTAAATATCTTTATGGAGTATTCAGATAGTAAAACTAGTAGACATGGGTTAAATGTAATAATAGTATAAACATATTTAAGCTTATAAAATATGATGATTTTTTTTTATAAAACATTATAGTTGGTGTGTGTGTAGGGATAAAAGTGAGATTTTTAAAGGTCCCAATCCTCGATACAAAAGGATTAAAAGATAAGACAATGAAAACTCAAGAGGCAAAAAATAAGACATGGTTTCAAACAACTTGAAAAAAGTACAACGATAGAAGAATAACAAAATTACTGCAAGCCTTCTTAAAAGACCCCCAAAACAAGATAAAATCAAACTATTACCCTTTATGTTTCTTGTGTTTGCTTCTTCTCATAAACTAGAACTCCTATTCCTCGATATTTTCAAGATCAGAGAAAACATTTTTTACATTTCAAACTTCTAAGATAGTATCTTGGTGTTTTGTTTACTTCATGTTGGTATACTTCAAACCTTTTACCATTATCTAGGTGCTCATAGTCAGCATGGAGTGATTCATGGGGGAGTTTATCCCTTTCATTCTTAAGAACTCCTCTACTAATTATCAATCCTTACTGGATAAATTGTATTTTGTTGGTCGTTATGTCATCCTAAGACCTGAGAATCCCGAATCTTTGCCACCGATGCTCTATTTGCTACCCTGAGTTCTTCATCCATCACCCTGAGTTCTCTATTTAATTGCTCTAAATCCCAAGAATCACCAACCTTTGCCATTGTAACACCCTTCGTTGCTTTTGTTTCTCTATATTTAACATTTAGACATTTGCTCTTAAGGTGACCTTTCTTTTGGACATCTATAACAACAAATGTTGAGATTTTCAAATATAATTATTATATCTATTTTCTATTGCTAATTTGATGAGTTATATTCTATGGACCTTGAATTGTCAAGGCCATCAAAACTTTTATTCTATAATTACTCATGTTAGTTTTATATTTTAAGTTTTCCTCTATACTCATCCATGCACACAAATTAACTGATGATATCCCCAATTTTTATGAATATTCGCTCTCTCCAAAAACTCTATGAAAAGAACGTAGAGATTGACCTAAACATACATGATATCTATATTTTTTTGGTGTGTATGAAAACCTTTAAATTGAGGTTTAATAAAAAACCTCAATGTTCCAAAAATCCGTTAATTCTATGCTCCACCACATACTTTCTATCCTCGAGGCAAAATGATGTTACGACAGAGAAATTCTTAGAAAGAAAAGTGACTTAAAAATATTTATTTATCTATTCATATATAATGTAAAATATTTGGTCTTATAATAAATATATATTTATTTATGAAAAAAGTTTTCAATAAATGACTTTAAAGAGCATCTACAATGATAATATAGAATAATATTTTTATATTAAAAATTTAAAATAAAAATTGAAACCAATATATTCATCAAAGTTTTGGAGTGATGAATTGATCAAAGAAAAGGATGCCCAAAATATTTGTAAGAGTTTTTATATATTTACTATAATTTTGATATCATCCACACGTTGACAAAAGTGTATATTTGTACTTAAATTTAAGTTGGGAAATAATTAAGAAAGATATCTAATCAACTTGGGAAATAATTGAAAGCTTTCAACCATTTAGTCCACTTCTATAGATGTGAACCACAAATAGAGGGAAAATAGGTGAATTAAAAAAAAAAAAAATTATTATTGTAACAGGATGAGATAGTTTGAAAGAATATATTTTAAATGAAAAATCTAATCTAGAGTATTTAATCAAAAGTTTGAAATAAATAATATTATATTTAAAAATTATATATATCATTAAAAGTATTTTAAATATATTTATTTGAAAACATTTTAAGATATATAAATTTAAAGGTGTTTATCTTAGATTTGATGTATAGTTTTGGTTATTGAAGGGTTTTACATTGATCAATAATTTGTCACCTTCTTTATAAATTTTACTTGGATTGGTAATATATGGTTTCAATCTAGCTGCATTATTACATCCGTCTAAAAAATTCTCTCCAAATTAAAAAAAAACATGCTTCAAACTTCACTGTTTGTCTACGATATCATGACTTTCGGATCAACATCTCCAAACAAGAAAAAAAACTACATAGTAATTGTGAAATGAATGTCAAATTTAAGGTCGACCATTTATATTTGGATCTCAAATTATTACTCTCTCATCCCACCCACTTTTATATCATCATAGTTACACCTCCGATGTAATTATTACATGAAAAATTAGTTTTAAGAGTAAAAGTTTGGAATGAATACACAATAAAAATAATACAAGTCTTTTATGACTAAAAACTCAAAAAGCATGTAAATGACCATCAAATTGAAAAACTAGTTGAGCTGGTATGTAATCAATTAATATGGATCTTTAACTTATTCCACTTAGTAAATCCAAGCTCGGAGAAGGTAAAATTTAACATCTATTGTGATACTTTGTATATTAGGAACATGACCAAATTAGATTTGTTAAACCTAACTAAGAGAGAACTTATCACACAACACTAAAGGAGAGGATTCAAAAGCCTCTAGGAAAATAATATTATGATATAACCCTAGCTACATCTTCTAATGCATACAATGAAATATAATCTAGTGTTATCAAAGCTTATAACTCAAATGGGATGGTTTAAAACAAATAAAACAAACAAGGGATCATGGTAGGCAAAGAAAGGCCTAAATCACTTATGGTGAAAGATGACAACCCTATTAAAACCTATAGCTACACTAAGTTTAAGTGTAGAGTTAATCTAAATAAGGAGTTATACATTCAACCTATTACTTTATGCAATATATATCTATCAAATGAAATAATTTTTTTTAGAGATATATACCTTTGGACGAACCTATTGAGTCTCAATCTTTCTCTTGGTCAATGGTGCTTTGCAAAAGATTATTATGGCTTTGTAAGGACCACACCATAGTTAAAATTAGATCTAAGCTAAATTATTCCTACATGCATCCAAAACTTCCCACAAGATAAATTATCTTTCCTCCAAGGCAAACCCTAAGCAATGGCTCCATCAAATGCAGATGTAGTAGAATTGCATGTTGTAATAATGTAAAAATGAATCTTCATCTCTATTGGATTAAATTTAAGATTGTATTTATAGTAATGGATAGGTCCTAACCTTTCTAAAATTATAGCTAACAAGGTCATCCCGCCATTACCCAATTTTAAAATTTACCATTTGACCTCAAACTAGGTCAACTTAGGCCAACCTAATTATGTCACGTGGGTCGTAACTTTCCCAATTAGGTTGACCATGACTGACCTAGTAGGAAAAATGAGGTTTTTCTTAGTTAGGAGATATTGAGAGGAGAATTTTATATGGATTTAGATAAACAAGATTTGTAATGGGTTTACGTATGATAGAATTAAACAATAATATTGAGAAGCACCAATGGTTTGCCCAATCCTTTCCTACTGCACCCTTTATAATGTGCACTCAGAAAGATTGAAACTTGACAAGTTCATGCAAGAGATAAAGCATCAATAAATGGTAAAGTTTTAAAATCTTAAGTGTATACATATTATCCAATTGAAGTTCATCACGTGTCATAAACATGTTACATGGGATGATGATCTGAGAAACGCCAACAATACATGAAAATGAGCTAATAAATTGCATTAAAATGTAGAAAGTAAATGACACAAAGAAATTTTTGGAAATAATTGAAAGTAATATATACATACCTTGACTTAGTTTATCTTTGAATGGATATCTACTAGATTTTTAGTCTTGATCATGAAGGGCACAATAAGTAAATTAGAAAAAATCCTAAGGATACAAGGCTAGAGAGCAAAAACAAGCAATCATAGAAAAATCATGGTAAATGGTAAAATTTTCATATTTGAATGAGTCACTTGGAAAATTATCAAGATGGTATGATAGTCATTATTATAATAAAAAATACCAAGGAGAATGAATAAAAGAGCGTAAATAGGGTAATTGAAAATCTTAGACTACTAAATGACCCAAAAACTTGAAAAATGCATCCTAAGTAAGAAAAGTAACAATCCAAATCAAACCAAGGACATATAAAACTAGATAATGGAACCAACACCAATGTAAGATAAGTAACTATCTATACTTGAAAAAATATGGAAAAATATAAAATGATAAAGATGAACAACATCATTGAGAGATAAGTAACAATCCATACTCAAACAAAGATAGAAAAATGTGGACACAAATAAAAAGAAACATGACAAAATATACCTGTTAAAAGGTGAGACAAAGAACCTCTCATTCCAAACATAACCAAGGGATATCATATAAAGATAAGGCAAATATGCAAGATAGTATCTAACAATAATACTAAGATGCAACTTCTAGTCTAATGATGGATGAACTAAAATAATCATCTTCTAAGCATGTTTGAAAGAGATGAAGAACAAGAAATATAGAAATTGGGGAAATATTAAGAAACAAACTTTCCTATCAAAGGGGGAAGTGAAATGGGTTTTGGGTGAAATGAAGGCAGCACCAAGGTGAAAATAAAATCTTTAATGAAGACAAGACAATCAAATCAAGTTAGTAAAACATAGAGGTTTTCAACATTAAGGACCATGAATAACTCATCCTACCCATGTAAATTTGGCTTAACAAGTGAAGTATAAATATCATCCCATAAATGCTATATATGAAATAAAATTGAAATGGACCTACCTTCCCATAACACATTCCTCATTCTTGAGGATCCCTTATAGGGTCATTAGTCTACTTCAAAGATTAGGTACTTGCATGAGAAAGTATCACTATATATGATATATATAAGACTCTGTTATCCTGGGAAAATGGAGAGTGAAGATTAGAGATGGAGCACAAAATAGAGACACACCAAGGAATAAAGGTGGAGTGAAGAACAAAAACACAATGAAGAAAAAAGGCAAGGAGTCTACCAAAAATTCTCAACTTTAAAAAAGGACACAACTACCTCTGTACCAGTTTTTCACTTAGGATCTATTTGAGATACAATTTTGGTGGGAAAACTAGGCAAGGACATAACCCATAATGTTTTTCAATTCCATAGGCTGGGATCTAACTTCAAGCATATCTCCCACCATGTGAGGACAAATATAGAAAATGGACTCATCCCATCATAGATTGATTCTATTAGATTTGGACACCCTTTAGAATATATGAAGAGGAATAAGATGAGGCACAACAGGAGGAACAAACAAAAATGTTTCAAGCTATCAATGATCCCCACTTCGACAGTCATCGATCCTAGACTCTACATGGAGAATATTATTAAATTCATTGAGTAGGTCCTTATTGGGTATTTCCATTACAAGATATTTAGGGATATCAATCTCCTTAGATGGGCACAACACACTTGGGGATCTTTGTTGGGTTATACTCCCACTATATACAAAGGGCATAAAGGCTTTATCACCTTTGTTTTAGGTCTTCAATGGATAGAGAGAGGAGTTAAACATTCAAACCTATTAATTTATGTAATATGTATCTATCAAATGAAATAATTTTTTTTAGAGATATATACCTTTGGATGAACCTATTGAGTCTCAATCTCTCTCTTGGTCAATGGTGCTTTGCAAGAGATTATTATGGCTGTGTAAGGACCACACCATAGTTAAAATCAGATCTAGGCTAAATTACTCCTACTTGCATCTAAAACTTCCCACAAGATAAATTATCTTTCCTCTAAGGCAAACCCTAAGCAACGGCTCCATCAAATGCAGATGTAGTAGAATTATGAGTTGTAATAATGTAAAAATGAATCTTCATCTCTATTGGATTAAATTTAAGGTTGTATTTATAGCAATGGATAGGTCCTAACCTTTCTGAAATTATAGCTAATAAGGTCATCCTGCCATGACCCAATTTTAAAAATTCACCATTTGACCTCAAACTAGATCAACCTAGGCCAACCTAATTATGTCACGTGTCATAACTTTCGCAATTGGGTTGACCATGACCAACCTAGTAGGAAAAATGAGGTTTTTCTTAGTTACGGGATATTGAGAGGAGAATTTTATAGGGATTTAGATAAACAAGATTTGTAATGGGTTTACATATGATAGAATTAACCAATAATATTGAGAAGCACCAATGGTCTGCCCAATCCTTTCCTAGTGCACCCTTTACAATGTGCACTCAGAAAGATTGAAACTTGACAAGTTCATGCAAGAGCGAAAACATCAATAAATGATAAAGTTCAAAAATATTATGTGTATACATATGATCCAATTGAATTTCATCATGTGTCATAACCATGCTACATGGGATGGTGATTTGAGAAACCACAACAATACATACAATTGAACTAATAAATTGCATTAAAATGTAGAAAGTAAATGACACTAAGTAATTTTTAGAAATAATTGAAAGTAACATATACATACCTTGACTTACCTTTATCTCTGAATGGTTATCTCCTATATTTTTAGTCTTGATCATGGAGGGCACAATAAGTGCATTAGAAAAAATCCTAAGGATACAAGGCTAGAGAGAAAAAACAAGCAATCATAGAAAAATCATGGTAAATGGTAAAATTTTCATATCTGAAATGAGTCACTTGGAAAATTATCAAGATGGGATGATAGTCATTATTATAATAAAAAATACCAAGGAGAATGAATAAAATAGCGTAAATTGGGTAATTAAAAATCTAAGGTTACTAAATGACCCAAAGACTCAAAAAATGCATCCTAAATAAGAAAAGTAACAATCTGAATCAAACCAATGACATATAAAAATAAATAATGGAACCAACATCAATGTAAGATAAGTAACTATCTATACGTGAACAAATATGGAAAAATATAAAATGATAAAGATGAATAACATCATTGAGAGATGAGTAACAATCCATACTCAAACAAAGATATAAAAATGTGGACACAAATAAAAAGAAACATGACAAAATATCCCTGTTAAAAGGTGAAACAATGAACCTCTCATTCCAAACATAACCAAGGGATATCATATAAATATAAGACAAATATGTAAGATAGTATCTAACAATAATACCAAGATGCAAATTCTAGTCTAATGATGGATGAACTAAAATAATCATATTCTAAGCATGTTTGAAAGAGATGAAGAACAAGAAATATAGAAATAGGGAAAATATTAAGAAACAAACTTTCCTATCAAAGGGGGAAGTGAAATGGGTTTTGGGTGAAATGAAGGCAACACCAAGGTGAAAATAAAATCTTTAATGAAGACAAGGCAATCAAATCAAGTTAGTAAGACATAGAGGTTTTCGACATTAAGGACCCTAAATAACTCATCCCGTCCATCCAAATTTGGTTTAACAAGTGAAGTATAAATATCATCCCTTAAAGGCTATATATGAAATAAAATTAAAATGGACCTACCTTCCCACAACACATTCCCTATTCCTTAGGATCCCTTATAGGTTCATCAGTCTACTTCGAAGACTGTGTACTTACAAGAGAAAGTATCATCATCATCATCATCATCATCATCATCATATATATATATATATATATATATATAAGACTATGTTGTCCTGGGAAAATGGAGAGTGAGGATTAGAGATAGAACATTAAATAGAGACACAACAAGGAACAAAGGTGGAGTGAGGAACAAAGACACAATGAAGAATAAAGGCAAGGAGTCTACCAAACATTCTCAACTTTACAAAAGGATACAACTACCTCTATACCAATTTCTCACTTAGGATTTATTCAAGATACAGTTTTGGTGGGCAAACTAGGTGAGGACATAACCCATAATGTTTTTCAATGACATAGGTTTAGATATAACTTCAACCACATCTCCCACCATGCGAGGACAAATATAGAAAATGGACTCATCCCATCATAGATTGCTTCTATCAGAGCTGGACACCCTCTAGAATATGTGAAGAGGAACAAGATGAGGCACAACAAGAGGAACAAATAAAAATGTTTCAAGTTGGCAATGATCCCCACTTTGATAGTCATCAATCCTAGACTCTACATGGAGAATATTATTAAATTCATTGAGTAGGCCCTTATTGGGTATTTCCATTACAAGATATATAGGGACATCGATCTCCTTAGATGGGCACAACACACTTGGGGAGCTTTGTTGGGTTATACTCCCACTATCTACAAATGGGATAAAGGCTTTATCACCTTTATTTTTAGGTCTTCAATGGATAGAGAGAGGATTTATATGGATGGCCCTTGGTTATGGGGTCTATCAACACTCTCTATAACTAGGTAGCAATATAGTTTTGATCAAACAAGGGAGTTTATAAAAAAAACATGTCTTTTTGGGTAAAGCTACTAGGCCTTCCCATTGAGCTATGGGAGCCAAATATATTTAGAATCATTGGTGACTCTCTTAGAAATCACATTAAAATGGGTCCAAATTCTCTCTCAAAACAAAACATGACTATGGCACTCATTTGTATGGGTATTGACATTTCTAGAGGCCTACCTGCCTCTATGAAACTCATTCCTGGGAATGTTCACATACAACAAACTCTGGACTATAGAAATGTGACATTTAGATACACTTTATGCCACGCTTATGGACACATCTAGTAATTGTGTCTACACACCCATCATAAGCAATCTTAGGCTACATTTATAAACAAGAAATAAAATCAAGACACCCATAGAGGTTCCCCTTATAAGGACTTGAGGAGGGCACATGAAGCTAATACTCCCCCTGAAGTACCTTAGGTGGGAAATTGGAGTAGTCAAATAGATAATTTGTTTTTTCCTTGGTCGATCCCATTCCCATTGGGGTATTTTGACTTTGAATCCTTTGATAAACATTCATTGTCTCACACTCTTGATTCAGCTTAGACCAGGAACATCCGGGAGGACCTACCTATTTTAGAGGATGAAATGATGGACACAAACTGAGTATTATAGGCTCTTATATTTGAATTAAATAAAATTTCAATAAGCTATTTGAATACTCTCACATACCTCATGGCACCCAAAAATAACTTGTTCTTCTCAAACCTTAAACTTCTAGTGGAAGCAGAACCACTCCTTCACTGAGGCCTTGATTCAGCTCTCCCTACATTCGAGGAGGCTCCATCAACCCATGATGATCCATGATTAATTATGGAAGGATATTTTGATCTCTTGAAAACATAGGAGATATCTAAGGATCATTTTGACGTGGATTTTGATTACAACACTCCAATTTATTCCTTAAAGGTTTTTGTGGAGGAGGTATTTGCCAAAAACCTTCCTTCTTCATCTTTTCCTACTTTAGAGTACTCCTCAGACATAAGATACTAGAATATATCCTACACAAAGGCATTGCATAAGTAGCACAAAGGTAGGATGAGATAGGGGGTTTGGGCTCTATTAAAGCACCTAAAAATCATTGCTACAGAGGTGAGCCCTCAAATATGTCCCTTGAAAAATTAGTATCTAAATGAGATGTTATTCTTAGAAAACAACAAATAATTGATAGGGAATTTAGAAATGTAGCCCAAAAGAAGGTGTATAAATGATCATTACATCATTCAATACTAGATAGGGATGACCAATAAACAATGGTACCCAAAGAGATTGGTTTAGAAACACAAGCCTCAAATTGTGCCCATACTGTTGGGAAATACGGAAGCACAATTGATTACCATGTACAAGCAACTTAATATGTGAAATTAAACCAGAAGTAACAAGTAACTAGAAACCAGAAACAACACAGAATATGAGAGACAATACACAACTTGTATTAATATTCATCTAGAAAAGAATACAATAAAGAAGATGCCACTTCTTCTTCACACCTCTCAGAGGCTTCCCACACCTCAAGTGTACAGTAATTCTTTCCTCAAATCTCTCTCTCTTACGGTCCCAACACACAACTCAAACACAGAGTTGGTGTTCACCTCCAACCAGTCAGTATCCACTACTGCCAGTACACTAGTGCTCCATGCACTCTAAGTAGATCTCCCAAGAACTGCAACAACATACAACTCAACTAATCTTACTTTGGAAAGAACTACCTTGCCTTCCTCTTTGCTCTTCAACTGAGTACACATCATACTCCAAGTAGATCTTGCCTGATCTTGCTCCCTATTATGTTGTTGTCCTCCCTAATCTTGCACCCCTGCAAATCAATCTAGTTCTGCACACCTGTAAACCTGGATCTTGCACACACATACACCTGCAGATCAATGATCTTACTTACCATGCAGATCTCCTAACGTAGCCATGCACACCTGCTGACCAAGATCATACATACATGAAGAACCCTTCTGATTCTCCAAACCATCACCCACACTTGGCACTGTGGCTCTAGGAGGAACACACCATGCTCTTTTCACACACAGAAGGAGCTAATATTTTCTCTCTTACTCTCTAACACGAATTACAATACAACCCATGAGTCTCTTAAATAGATCTCATGTAAACAATAATTAGACACCTAATTACAATAATTAGATCTGCAGCTCGAGACTATAATTAGCCCTCAACATGCAAACACCTGGTTCGTTAATGAACTATCCATAAAACTCACAATTCAAACTGCACAGGTGACTGATGTTGGTCCCTGTCTACCTAGATGTGACTGACATCAGCTAACTTCTAACTGTCATCAGTTTCTTCCTGTCTGTACCCTATCGACGTCAGTTGGCCTGACCAACGCCAATGACTATGACAACAACATCCTCCTCCATGTCTGCATCCATGTGAAGCTTTTAGCTCCACAACCTAACAATCTCCCACTTGGAGATAAATAGCTGCACTGTACCTATACTTGTACCCCATTCAATCTATTTCCTAGCTTGTATCCCTCTTCAAGCTCAACCTTGAAGACCAACCACCATAAATCCTATGGTGCACCTCCTATCATCCAAGTAACCTACCACATCCAAACCTACAAACCCATGTAGTGAAGTCCTGACCCTGCATAGCATGTATACCTACTGCTGGTCCCTCTCAAATACCTAAGAATCCACTTCCCTGAATTGGCTCCTAACTCTCTGATAGCTCCCACTGCTGGGAAAAACTCAGGTCTATACCAGACCTCATGTGATTTCAGACACTGAACTGTCCAGCCCTTGGTGTGATTTGGTTTTGCATCCTACGTATTGAACCTCGCTAACACCTAATTCACATCAGCTCCCACTGGAGATAAAATCAACCTGTGATCTTCCATGTCTCTCATGCCAAAGAATTTTGCTGCTCCCAAATTCTTCATGGCAAACCACTGAACTAACCTTACCCTTAGCTCAGCAAAACCCTGTATGTACAAACCTGCTAGCTGGTATACCATCCACATATAGTAACAAGATAATGTAGCTATCATCATCCACCTGGTAAGACAAACACAATGGTTATACTGACATTGACTAAAGCCCTGCTTTTTCATCCACTTGGTACCACCTGTCAGCCTTGTACCACTGTCATGTAGCTTCCTCAAGACCATATGATCTGGCCTTCCGTCTCACGTGTCCTTTCACTCTATTCTTCAACTAAGGAATCCATTCATCTCTCAGTGCTTTCTTCTAGCTGGCAACCCTACCAAATCTCCCATTTGGTTCTGCATCATATTCCTACCATGCTCCCACTGTTTCCTGGATCCTTCCTACTCTGCAATGAGAAATGAGTATAAAGAAGAGGAACAACAAATTTGAGGCTTAATTACCACTTTCAATCCTCCATATGGGCATTTGAGACTCCTTGATAGCTTGTTGTCTGCCTAAAATATGTTACAGTGACCGACCTCGATCACCACACAGTCTACATCTGATCGATGTCAGTTCCATGCACCTATCCTGACTACCGACCCCACCAACATCGGTGTCTACCTACTACCGACATCGGTCCTCCTGACCAACATCATTCTTACTATCACCAACATCGGTCCTCCTGATCGATGTCTATCTTACCCTACCCGACACCACCAGCTCTGATCTGCACATGACTGACATCGGCACCTGTCTATTCGACGCCGGTTCCCCTTGATCGACATCGGTGATTGTGTTCACCTGTGAGTGATGACTTTTTACCCGTGAGCTCTCCATGGATCAAAACCCTATCCAAATCACCCTACTCATAAGTATCTAGCTCCATCCACTAAACTCTGTCCGTCATCTCCTCCAAGAACACCAAGGCTTTCCAGTTCTTAAGTCTATCAAACACATTTGTCTTCCACTTAAGAACATGCATCTTCTTCTTGCTCATGTGACCAAGCCTATAAAGCCACGTCTCTGCAAAAAAATAAAAATCAATAATATAAGTAGATAGATAAAGGATACCTACTTTCTTACCACCAGCTAATTCAAGTGCATTTGCTATGAGAGTTCTTGTGCCTCTCTCATCACCCAACTTTCCTAAAGCAATTAGCCACATCTCCAAATTGGGCCCTGCATGACCTTCTTCAACACCCATGTGTTGGCTGCCTGCAATTTCAGCAACACTTCCCCTTTGCCAACAATCTAACAAGGCTCACCAACCCCTCTACTTGGGGTTGCATGGAAAGAAGCAACAGAATCTATTAACCAAGATTCAACTTTATCCAAGAAACATCCCAGAGCATCCTGTGCAACAACACCTACAACATCTGCATCTTCAGTTCTTTCATGCTGATCTGCTACCAACCAACAATATTTCTTTACCTTCTCTTTCTTTCCATAACACCGTAAGTGACCATTCATGCTATTCAGTTTCTCCATTCGTAGCTTTATTTCTTCTGCCGTTGCTATACTCCCACTCAATCAGAAACCCCTGAGAGTGCCCTGTAACCAAACACAAAACCTGCTCCCTGCAACCTTATCTCTGATACCAACTTATTGGGAAATAGGGAAGCATAATTGATTACCATGTACAAGCAACTTAATATGCGGAATTAAACCAGAAGTAACAAGTAACTAGAAACCAAAAACAACACAGAATATGAGAGACAATACACAACTTGTATTAATACTCATCCAAAAAAGAATACAACAAAGAAGATGCCACTTCTTCTTCACACCTCTTAGAGGCTTCCCACACCTCAAGTGTATAGTAATTCTTTCCTCAAAGCTCTCTCTCTTATGGTCCCAACACACAACTCAAACACAGAGTTGGTGTTCACCTCCAACTAGTCAGTATCCACTACTGCCAGTACACCAGTGCTCCATGCACTCCAAGTAGATCTCCCAAGAATTGCAACAACCTGCAACTCAACTGATCTTACTTTGGAAGGAACTACCTTGCCTTCCTCTTTGCTCTTCAACCGAGTACACATCGTACTCCAAGTAGATCCTGCCTGATCTTGCTCCCTGTTGTGTTGCTGTCCTCCTTGATCTTGCACCCCTGCAAATCAATTTGGTTCTGCACACCTACAAACCTGGATCTTGCACACACATACACTTGTAGATCAATGATCTTACTTACCATGCAGATCTCCTAATGTAGCCATGCACACCTGTTGACCAAGATCATACATACATGAAGAACCCTTATGATTCTCCAAACCAACACCCACACTTGGCACTGTGGCACTAAGAGGAACACACCATGCTCTCTTCACACACAGAAGGAGCTAATATTTTCTCTCTTACTCTCTAGCGTGAATTACAATACAGCCCATGAGTCTCTTAAATAGATCTCATGCAAACAATAATTAGACACCTAATTACAATAATTAGATCCGTAGCTCGAGACTATAATTAGCCCTCAACATGCAACACTCGGTTCGTTACCAAACTGTCTGTAAAACTTGTAGTTCAAACTGCACAAGTGACCGACGTCGGTCCTTGTCTACCTGGATGTGACCGACATCGGCCGACTTTTGATCATCGTTGGTTTCTTCCTATCTGTACCCTATCGATGTCGGTTGGCCTGATCAACGTCGATGACTGTGACAACATCATCCTCCTCCATGTTTGCATCCATATGAAGCTTTTAGCTCCACAACCTAACACATACAAGAAAAAATGTGCTTAGCTGTGAAAGTGAATAAACTCCTTCAAAAACTTCTTCCAAATTGGTCTTTCTTGTCTTGCAATCCTATTGGAAATCTAGTGGATTGGCTATTGGATGGGTCTTCTCCCTAGAACCTCAAATAGTTTTGCAGACTCCAAGCTATATTTAGGTTACATTATGCTCACTTTCTCTCAAAATGGATCAAGACATTTTAAATGACTATACTCCCTCTCATCACATGAAAGATTTATGGGTTTTCCTACAAGACTCTAACATCCTTCATATGCCCATCCTTATCTTAGGAGGTGTCTTGAACTTTACTACACACTTCAATGAAATTTGGGGAAAATTAGCTCAACAAGATTATTTAGCTGACTAATTCTTGCACTACATGAAAACTCACTGTCTGGTTGATTTTACTCCCCATAGGATGGAACCCACTTAGTGAAATCATAAAATAGGACCATTAGGTATCTTTAAAAGCTTGGATTGATTATTTATTAAGGAAGAGCTTACTCTTTATCTAAAAGCTTTCAAGGCTAGCACTTTAAAACAATGTTCCTATCATCATTTCCCTATCATGCTGTAATTATTTGATGGATTAAAGTATCCTCTTGCTCCATTTAAATTTAATCCTCACTGGCTAAATTATGAATAATTCCATAAGATTATCAAAGACACTTGGATCTCTGACTCCCCTGTTGATGGTGAACATGCAATGGTTAACCTTCAGATAAATCTCATCAAGGTCAAGGCAGTTGCCAAGTCCTGGTCAAAGTCTCTCTTTATAGACAATGAGAAAAAGTTCCTTTAAGTGGAAGAAAATATTAGTATATATCTACAATCTTATCAATAGGATGATTTTCAAGAATAAACTCTAAAGGGAGTTGGATGCATTGGAATAGGAAAAGGTTAGAATGTTGGCTTGGCATGAAGCTAAATGGAAGATGAAAAATCATTTGACCTAGCTCAAAGGGGGGGTTCATAACACAATTTTTTTCATCATCAAGCTATGGCATGAAGGGCAAAGAATACTATTTGGAGTATTAAAGATAAAAATGGTGACATTTTCTCTAATTTTTCTTCTATTTCTAAGGCTACGGTATCACATTATCAGAATGTTTATGCTAAACAACTGAGGGAAAATATCAAAGATATTATGGTGGTGGAATATTTCTTTGAAAATTGGTTTGAGGAACATCAAAATTAAAAACTTCTTAGTCCAATTACACTAGTAGAGCTGCACAAGACATTAAAATCATTCCAAGCTTGAAAGGCATCTAGATTGGACGGATGGATGGTGGAATTCTACCTTGGGTTTTGGGACCATATTTTTGGTGACTTATTTTATGTAATGGAGGAATCACATGTGACTAGTAGAATGCATGCTCCTTTCTCTTCTACTTGTATAGAAAACATCCCAAAATGCAAATATCTAATGAGATTTGAAAATTTCTACCCTATCTCTTTGTGCAATTGCATATATAAGATCATTTCCAAGATTATTGTAGCTTACCTCAAACCCTTTATAACACAACATATTTCCCTAGAGAAATTTGGTTTTCTTGATAATCATCTCATTCATGAGGCCATTGATATGACACAAGAGGATGTACATACTATCAATACCAAATATTGTCCAAATTTTCTACTCAAGATTGATTTATCCAAATATTTTGATAGAGTTAATTGGATCTACCTTAGACTCATCCTTGTGCAGGTGGGCCTTACATCATATTTCACTAACTAGATAGAGGCTTGTTACCAATCGACCACATATGTTTTTATTATTAATGGCTCTGCTTCCACCTTTTTCTCCCCATATCATGGCCTTAGATAGGGTTTCCCACTATCCCCTTTCCTATTCTTGATGGTGGCTGAAGCTCTTAGTTAACATATTGATAGGGAGATCAATGATGGGCACTTGAGTGGCATGAAGATTGCTAGGAACACTCACCTTTCTCATATTTTATTTTTTGATGACATTCTTATTTTTGGGAATGGAACACTTCAAGAAGAAACTTGCTTGGATCAGATACTAAATCTTTTCACTTCAGCGATGGGTATGGTCATAAATTTATAAAATTCTGCTATTTGCTATTTTCACATTACCCAAGCTACTCGAGCACTCATTCTCTTAGCACTACCCTTCACTACCCTTGTTTTTGAAGTTGGCATTAAATATCTAGGGTTTATTATAAAAATAAATTATTATAGGATTAAAGGCTGGATGTAGCTGGTGGATAAGATTAAAAGGAGAATTTATCTTTGGGTTAATAGGTGGATTTCCATGGCTAGAAGGTTGATTTTGATTAAGACTATTATAGAAGCCATTCCATTTTATTTGTTATCTTTGGCTCTCCTTTCATGTAAGATAATCAAAATGATTCAAAGTTTGTGCCTCCAATTCCTTTGAAAGGGAAATAAAGAAGATCAAAGTATTCCTATTGTCAAATGGCACACTATTACACAACCAAAATTTGATGGAGGTTGGGTTATCAAAGATCTATCTCCTTTTTATACTATACTAAAAACCAAGGGGACATGGAATATCATTAAAAAAATAGTCTATTGTAGAATATTTTACATCAAAAATACATTTTCCCTTTCTCCATTGAGGAATAGATCAAAATTTCTCCAAAGACACATGGTGATATAATAATCTTCTAGAAAGCCATTATCTAAAGCTTTGATCTCATTGGGAACCATCTCATTTGGTAGCTTGGAGATGGTTAAAAAATACTACTTGGTAGAGATGTTATTAGCAATTTTTTAGGAAATCACAAATTCCTTGACTCTCTCTTGACCACTCTTGATCAGAACTCATTGAATACCTTGGTAGATGTAAATGATAATGGTTTGCAAAATAGGTGGCAATATGGTTGGAAAACATCGACTGACATTGGGTTGGTTGGTGAGGATGAAAATTTTTGGGATAATTTTCATTTAGAGTTAATATTTAGCTCCATCTTTCTCATAGAGGAGCAAGATCAACTATTATGGGCCGATAATGAGGATGACAGGACTTATGCTATCAAGTTGCGATACATGCCTTAAGGGATCCCCTACTACACATGGTTTTTAAATGGTGGTGGAGGAGCTTATGGAGCATTTAGGATCCTCCTAAGACAATCATACATTTTTGGCTGGCTCTCAATAATAAATTACTCACATGAAACAACTCGTTGAAGAGGGGATGGACTGGTCCTAGCTAGTGCTATCTTTACAAAGAATAAAACAAAAACATTGATCATCTTTTTGTACATTTCCCATTCACAAAAGAAGTTTGGAGTGTTATTTACAAACATTAGCAGCCCACATCTAAGTTGGTGACTCTTTACTAGCTACCTGGTCAAACTAGTCATACCATATGGATCTCTCAAAGGCTCACAAATGTTTGCCACTCCAACTGTGCTAGAGTATCTAGCTTTCATAGAATGAGGCCATTTTATCTAGAACTATACCCATTATTCTCTCCACTTTATTCAAATTTTCATTCTCTTTCTCTCCTTAGCAGCCTTCAGCTCTTATCCCTTGTCAACACTTCATTCCCTTAGAGATTGAATACTTCCTTCCTTTCTA